>OZ019968.1:8998976-9593976 GCA_963970395.1 Ephialtes manifestator | reverse complement strand
GGTACCCCGCTGCAGGCCAACGTTGTTCTAGCGAAGCTATAAAAAGTTTAGTAAAAAGAATTCGCCAAACATTAGTGCCGCGAATACCTCCAAACGTTAGAGGATTAGGAGAAATTCTCAACAACTACTGTCCTACGGCTGCCATATGTATGGTGAGTGGCGGGGGCTCATCGGCTCTTATATTCTCTATCAGAGCTATGCTTGAACATTTAGGCCGTGCTCGCTGGCTCCACATAGATGGTACATTTTCCGTAAGTGAATATGTTTCAATATTATTATTTGTATTGAAATCTGTGAAAATTTTCGTAATGAATGGAGTATTCATTACTTAGAACTAATGCCCTGTCGCAGTTTCTTTTCATAACGTAAAAAGAAGATTGCTCAAATATATTGATAAACTATAAAGGTTCATACTTAATTCGAGGCTCGTATTTACTTGGAATAAATAACACCAACGTTTCCTTAAGAGACTTCAGTATTTCGACTTTCGATGTGCCATGTCTTCTTTAAGAGCTGTTCGATCACTAAAATGTTACATTTTTTACTGACAATTTATTAATTTCTTCATAGGTTGTTCCTCTACAACCGAAGTTTGCTCAGCTGTGGATTATTTTTATTCGACTAGGTGACAAGGTTCGGTACTCTATGTCTTAATTATAATTTTACGCCTGGTCTAGATTGCAAACTTGCGAAATTGCTATAATATTATTCTAGGGTTATGCAGCGGTATTTGTTCTCTGCGAGAGCCGCAAGAAACTTTTGTACGATGCTATCTGGCGGCGTATTCTAGAACTTTGTCCTGACCTGCTCGGAAACTTTCGCGCCGTGTGGACCGATTTCGAGCAGGGGGCGATTTCGAGTCTGCGTACAGCATTCCCACGAATCCTAATAAGGGGATGCTGGTTTCATTTCTGTCGAGTGAGTTTTTACGTGTCTGCGATATCTTAATTTCAATACTAGAGAGAAAATAGTTCAGCAGAATTGCACACTAGAGAGAAAATAGTTCAGCAGAATTGCACATCAATTTTATGTTATAGCCGTTTCTGTAAGAGTTTCCTGCACTGTGGAGTAATTTTACCTTAAATATTTTTAACTGTGAATTTTTTATGTAGGCTACATACCGTAAATGGAAAGGTCTCAAAATGACGAACGCTCCGAAAAATATTTTGTACATGACCTGGGGGCTTCCATTGTTGCCACCGGATCGGTTTGCAGAGGGGTGTCAGGTGATCACGACGCTATCCGATCCGCTGGCTATTGGGGCTCACCGAAAACTCAATGACTTTACTCATTATTTGAGAAGGCAATGGGTGCCCCTCGTGGACGTCGTTTCGGTCTATGGGACTCCAATACGAACGAATAATATTGCCGAAGCGTTCAATAGGCGTGCCCCCGCTAAACTTGGAGGAACACATCCAAATCTATGGATATTTCTGTCTGTCTGTCTCTGTCTGTCTGTCTCTGTCTGTCTGTCTCTGTCTGTCTGTCTCTGTCTGTCTGTCTCTGTCTGTCTGTCTCTGTCTGTCTGTCTCTGTCTGTCTGTCTCTGTCTGTCTGTCTCTGTCTGTCTGTCTCTGTCTGTCTGTCTCTGTCTGTCTGTCTCTGTCTGTCTGTCTCTGTCTGTCTGTCTCTGTCTGT
Organism: Ephialtes manifestator; assembly: GCA_963970395.1. Taxonomy (NCBI): domain Eukaryota; kingdom Metazoa; phylum Arthropoda; class Insecta; order Hymenoptera; family Ichneumonidae; genus Ephialtes; species Ephialtes manifestator. The sequence continues at coordinate 9,592,339 of OZ019968.1, read as the reverse complement.
CTGTCTCTGTCTGTCTGTCTCTGTCTGTCTGTCTCTGTCTGTCTGTCTCTGTCTGTCTGTCTCTGTCTGTCTGTCTCTGTCTGTCTGTCTCTGTCTGTCTGTCTCTGTCTGTCTGTCTCTGTCTGTCTGTCTCTGTCTGTCTGTCTCTGTCTGTCTGTCTCTGTCTGTCTGTCTCTGTCTGTCTGTCTCTGTCTGTCTGTCTCTGTCTGTCTGTCTCTGTCTGTCTGTCTGTCTCTGTCTGTCTGTCTCTGTCTGTCTGTCTCTGTCTGTCTGTCTCTGTCTGTCTGTCTCTGTCTGTCTGTCTCTGTCTGTCTGTCTCTGTCTGTCTGTCTCTGTCTGTCTGTCTCTGTCTGTCTGTCTCTGTCTGTCTGTCTCTGTCTGTCTGTCTCTGTCTGTCTGTCTCTGTCTGTCTGTCTCTGTCTGTCTGTCTCTGTCTGTCTGTCTCTGTCTGTCTGTCTCTGTCTGTCTGTCTCTGTCTGTCTGTCTCTGTCTGTCTGTCTCTGTCTGTCTGTCTCTGTCTGTCTGTCTCTGTCTGTCTGTCTCTGTCTGTCTGTCTCTGTCTGTCTGTCTCTGTCTGTCTGTCTCTGTCTGTCTGTCTCTGTCTGTCTGTCTCTGTCTGTCTGTCTCTGTCTGTCTGTCTCTGTCTGTCTGTCTCTGTCTGTCTGTCTCTGTCTGTCTGTCTCTGTCTGTCTGTCTCTGTCTGTCTGTCTCTGTCTGTCTGTCTCTGTCTGTCTGTCTCTGTCTGTCTGTCTCTGTCTGTCTGTCTCTGTCTGTCTGTCTCTGTCTGTCTGTCTCTGTCTGTCTGTCTCTGTCTGTCTGTCTCTGTCTGTCTGTCTCTGTCTGTCTGTCTCTGTCTGTCTGTCTCTGTCTGTCTGTCTCTGTCTGTCTGTCTCTGTCTGTCTGTCTCTGTCTGTCTGTCTCTGTCTGTCTGTCTCTGTCTGTCTGTCTCTGTCTGTCTGTCTCTGTCTGTCTGTCTCTGTCTGTCTGTCTCTGTCTGTCTGTCTCTGTCTGTCTGTCTCTGTCTGTCTGTCTCTGTCTGTCTGTCTCTGTCTGTCTGTCTCTGTCTGTCTGTCTCTGTCTGTCTGTCTCTGTCTGTCTGTCTCTGTCTGTCTGTCTCTGTCTGTCTGTCTCTGTCTGTCTGTCTCTGTCTGTCTGTCTCTGTCTGTCTGTCTCTGTCTGTCTGTCTCTGTCTGTCTGTCTCTGTCTGTCTGTCTCTGTCTGTCTGTCTCTGTCTGTCTGTCTCTGTCTGTCTGTCTCTGTCTGTCTGTCTCTGTCTGTCTGTCTCTGTCTGTCTGTCTCTGTCTGTCTGTCTCTGTCTGTCTGTCTCTGTCTGTCTGTCTCTGTCTGTCTGTCTCTGTCTGTCTGTCTCTGTCTGTCTGTCTCTGTCTGTCTGTCTCTGTCTGTCTGTCTCTGTCTGTCTGTCTCTGTCTGTCTGTCTCTGTCTGTCTGTCTCTGTCTGTCTGTCTCTGTCTGTCTGTCTCTGTCTGTCTGTCTCTGTCTGTCTGTCTCTGTCTGTCTGTCTCTGTCTGTCTGTCTCTGTCTGTCTGTCTCTGTCTGTCTGTCTCTGTCTGTCTGTCTCTGTCTGTCTGTCTCTGTCTGTCTGTCTCTGTCTGTCTGTCTCTGTCTGTCTGTCTCTGTCTGTCTGTCTCTGTCTGTCTGTCTCTGTCTGTCTGTCTCTGTCTGTCTGTCTCTGTCTGTCTGTCTCTGTCTGTCTGTCTCTGTCTGTCTGTCTCTGTCTGTCTGTCTCTGTCTGTCTGTCTCTGTCTGTCTGTCTCTGTCTGTCTGTCTCTGTCTGTCTGTCTCTGTCTGTCTGTCTCTGTCTGTCTGTCTCTGTCTGTCTGTCTCTGTCTGTCTGTCTCTGTCTGTCTGTCTCTGTCTGTCTGTCTCTGTCTGTCTGTCTCTGTCTGTCTGTCTCTGTCTGTCTGTCTCTGTCTGTCTGTCTCTGTCTGTCTGTCTCTGTCTGTCTGTCTCTGTCTGTCTGTCTCTGTCTGTCTGTCTCTGTCTGTCTGTCTCTGTCTGTCTGTCTCTGTCTGTCTGTCTCTGTCTGTCTGTCTCTGTCTGTCTGTCTCTGTCTGTCTGTCTCTGTCTGTCTGTCTCTGTCTGTCTGTCTCTGTCTGTCTGTCTCTGTCTGTCTGTCTCTGTCTGTCTGTCTCTGTCTGTCTGTCTCTGTCTGTCTGTCTCTGTCTGTCTGTCTCTGTCTGTCTGTCTCTGTCTGTCTGTCTCTGTCTGTCTGTCTCTGTCTGTCTGTCTCTGTCTGTCTGTCTCTGTCTGTCTGTCTCTGTCTGTCTGTCTCTGTCTGTCTGTCTCTGTCTGTCTGTCTGTCTCTGTCTGTCTGTCTCTGTCTGTCTGTCTGTCTCTGTCTGTCTGTCTCTGTCTGTCTGTCTGTCTCTGTCTGTCTGTCTCTGTCTGTCTGTCTCTGTCTGTCTGTCTGTCTCTGTCTGTCTGTCTCTGTCTGTCTGTCTCTGTCTGTCTGTCTCTGTCTGTCTGTCTCTGTCTGTCTGTCTCTGTCTGTCTGTCTCTGTCTGTCTGTCTCTGTCTGTCTGTCTCTGTCTGTCTGTCTCTGTCTGTCTGTCTCTGTCTGTCTGTCTCTGTCTGTCTGTCTCTGTCTGTCTGTCTCTGTCTGTCTGTCTCTGTCTGTCTGTCTCTGTCTGTCTGTCTCTGTCTGTCTGTCTCTGTCTGTCTGTCTCTGTCTGTCTGTCTCTGTCTGTCTGTCTCTGTCTGTCTGTCTCTGTCTGTCTGTCTCTGTCTGTCTGTCTCTGTCTGTCTGTCTCTGTCTGTCTGTCTCTGTCTGTCTGTCTCTGTCTGTCTGTCTCTGTCTGTCTGTCTCTGTCTGTCTGTCTCTGTCTGTCTGTCTCTGTCTGTCTGTCTCTGTCTGTCTGTCTCTGTCTGTCTGTCTCTGTCTGTCTGTCTCTGTCTGTCTGTCTCTGTCTGTCTGTCTGTCTCTGTCTGTCTGTCTCTGTCTGTCTGTCTCTGTCTGTCTGTCTCTGTCTGTCTGTCTCTGTCTGTCTGTCTCTGTCTGTCTGTCTCTGTCTGTCTGTCTCTGTCTGTCTGTCTCTGTCTGTCTGTCTCTGTCTGTCTGTCTCTGTCTGTCTGTCTCTGTCTGTCTGTCTCTGTCTGTCTGTCTCTGTCTGTCTGTCTCTGTCTGTCTGTCTCTGTCTGTCTGTCTCTGTCTGTCTGTCTCTGTCTGTCTGTCTCTGTCTGTCTGTCTCTGTCTGTCTGTCTCTGTCTGTCTGTCTCTGTCTGTCTGTCTCTGTCTGTCTGTCTCTGTCTGTCTGTCTCTGTCTGTCTGTCTCTGTCTGTCTGTCTCTGTCTGTCTGTCTCTGTCTGTCTGTCTCTGTCTGTCTGTCTCTGTCTGTCTGTCTCTGTCTGTCTGTCTCTGTCTGTCTGTCTCTGTCTGTCTGTCTCTGTCTGTCTGTCTCTGTCTGTCTGTCTCTGTCTGTCTGTCTCTGTCTGTCTGTCTCTGTCTGTCTGTCTCTGTCTGTCTGTCTCTGTCTGTCTGTCTCTGTCTGTCTGTCTCTGTCTGTCTGTCTCTGTCTGTCTGTCTCTGTCTGTCTGTCTCTGTCTGTCTGTCTCTGTCTGTCTGTCTCTGTCTGTCTGTCTCTGTCTGTCTGTCTCTGTCTGTCTGTCTCTGTCTGTCTGTCTCTGTCTGTCTGTCTCTGTCTGTCTGTCTCTGTCTGTCTGTCTCTGTCTGTCTGTCTCTGTCTGTCTGTCTCTGTCTGTCTGTCTCTGTCTGTCTGTCTCTGTCTGTCTGTCTCTGTCTGTCTGTCTCTGTCTGTCTGTCTCTGCCTGTCTGTCTCTGTCTGTCTGTCTCTGTCTGTCTGTCTCTGTCTGTCTGTCTCTGTCTGTCTGTCTCTGTCTGTCTGTCTCTGTCTGTCTGTCTCTGTCTGTCTGTCTCTGTCTGTCTGTCTCTGTCTGTCTGTCTCTGTCTGTCTGTCTCTGTCTGTCTGTCTCTGTCTGTCTGTCTCTGTCTGTCTGTCTCTGTCTGTCTGTCTCTGTCTGTCTGTCTCTGTCTGTCTGTCTCTGTCTGTCTGTCTCTGTCTGTCTGTCTCTGTCTGTCTGTCTCTGTCTGTCTGTCTCTGTCTGTCTGTCTGTCTCTGTCTGTCTGTCTCTGTCTGTCTGTCTATGTCAGTCTAGTCAGTTCTAGTTCTTGGTCAAACAATATTTGTTAGATATGTAGTTGCATGATCGCATTAATTGTTGTGAAATTATAAGCTAGCGAAGATTTTGACTAGTTGTTTTGTAAGCCCCATTATCTCGAAGATGCCAAATCAACACGCAAAAGTGCTAAGACCTTTTCTATAGTTATTGTCTTGGAGTTTATAGCTTATCACATTTTCCAATTTTTATAGATGACGTACAAGAGATTGCGGCAAATGACGGTGTGGTCCCCGTTATGAACGCCATGAGCGAGGCAGATACGCCGGAAAATCGGGCAATAGCCACGAGGAAACAAAAAAAAATGCAAGAAATAAGCGCCGCAGGAAGTTGAAGCGTCTTCAACACAGACCGGCGATGGAAGGCAGGATAATAAAACCCTTCGGTCGCAAGCTTCGGGGCAAAAAAAAACAGCGGATCGAAGGTAACATCACACTCATTATATATGAGGCATTCCACCTGGTTTTGTGTGTGTGTGCGTTGGTCACATTCGCGTCGAAACGAGGTAGAATGCCTCATGCAAAATAGGTTTAGCTTAATTCTGAGCAATTATGTTTAATCTACTTTGCATCTTCTGTAATGTTACTCATGTATGGTTGAAATAGTACGTTACTCCCCGAATTAAATATGCGTCATTTTTACAAAATCGTAATAATAAATAGGTCAGTATTGCTTAGGTCAGTATTTGCCGTAGACTACACGCAACTAATCGTTCATTCGGCAACGTTTACCTTTTATTTATTCAGTGATTACAACAAATATGTATAAGAACCTATCTCAGTGAAAAGTGCCGACACCTAAATGAAATTTTTAGATGTTGGGATCTAAAAGTAATTATTATTCCATATTTATTGTATGTAATCAAGAGTCGCGGCAGCGACTCGACGCCAAGCTGAAAAAGTTGATATTGTACAATTATTTGCACTACGTTGTAGAACGCTTTCAGTGTAGCGGAATATGGAATTGTTTTGAAACTCTGATGAACAATTAAAATAAAAGGTGCGTCCTTATTGTTTGCGTATCGCTTGCAAGTAGTGAAATTAATAAATCCAAGCCTGAGCATTGAACGCAATAAGAATGGGATGGTAGAAATAGATGCAGTGACGATTTCTGATTCGGTAATCGATTGTTGATATGTAATCGTCTGCATGTAGAAGTACAGAGATACGAGAGCGTCTGCTATGCTTTCAGTATAGCGGAATGTCTTTACGACTGCGTTTTTCGGAGCGCAGTTGCGGACGATCGATTCGAAAATCTGATTAACAATCAAAGAAACACTTGCGTCCTTATAGTTTACGTATCTCTTCCGAGTGCGAAAATTAATAAGCACAAGCACGATCATTGAACACAATAAGAATAGGTTGGTAGAAATAGATGCAGTGACGATTTCTGATTCGGTAATCGATTTTTGATGTGTAATCGTCTGCATGTAGAAATACAGCCGAGAGCGTCTGCTATGCTTTCAGTATAGCGGAATGTCTTTACGCCTGCGTTTTTCGGTGCGCAGTTGCAGACGATCGATTCGAAAATTGATTAACAATCAAAGTAAAACTCGCAGACTTATTGTTCTCGTATCTCTTTCGAGTATGAAAATTAATAAGTGTGATTATAAAACTGCATATTTCAGAACTATTGTGTGGCAGAAAATGATACTAGATGGCCAGAGTGTTTGAAAGAGGAGATGAGGGAGATTTTAAATGGAGAACCAACGAAATGGGGGGCACAAGTAGTAAAGGTAGTGGGTGAGGTGGGAAAGGGAGAATTTTGGAAAATGATAAGAGAAGGGAATATAATCGCGATGGAGAAAAAGCTTGAAAGAGGGTGCAAGACGAGAAATGAGCAGGACATACAGCGGCATTGGAAAAGTTATTCATATTGAAATGGACGACCCTTTTTAACCCCCAACAACCATGGGATTTAAATATAAGGTAGGATAAGATAGCAGGTAAACAGAGGACAGCTCCAACGGTAACTGGCGAGCGAGGCCAGCCGCGACCGTTGGTAAGGAAGCAGGCGTACGTGACATTTATCACGTACGCCAGAACCGTTAACCGTTCCGCATAGGAGCAAGTGGGGAACAAGTCGGAATGAGAGGGGAGGGGAGAGCCGATCGCGCGGTCGGACGGGTAGATCCCGCACGACGATCGGTCTCTTTCCCTGAGGACTAGCGAAGCGGAAGGTGCCACCAAGGAGTACTTACCTACGGAGACTAAGCAGATGTTCGAAGTATAGCCAAGCGAGAATATAGCATAGGACTCAGGATTTAGTGGTATTTATTCGATAAGCGAGGATTATAAGATCGATCGGAGGTGATAAGCGCGTTTATTCCATGAGTGAGGGAATGCGGGTACAAGAGTGCGATCTACGAGTGCAATCTGCTGTAGTGTGTGCATTATTAATTAAGGAGGATTAGAGTGCGTATAGAAATTCCTGCGCGTCACCTGAGTTGTAGGTGGAGCTGTATAATTTAAAAATTGCAAATTTGATAGAAAATAGTCTATTCTTACCTACTGGCTGGCGAAGCGAACTGACTTACCTTGCGGGCGAACCGAGTGATACCGACGAGACGACGAAAGTAGACTCCGTGGATTAGGAAATCGGGTGGAAGATAAATAATCAATATAGGCAACTGCAGTGATTGACCGACAACCAATAGAATAAGCAAAAGCGTGCGTTATCCACCAGGCAGGAGTCCGGCAGGAGCAAGGAAGAAAAGTCCAATACGAGGAATCAAAGTATTTATTAATGTGGCAAGCCTCCAGATTTTTCATCAGCCGGTAGCAGGCAGGAAAGATAGGGATTCGTTCTAATCCAGAATAATAGGGTACGAAGCGTTGAATCTAAGTACGAAGTGTTCGATTTTGAATTAAGATTGTGTAAGCGAGCGAGCTAGGAGACCACGGGAATCGCTATTGTGACGGTAGATGGCACCGTAGAAGCCAGCTATTATAATCGATCTCTGATCGAGTTTTGAAATTCGAGGATTTTGTTTGAATAAACCCTACTTTTACCTATCAAACCGTCTATTCTTCTCTTTCTTTTCCCTGCTTGAGTCTCGAATCCACTAAAATTCAATGTAATTGGCCAAATACCGTTACAATATAGAGGCACGGAAAAGATATATACAAACAGTTAAATTTAAAAAAAAGAATACATTAATCAGATTAAAAACGAAATCTCATACGGATCTAGATTCGGGCGAGGGCCAAAAATACCTCACGGAACATCAGCCCCTTGCGTATTTACGAGCAGTAGCTCCGTGCCGTCTAGCCGGAAGAAAAATGCTGTATTTCAGAATAAAATCAATTACGTATAAAATTGAAGAAGAGACGATATGCCCAACTAGAAATGCTAGAACATATTCAGAAGCAATTTTTAAACAATCCTATATTCCCGCAGATACTGAAAGTGGAAAACGCTAGACTCGCGAAACGTCTTCCTATTTATCCAAACGATCTGTAAACTACGCGCATTCGCTCGGTGCGAATGAAAGGAAGGAAAAAGGGGGGGGAAAAACGAAAACATGTTAAGAATAGAAAATGCGAATTTTAAGAAATGTAAGATGTATGTTTAACCAGGTGTAATAGATTTTTACCTCGCATACACAAAATAAACCAATACCAATACCAAATACAGCGGGATTGGTGTGGAGTAGAAAAGTCGACGTACTGCGAGTAGTAGAGGCCTAGGAAGACAGAAACTCGCCAGATCTTGATCCAGACGTCATCGAATGCCCCTGATACTATTTTAATATAGTCATCATCCCCCTATTTTGGTAATAACACTTTTTCGATCTATATTATAAGGAACTTTTTTGTTCATTTTTATTCCACAAATGCATTCCAATTTTTTATTGTATTTTTTTAAATGGTTTTTAGCAGTTATGGAATCTCCATCTTCGCATAGGGATGAAATATGTTGTTATATTTTATAAGATTTTTCAGTGTTTTTTCATGTTTTACAAAATGGAGATTTATAAAAAAATGTCTACAAATTATATCTCAGATAAAAAGGGTTTAAAAAATAATTTAAAAAAATTAGTCCGGGATTTTCGACTAGTAACTTTGTATCAAGAATTACGGAGCCGATCTGAGATGTCATCGCGAGAATTTTATCGAGACGTCATGGAAAGTCCCGAATAGTATAATAGTAAAAATTTGAGTATGCGTAACATTTATTTATATCTTCGTTATGATCGTGTCTAATGTCAAATGCAACAAATTATGCATGACGTCTTTGGTAATGAATTAAAGTTCGTGTAGAATGTTTTTACTTTACTGGAGAATATCATAGGAATATATTTTAAGCTGCAATGATGTTATTACAAGTACATGTTTATATCCTGTGTTGCCATTCTATGTTAATCCAACGACTTTTCCGAATAGAATGCATTATTTAGTTTCATTTAAATTAACTTTACATGCCGATGTTATAACCTTTATTGTAAAAAAAAACATAATTTCTTGTGGCTTTTTAAATTGGAAATGAAAATGTTGAAACTTCTATTTCTGTTGGCTTGGCATGGAATGACTAATATAAATGATATCGACATTCTGAATATATTTTTCGTGCAATAAATGGTGCAGTTCCGTCGAATAAGAATAATTAAATTAATTAATCAAATTAATAAATATGTCGTAAGTCTGCTGAAAGTTAAACTCAAACATTGACATACAATTAAATACAAAAATTGAAAGCATATTGTTTATAGATAATTAATCCCGTACATTCTCTGTGAACGTACAGAATCTTGAATAGTCATCGCCTCTTCAGTGGTTGTTGCCAAGCATGTTGAATTATTTTAGCTCCATTATATTGTGTTGTCATCTTAATTTTCCGCTTGTCGCGCTTTTTGTTTTGGTGCCATATCCAAGATTAGCATTTCTTCGCGAAATATCGAGGTTTGCCGCACCAGAAGCATTCTGTTTTATTTATTCTTCTGACCATGATCTCCGTTTTTATCTTTGTTTTCATTCTCTTCTCTCTGTGTACGTGGGTTGAAACGTACATCGCCCTTTCTTCTGTGCTCGTGGATATCATTCCTTCGTAGCCTTTGACGGTTTTCGGTTTCAAGACAACGCGAAGAGTTGTCGATGACATCGCATTGCGCGATTCCGTCGGAGTCCCAAATATAAAATGCAGACTATACAGCAGTGGAATTTCGAGCAATTGATCTATTGCCACCAACCCTATTTCCTTGAGTTTCTTTACAGCGTCACAACAGTCTGCGGTGTTTTTGCGCAGGTCGTCTTCCTCCTACGATAACATTAGCATTTTCAGCTGTGACACTTTGCGCGCTGAACAGCTAGATTGATACAATGACCACAGCTTATCCCAGACCTCTTTCAAAGTTTTCAGGCCATCCAGAGCTATCAATTCACTCGCAGTAACCGCGTATTTTGCATCCGTAACCGTTCGCTCGGGTACATCACTCAACATATTCCCATAGGCAATTTTTCTCTTCAATTCGCGCACGTGAATTTTTCTCGTGTCATAATTATCACTGGCCCATTCTAATGGTAGTAGTCATCTTCTCGAATCAACTGCACCACAATTTTCTGTATAAATCGCGAAAACTTTCCCGCCAAATTACTCGAAACGTGGTGACCGTTTCCCGTGTTTTTCGTCCCAAATTTAAGTTTTTTGTGGATTATGACTCGCTGTTTGTGCCTGCTCCCATAACCTTTTTGTAAACAAATAACCTCGTTGATATAAAACAATAACGATAGAAATCCAATTTATTAGGCAATATAAAAAAAAGCAGTTAATACATGTTTACGGCGGAGAACGGGTTAACAATAACAGTTACTTGATCGAGATTGACAGCCAAAGTTGCGCTACCGAAATCCGGGAGTGGTCGGTATAACAAAGACCGTCTTTGAACATTATATTAAAACTCACGAGCGGAGGAGAGAACGGAGGTGGAGAGAACACAGGAAAGGTATATAAGATGGACGCTGGGGGTGGATTGGAGGACGCCAGGGTACATGGTAAGGGAAGAGACAAAGAGAGAAAAGATGAGGGTAAGGGCGGGCAGGAGAGCGTGGAGGTTCGAAGAAAAACTAAAAAAGGGGGAAGGAAGCGAGTTGGCGAGGGTGTGCTGGGAGGAAATAAGGGAAAGGGGGGAAAGGGAGCAAAGGATATCGGGATGGGAGAGGGGAAGGAGGATGTTCAAGGAAGGGGGGGCAAGGAGAGGGAGAAGCAGAAGAGTGGCTAGAAGGGTGGGAGAGGGAAGACAGAAGGAAACAGGAAAGGGAAAGGGGAAAGAAGATAGAGCAGTCGAGGTATAATGAGTGGTATAGGATGATAAGGGTGGAAGGGGTACCGGAATATTTGAAGGCGAGATGGAAAGAGGAAAGGTACAGGAGAATCGCGAGATTCAGGTTAGGAAACGAGATGAGGGGAGGAAAATACTGGGGGTCGGAAGAGGAAAGAGGCTGTAGAATGTGTTGGGGGGAGAGGGAGACGTGGGAACACGTACTGGACAGGTGTAGAGGGGCGGAGGAGAGGGAGAGGGGAATTCAGGACAGGGTAAGGGAAATTCTGGACGAAAGGGGAGGGGGAGAGAAATGGATGAAAGAATTGGAGGAGTGGAGAGGGAGAGGAAGAGAGGAGGAGAGTAATAAGGAATGAAAGGAGGAATGGAGTGAATGAAAAGGAAACGGAAGTCGGAAGAGGAGAAGGGAGACGGAGCGAACAGGCGAGACGAGGGGGGCGTGCGCGCGGGCGAGCGAGCGAGCCAGCGTGCGAGAGAAAGTAGGAGGAAGCGTGGGACGGAGTGAGCGAGCGAGCGAGAGAACGAACGTGCTGGCAAGAGAGGAGGAGAGAAAGGAGGAAGGCAAAAGAGGAAATGTATGCGGATAACAGAAATAAAAAGAAAATGTAAAAATGTAAAAAATGTAAAAACGGAAGAAATAAAGAGGAGAGGGAGAAGGCGGGAAAAGGCGTAGAATAAGAGTAGGATAAGAATAAAATAAGAATAGGATTAAGATAAGTTAAGTAAAGTAAGGAGAAAGAGGATGTAAGGGAGAGACGGAAGTCATTGTAACCCCTAGGGGAGGCAATAAAATATTCATACATACATATTAAAACTCACGAGCTCCACTATTCTCAAGACATTTTTCAGTTAATTAAAGGAATCTAATTCCGACAACAATTACTCCGAATTATAAGAATACTTCACGAATAATTATTAAGAATTTAGGAATTTTTAAGTAATTTTTTTAGCTTAAGCTTAGGTTACCATTTACAGATAACGCTGCTGAATAAGCAATCAAGTGCATTAGTAGGATGAAGTCAATTTTGTTTTCTTGATACAAATAGTAACTCCATTGAAGTCGAGCGTCTGTAGTGTACCTTGCCGATTGGCACCAGATTCGTAGGGCCGCTTCTCTTCGGAGTCAATGTGGCCCTCGATGACGCCGGCGTTTGTTTCAAGCGCTGGAGGGAAATAAGGCGTTCGTACTTCCTTGGTCTTATATTTGTATTATGGTTAGAATTACGAGGTCGGTTTAAAATATCTAATATTCGATTGCAATCCAAATAATAGCTCCGTAGAATCCGATCGTCTACAGAGTACCGTGCCATCAGGCATCAGATCCGTAGGGCCGCTTCTCTTCGGAGTCAATGTGGCCCGCGGTGATGCCGGCGTTTGTTTCAAATGCTGGAGGGAAATAAGACGTTCGTACTTCTCTGGTCTTGTGTATGTTATGATTAGAGTTACCAGGTTGTCTTAGGGTATCATAGTTGTAGGATATTTCATGATCCAAATAATAAATCCGTAAAAGTCGACCGTCTACAGTGTACCATGCCGTCAGGCATCAGATCCGTCGGGCCGCTTCTCTTCGGAGGTAACGTGGCCCGCGGTGATGCCGGCGTTTATTTCAAGCGCTGGAGCGAAACGTGGCGGTCATACTTCTGTTCAGCTACAGTCTGTGAGCGGGAGTTTTTTTTCTTCGGTGTGCCCCGATTTTGTCATATTTAACTGAATAATTCGTGCGAAAAATTTCGTTAAAGTACTTTTTTATAATCTCGTTAGAAACTTGAAAGCATAATGCTCAAGTGGAAACATCATTATCGGATCTATCTAATCGCGAAGTATTTTTAAAAATGGTATGAAGTGCTCAATAAGCGCCCGACTCATAAGAGCCTGTGTTAAATTCTTGGATTTTAGTATTGGACTGCTTGCAAATAATTTCGGTAATCAGTCGTAGCATTTAGCGATCGTTCAGCCCTCAATCTGTTACATATTTTTAATTTGTAACTCAATCTAATACCTCGAGACAGGAAACGACCTCCTTAACACGTAGAAAATTGAATCTTTCCTTAGGATGGGAATTATTATTTTTGTACACAATGGACGATGCTATGTACGGTGCCATTTGATAGCTCGAATGACTACGTTCAATTCAGTGTATCGTAAAACATTTTAGGCTGCATAGTATTCGAGATATTCAATTTTCTCTAAACATATGTTTTTTACTATTTACAAAAACGGTTACATAAGATAAATTGCGATTTTTCCAGGTAAGAATACTGCCAAAATTTGTATAAAATCCGTCAAGGATACGTTAAAACTATCCTTGATAGTTTTTATTGATATCCATCCATGTACACTGAGAAAAGATAGTAGTCAAATCAAATAAGTAAATTTACTTGACTTGCAATTGGTTGAACAATTGCTTTAAACGATTCGATGAACTAACTCAAACAGTTGTCAGCGTTCAATTGAATGAATACGTCATTAATTGCCGCAACTAAATGAAATTGTTAAGCTCACCAAACGTCTGTTAAAACAACTGAAACCATGAGCTTTAAATCAACAGGTGAGATTTTTTAATAACAACTAAATATGTCGTTCCGTCAACCCACCCAAAATGCTTCGAAGAACAAAACTATCAAATAAATAATCGATGCAGTGTATGTTCATTGGTATAACTGCAACTTGATTGAACTGAACTATTGTTATGGGAATTATTTATGTATTTCTATAAATGGTCCCATATCAGTTTGACGGTCAACGTGATTCATAGTATAATTTAATCCGTTGAATTGAATGATCTCAACATTGTAGTTCGCATTGTAGTACAGCGGTAACAGTGCACTGGGAAAAGAAAATAGTCAATCCAAATAAATATATTTAGTTGACTTATAATTGTCCATTTGAATTATCGATGTGAATATAATTATTAAATAATTTGAATTATGAGTACAGATTCGGAATCAGCAATTTTCTTTTCTCAATGTACCGGTTTTGGCCAAGTTTAAAAATTGAATACCTCAATATTCATTGTGCTTGAAACATTTTTTGAAGCGTATTTAATCATTCAAAATCGTATTCTTACGAAAAAACCAATTCTTCTACACAAAAATGTATTTCTTTAAAGCACAGATGCTATCTGTGAACCTAACCAACCTTTATTAACATTCATTTTGTTTTGCAATGAATCTTTTTCATTGATTTCAAAGAAATCGTCGCTGATTCGAAAAGTTTGAAACCTATTTTTTCCTACAGTACTCGGGAGATAAAGCTCAAATTTTGAGCTTCTGGCTCCTCGAAACACGAAGCCGTTCTTTCGGGAGAACCGGAAAACAAAAAAGTGAGATTAGGTACGAGAGAGACAGGCCTATAGGCGTTGTAAGTTCGTGGTTACGTACCAGAGAACTTCGTTATGTTATGTAAAAACTTTGTTAGTCTGACAAATTGATCATCTGGCGTAAACAACCAAGTGTGATGAACATCGCTACGTCTTTATACATTTTGACGGTTTTTCGCCGAATTGTGTCACGTCGGCGCACTTGCTGCCATCAAGTATATTTTGTCTTTGAATCAATGAAAACGTAAAACAATGAAACTGTTTCTTTATTATAGGCTCCCTAAGTAAATGTTTTTTACATTCACTGAAATGATGTCTGTGAAATTCAAATGCACTATTTCGTTCAAATCAATGAAATCTTTTCTCTCGATGTAGGCACAGAATTAAAATAACCACGAAAAAATGTATTTAAGTATCGGTGTTGTCATGAAAAAACAAAGTTTTATTTATGAGGAAGCGAAATGATTTTTTGATTCGCTATTTTTAGCATTCGCTATTTTTAGCATTCGCTATTCTAGTATTTGCTAATATATTATCTACATATTAAATTTATATTTTTTAGCTATTAGAAATATAAAATTATCTACATTTTTGTAAACATTTTGATTTTCGAAGTATTTTGAATCAAGATTTTGATTATTCAAAATACAGATTTTCTTCATGTAAAGATTCGAGTAAATATTGTAACGAATGGTGCGCGCCAAGTTCACTTCACATTGGGGTTCAGACCGAACACGGCACACTAGACGAAGCACTTGACAACCGACTAACTTGACAACCGTCTAACTTGACAACGGAGACAGATAAACAAGACAGTTTCGGTTGACACCGCGACTAAACCAGACGTGCCAACGAATCGTGTTGCATAATAAAAGCTACGTGACCTTTTATAATAACCTGGGCGTATTATTTCAATCACGCGCGTAACATTGGTGTCAGAAGTGCGGATTTTTCTGCCCTGATATAAAAAAAAAACGCATTCGGGATAAATAATTTTTTTGAGTGAGTGATATATAAAAAAAAAAAATAAAAAGTGATGAATACGAGACGCGGACGGCGAAAAAGGATCGCCTGGAACATTCAGGATGTGACCAACACCGCGACAGCAGCTGGCGAACCCGATCAGATCAGCTTTTTGAGGGAGGAAATGGAGAGGGAGAGACAGCGGACCCAACGACAAATCGAGGATGCTCTGGACAAGATTCAGGCCGCAGCCGTAGCAGCCGCAAAGGAGGCCGCCGTGACATCGGCAGGGGAAGTCGTCCAGCTGATCGCCCAGGAGACAGCCTCGATCACCGCTCGGGAGTCGGCGAGGATCCTGATGGCCGAACTTCGCCAGAATCCACCAGATAATGTTCCTCCTTCCATTACTATCCCTTTTTCTTCTACCTCTACTATTCCTCTTTCAAATTTCGCTCAAATTCACGAGGTTCCGCGTAACTCAGAACCACTTTCGCACGGCCGCGCTGTAACTAATAATTCTATAAATTCAAACGTTGCTCCACCGCATACGTTCGTCCACACCAACCGAACCAATTTAAAAGTTGACACTTTCGACGGTCGCGGATCTTGGGGACAATTTTATAAACAATTCGAGATGATTTCGACTTTTAACAATTATTCGACAGAAGAGAAAACTCGTTCTGGCTTCCTCGCTCCGTGGTTCGGCGAAGGGAATCCTCGACACCCTCACCGCAGACGACGCGCGCCAGTTCGATAAGTTAAAACACGCCCTTGACGTTAGTTACGGGGTCACTCCATCCGACCTTTTGGCAATTACCGAGTTGAGCGCGAGAAGACAAAAATTTGACGAAGATCTCACGACTTTTGCAAACGACATTAAAAGATTAACTCACTTAGCTCATCCGGAATTAAACGCAGAATCAAAAGACAAAATTGCACGCGTCCAATTTATAACTGGGATCCATCATTTCGGTATACGAAAAGCTCTTCGACTCGAAAACATCACTTCGTTTGACCGCGCCATAATGAGAGCCAAAGAGATTCACACCGTGAATCATATCGAAAAAAACAACTTTCCGAACGATCTGCGAAACAACGATAGATCCGTGCGTCCCATCAACTCGCGAGATAACGATCGATTTACCTCAAATAACGCAAACAATTCCAACTCGAGAGGACCACCTCAAAACGTTGTTCCGCGCGAACAGCTCGACTGCTGGAGGTGTGGAAAAACCGGACATATTCAGCGATATT
Source organism: Ephialtes manifestator (assembly GCA_963970395.1). Taxonomy (NCBI): domain Eukaryota; kingdom Metazoa; phylum Arthropoda; class Insecta; order Hymenoptera; family Ichneumonidae; genus Ephialtes; species Ephialtes manifestator. Next base: position 9,576,371 of record OZ019968.1, on the reverse strand, counting down.
GTCAGAGTCAGAGTCAGGCATCCACCTCGGAGGCCTGAAAACGATCGATTTTCCTGAATCCGTTGATGAACTTAAAATTAAATTGAATACGACTCATGACCAAATCCGGAAACGATTGCTTATTAAAAACGACAAGATGAAATCCAGATTCAACGTTAAGTCACATATGCTTTCATTTAAACCCGGACAACAGGTTTGGTTTTATTACCCCCATAAAGTCAAAGGAAAGTGCACTAAGTTACAAAGAGATTGGGTAGGACCATTTATAGTAAAAACGAAAATTAACGACGTAGTTTACAGAATTCAAAAACCCCCGCGAGGAAAATTGAAAATTGTTCATATTGACCGTTTAGCCCCTTTCGAAGATTAGGACTATTAGAGGTGACAGATCATAGAGCGTCAATGGGGGAAAGTGTATTTTGATTGCTTGGCTGGAGCCTTGGACGCTTCTTCGTTTCACCCGGTAAAGTGTAGAAAGGCGTCCTGTTAAGGGTTTCCGGAGAATCTAGAGGGTTGTAGCTGAATTTCTAACTGGGCTTGGTTAGAGTTTGGGACTTCCTGATCAGGTTTCGCTGGCTAGGGGCTAGGGTGACCTCAAAATAATCTTGGTTACTGATCATAATCTCGGTTATTGGTTACTTTAGAACATCCCGGGATGAATACCTGAATATTTTCGTCGGATCGGCAACACTGGGGTAATATAAGGGTGCACACTTTATTACTCGCGCAGCAGTGACCGATATTATTTGAAAAATCTTTCCTTAGTAGCACATTGATGACGGATATTTCGGGTTGACGATTCCGCGAAATGATTTATTTTTTTGTGGTGCAGATTTCTTCGCAGAGTTATTTTTTTATGTCACAGGTTTCCTTGGACTCCTGTGAATCCCTCCTTCCTTCCCACCATCCTTAAGGAATGTCTTCAGGATTCAGAGGATTCCGGAGAAACTGCACCAAAGAGCGAAAGAAAATAAAGGGAAAGAAGAAGAGAAAGAAAGAAGAGAGCAAAACAATGTGGAACTTATGAATGTCTTGTATTATTTAAGGACTGACAAGGACAGTTGCGTGACAGACATTAATATACAATATTATCAAGTATAGGAAGCTTTTAATTTGTAAACACTGTCCTTCCCAGGTTTTTCAGCCATGGTTTTCCCTCGGGACTAGGGCAAATGCCAGGGCAGTGTAATTAGGTCGCGAGTAGAACTGGATGGACCATGGCAACCACATCTCAGTACTTTTAGGGAGTTGCCGGGACGGCAACTCAAAAGGGAGGGAAGTAGTGTAACGAATGGTGCGCGCCAAGTTCACTTCACATTGGGGTTCAGACCGAACACGGCACACTAGACGAAGCACTTGACAACCGACTAACTTGACAACCGTCTAACTTGACAACGAAGACAGATAAACAAGACAGTTTCGGTTGACACCGCGACTAAACCAGACGTGCCAACGAATCGTGTTGCATAATAAAAGCTACGTGACCTTTTATAATAACCTGGGCGTATTATTTCAATCACGCGCGTAACAATATATACTTTTAATTAAAATATTTTGCCAAGACATATATTCGCCTTAGTAATCTGTCAAAAATAAAAATTTCGAATATTCATCTGATCGCTACTTTAATGTTCGCTAATTTTAAATTTCGGAATTTCAGTAGTTCTGAATTTTATCATTCGCTATTTTGAACCCCACCCAAGACGACTGATAAATTCAAAGTAATCCTCGGTCAAGAAAATTGGAATTTGATAAAACCAGATATCTGTGGAAGACTCAAAAAGCCTGTTTTGGTACCGCGAGTGTGGACGAACGTTCTAGTTATCGCGCTTTGGGAGCAACACAAGTTGAAATGCGCTTATGTCTTTAAAAGAGCAGATGTAAAGCTATCTGCCGATGGGCAGTACGATATAATAATCGAGGGGCGTTGTAAGAACGCAACGTGCGACAACAAGTTTGTCGGGAAGACAACAAAAGACGTGGGCGAAATGGGCGGATTAACCATAGACGTCGACACGCGTGATACTCGGGGGGAAATACACGAAACGGTAAAGCGTCCCTTGAATGGCCAACGCAGAAGAGAAATATAAAAAGAGCTAATAGCTGAAGGGTGCTCCGGGTGGAAGAAGCGTACGGCGAGACAGAATATGAAGATGGGTGATCCTATCCCTTCGCTATCACCGAGCGACGACATCCTAAAACGGGCCAGAAAAGTTGGAGTAGATCACGAACTCAACGTTCAATCAACTGATACTCGAGATTTAATCCGAACGATTGAAGAATTGGCAGGTATCGTGGAATATGCCGGTCTCATTGGAGCGGTAGGTTCCATACCTTTCTTCGTATTTTATAGTACTCCAGCTCAACTCCATGTGTACAACGAGTATTGCCGCATATACAAAGATGCGTCTACTATAAGTCTTGATGCAACAGGAAACCTCGTCATGAAACTAATTCGTCCCGATAATCAAAAAAACAGGGCAATTTTTTTTTTGTATTCAATATTCATCAATTTCGTAAAAACAACGCTTCCTGTTTACCAGATGCTGTCAGAGAAACATCACACGGAGTTTATACGGTTACGGTTCTGGTTACAGTCTTGGATTCGTATTGGAGCACGCAAACCCAAGGAGGCAGTTTGTGATTACTTCAGAGCGCTGATTGCTGGCATAAGCATGGCATTCAATAACATAACAATTAAAATGTCTGTAAACGCCAGCTTCGCAATGACTCAAAGTATTGGTCATTCTACCAAGTCTATTACAATGTTCATCCGTATAGACGTGGCTCATTTGATACACATGGTTTGTCGGTGGAACAGCTTAGAATGTGTCAGACAGAAAAATATTAGGGTTGCCCTAAGATAACTTAGGGCCCTATCGGGCTTTAATATGGATACCATAAAAGGGAGTTCCATATCACTCCCAATTAGGGACCTACTAAGGAAACTGTACGGTTTCATGCCGATATTTAATGGGGCTAAATTAGGGCAATTAATTAAGGGCCCACTCAGGCTTAATCATGGCACCAAGTAAATAAATCAACAATAATTTCGCCACGAAAGGGCCTCATAAGGCAATTGTAGGTTTCCGTGGCGAAGTTCAATAAGGGCTTGATAGAGTAATTACTTAAGGGCCCAGTCAGGCTTCATCATGATACCAAGTAAACTAATTAGTCATAATTTTGCCGAATAAGGATCTCGTAGGGCCATGGTGAAGTTTAATAAGGCCTTGATAAATTAATTAATTAAAGGCCCAGTCAGTCTTAACCATGACATAACGTAAACAAATCAATAATAAATTTGCCAGATCAGGGTCTTGGCAATCCGAGGTTTCCATGGCAAAATTGGTGGTCACCTATCCAACTAATGACCACCAAAGTCAACGAGGTGGTCACCCATTCTAATCCTGGCCCTCAAGTCAGTCAGACGGTCATGCACCTAGATACAAACGAACTAATTCGCGCAAACAATAAAACAAGCAATTTTGTGGAATATAATTATAGATGCCAACAAGGAAGGTGCGTAAACCTAGCACCCCCACCACGTCCAAATTGAATTTCACATGGGTCAAAATATTGTGCTCTCTATGTGCTATTTATGTGCCAAATCGAAAATTTTTGTGCTGTTGTAATTTTTGCCCAAAATGCATTTTTTGTGGGGGTGCTAGGTATACCGGTTATCAGCACCCACACTAGTTTAAAAGGTCTTAAAATGCATACAGAGTATTCCAAAAATATTGTGAAATTATGTGCTCTTAATGTGCTTTAGAAATTACTTCATCTCAATGTTTTTTTAAAATATATATATTTTTAAAAAAATTTACCCGCTATCACAAAATACTTTATAGCCAAGATATCGTGCTTTCATGGGTAATTGTAATCATTACAAGCGAATGTGTTAAAGAATATATATAATTTAAATAGCTTATGAAACAAGTTCGAATTAGAAAAAATTAATTTTCAATTATTTTTTTGTAATCCTGCAGATGTGAAAATTCTTATGCTCGGTTCATGAAAACTCATTTGAATTTGGACCAAGTTTTTCCCGAATAGATCTTAACGTTTGTAAAATCATAACTATTAATTGACTGCACATGCTTCAGATGCACGATTAAGTTCGAAAATCGTATTTTACGTTTCTCTATTGATAAAAAAACATTACCAACAGTTCTATCAATTAAATTTTCATTTGACTGATTTTCATGGTAGTTTTTTAATCATCGCTAAGTTTAGTGATGAGAATGGATGGGAGATCGGTTTCTTGTTAATATCATTTTTTTATACGCAAAGAAAGAGGTCACACCTCTACATATTTAGAGACCGCGAAACGGGATTTTTTACTCCACTATGACCCCACTATTCAAACCATCACTATGAACAATATATCGGCCAGCATTTGCAAATCTGATTTTCAAATCTCATCTGATGATCAAAATGATTGTGCATTTATATTTCGATTATTTCTTGACTAAGATAAGCTCAAAAATTAGTTTTTTGTTAATCTAACAGCCCATAGAAAGCCCATAACCTTAACACAAAAATAATGGTTCTGCGCATATTGGAAAAACAAGTAGTCTCCGGTTTCAGGTAACACCTTCACATTTGAATTTCGTTTTTCTCCTGACTAAAATGGGCTTAAAAATATATCTCAATGTATTTGAAAAGCCCATAATAAGCCCATAAATCTGACACCAAAACGTCGGGTCTGCGTATATTAGGAAAGAAGTTAGAGCCGACTTGAGTTAAGGGGACCAAGTCACCTAAAAAAGTCGTAAGAAAAAAAATTCTGTAAATGATACCCGTCTTTTAAAAAATCTTACATTTAAACATCATTAGGAACATAACAAGCATTATAATTCTGCAATTTTGTAACAACATTCAGTACATAAGAATGGTGTGAGGTCAAACGTAAAATTTTTCACTTGTCGTAGCTTTCAAACCAAACCGGAGAACCAATTTTAGTGTTCGATGTCTTAGTTTATCTGACGAAGAGTGCATTCTGGATTGAATATAGCGATTTTGGATGTAGTCAAAATTAGAATAGCGTCGAGTCGCTACCGCGACTCTTGATTTACTGTAACCAATTGTTTAGTGAGTTTTTAATACATTTAAACATCATTTGGTACATAACAAGCATTGTAATTCTGCAATTTTGTAACGACATTCAGTGCAAAGAATGGTGCGTGGTCAAAAGTAAAATTTTTCACTTGTAGCTTTCAAACGAAACCGGTGAACCAATTTTAGTGTTCGATGTCTTATTTAATCTGTCGAAAAGTGCATTCTGGATTGAATATAGCGATTTTGGATGCAATGAAAATTAGATTTACTGTAACCAATTGTTTAGTGAGTTTGTAATAGAGAGAGATTCATTTACACATTTAAAATCATAGCTTTGTCATAAAGACCTGGAATAAAAATTCCTGTATTGAATCCAGAATGCACTCTTCGACAGATAAAATAAGATATCGAACACTAAAATTGGTTCACCGGTTTGTTTTGAAAGCTACGACAAGTGACAGATTTTACTTTTCATCTCACACCATTTTGGTGCACTGTATGTCTTTATGAAATTGCAGAATTATAATGCTCATTATGTATTTAATGAGGTTTTAATGTGCGATTTTTTAAAGGAAGTGTATTATTTACACAATTTTTTTTCTTGTGACTTTCTTTAGGTGACTGGGTCCCCTTAACACCTCCACATTTGAATTTCGAATTTCTTTTGACTATAATGGACTTCGAAATATATTCTTGTGTATTTCGATTTTTAAATTAGATTTGTGAAAAGATAAAAATCACTAAGATCATCATCATACATATCTAAGATGAATACTTGTGACTCGTACTTTTATTATAACAAGTATTAACATTTATAGATAACAACTATTGTTTAAAATAACAATGAATGAAATTTGTTTCAATACAATCCGCGACGCCTTATTTGCAACTTATCTAAGCTGCTTTTGCCTCGCTCGGCCCTTTCCTCTTTTTTGCTTCGGTTGAGCGCATACCGAAAACAACATACTCGCCGGTCGAAGTATACGCCGCGCTTAACAGCGCCTCGCAAAACTCTCGCATAGTTCATTGTTATTCAAATTATAATCGATTGCAAGTATTGTGATTTATGTAATGTGAATTCAGAATTTGTTTACAGTTGAAAATGAATTTTTTATGCTATAAGATATCATAAAAATATCGAAGAGAATTTTCAACATCGACTCGTTCTTCGTGTTTTTATTACTTTGTCACAGGATACACACAGCGGACTTAGTGCGGTGTGGTGTGTGGCGCGCGGTGCCTCTTGTCTCTGCTGCTGCTTCTGCTGTTGATCCTGCTGCTGCGGCTGGTGCTGCTTCTGTCGCTATTTCTGCTGCTGCTGCTTCGTCTGGTGCTACTTATGTTCCTGTTTCTGCTGCTGCGGCTGGTGCTGCCACTCGTGCTGCTTCTCGAGTTGCTGTTGCAGAAGAGAATGCGGCATTTCGCCTCGACTACTATCCTGAGGATCTCACCGACGACCGCCACGACGATTTCCTTGATGCCTGCTAGCTTCTCGGTTGCTTCCGGTCAAGTTTGCCATGTAAATTCCCAATCTGTGGCTGCTCATATCGATAAATTTCGCGATTTTTTCTATAGTAACTTTTATCACGTCATTGCTGTCTCCGAAACTTGGCTCAATGCCGGCATCCCTTGTGATTTAGTGGCTCTTGATTCATACGCGCTTGTTAGGAATGATCATATTGGCAAGAGAGGGGGAGGTGTGGCCTTTTATATCCATTCTTCACTCTCTTTTTCTACACTTCGCGTCTCGCCTCAGCCGTATTCAGCTAAGCCTGAGTATCTTATATGTGAAATTCGGCTCTCTTCGGTGAAGAAAATATTATTCTGTGTGGTTTAGCGTGTGCCTCATTTAGGTTACTTAAGACTTTTCAAGGAGGACCTCTCTGCTCTGCTACCTCTTTACTCGCGTGTCATTGTTCTTGGGGACTTTAATGCCGACTTACTTGGTTATTCGTACGCCGCAGTTCAGCTGAAGAGCTTCCTCCTCGATCATGGCCTCGCGTTTGTGCCCTTTGAAGCGACGCATCATACGATCTCTGCTGATGCCTGGCTCGATGTTTGCGCAGTCAGTCATTTTTCCTTTGTTGTTTGCAGCTCCCAGACTGCCATGCCGTTCTTGTCTGGACATGATATGATTGAAGTAACTCTTGATATTTCGGTCTCGCGGCAGCAGCCGCGTACTTTTTCGTATCGGGCCATTGATGCCGTTGACGGAGATGTACTGGCTGCGCTTATATTGGGCCAGGATTGGTCGAGTTTTGACACCGCCGATTCCCTCGACGCGAAGGTGTATTTTTTCTCAGTGCGTGTTCGAGACGCTATAAATTCCCTTGCGCCGCTCCGCACAGTGCGGCTTTCTCGGCCACCAGCGCCCTGGATCAACTCGTCTACGCGTGGGAAGATGCGTGCTCGGAATCAGGCTTATCGTCGCCTTCGAAGGTATCGTTTGGGCTCACCTATTCGGCTCACGCTTGTAGGGGTTTTTCGGCAGCTTCGTGATGCTGCCAAGGCGTCCTTTATCTCAGCTAAGCGCGTTTATGTGCATGCCCGGATTGTCGCCTGTCGGGGCTCGCAGCAGGCTTGGTCGGAACTTCGGCGTTTGGGTCTTCTAGGGGAAGCGTGAGGAGGAGCCTATTGCTTTTTCGCCAGACGAGCTTAATTCTGGTTTTTGCTCGGTCTTTACACCATCGGTTGGCTCTCACACTTTTGACCCTCTTTACCCTCTCCTGGAGCTTCCTTATCCCCGCTTTGTTTTGTCTACTGTCTCCGCTGAACAGGTCTTATTTTATGCGACCTTCCTCCAACTCGGTTGGGGTGGATGGCCTTCCTGTATCCTACCTTCGGCTCGTAGCTGGTGTGCTTCTTCCCCGTATTGTCCTTATTGTCAACCTCTCCTTTGCTTCCTCTACTTTTCCCTCTGCATGGCGCTCCTCGTTTATTACGCCTATTAGTAAGGTGCCTTCTCCCACTTCTCCTCTTGTCTGCCGACCCATATCGGTACTTTGTGCGTTCGCTAAGATGGTGGAAAGGCCGGTGTACGTGCAGCTCTTGGGGTGGTTGGAGGCTCACAGCCTGCTCGATCCCTTGCAGTCGGGATTCAGGGGGGGACACATCACTCAGACAGCCCTGCTCAGGTTTACTGATGGCATGAGGCTTGGCATGGACAAGCGGCAGCTAACCGTTGCTGTGTTCATCGACTTTAGCAAGGCGTTTGATACAGTCTGTCATCATACGCTTCTATGTAAGCCCCACCCCGCCTTCCATGCTGCAGCATGTGCAGCATGTACGCTTCCATGCTGGGCCTTGCGTCATCTGCCCTGGGCTGGGTTTGGTCTTACCTTTATGAAAGGTCGCAGGCAGTTCGCTTTCCGGATGGCCGGCTCTCTGAATGGGCGGCAGTCTCTTCTGGCGTCCCACAGGCAAGTGTGCTCGGCCCGTTGCTCTTCTCTCTCTATCTCTATGACCTGCCTGGGAACTTCCGCAATTGTGAGTACTTACTGTATACTGATGACCTGATAGTTTATCGTCGCTGCTCTCCGGAGGAGCTCGTTGATTTGATTGCGGTTCTCAACGTTGACATTGCACGAATTCATAGCTGGGCAGTAGACAATTCCCTCTCGCTTAATGCCTCGAAGACGGATGCGATGGTCCTGGGTACCGCTACGTTCCTCAGTCTGCTCGACTTGACATGTCTCCCCTGCCTTAGTGTCGCAGGTCAGCCTATTGCATTTGTTGACTCCAAGCGCTATCTTGGGGTCATCATCACGCCAACGCTGGGCTGGGGGTTGCAAGTCTCGTCGGATCGTCGGCGCGTCTTTGGGGTGTTGGTGCAGCTCAGGCGATCCGCGGAGGTAATGATGCCTCTTGCCGGGCATGGCTTGCGCGCATTATGGCGCTTCCTCATCTTGATTACTACTCGGCTGTGCTGAGTGATCAGCGGTGAGCTTAACATTAAATTACAGCGTGCGTGCAACGCGGTAGTGCGTTTTGTGCTTGCACTTCGGCGTCGTGATCACGTGTCTGTGAGGCGGCGTTCGCTTGGTTGGCTTTCGGTGGCGAATAGGCGTAGGTATTTCATCGGGGCTCTTTTTAATTCGATGGTTCGTTCGGGGATTCCGTCTTATCTTGCTGATCAACTTGTGCAGCGGGCGAGGACGGACTCGCAAGGTGCCCATGGTACGACCTATTCACTATCTACGCCGGTCTTGCGAACGTCGGCTTACAGGCGATCATTTCTCGTTGGTGGCTCCTTTTTCTGGAACAGTATTCCTTTGGCCGTATAGCAGGCGCCTTCACTGTCGACGTTCAAGAGGAGGTTGTTGCGTCACCTCATGTCGCTAGAGCAGCGTGCAGTTGAGCCCGTAGGTTAAGTCTGTGTTATAGTGTATTTTTGTTCGTCTATTCTTTTTATTTTCTTTGCTCGCCACTCATCATCACCAATGTATCGCCCCATTTAGGTAAAGATTTATCACTGTACTCCTTCACTTCTGCTTTTTGTTCTTGTAATTTTCTTTTATGCTCAGGTCCTTAGGGGATGTAACATCTCAGGATCTTAATAAATAATCTAATCTAATTTAATCTAATCTAATCTAACGTGTGTCGTTACCGCCGCTGACGGTCAATGTGGTAAGCAGATATCTACGACAGCCTGAGCGTTATGAAATTGCACGCGAATTACGCGAAAAAAATAAGTCCGCGTCTGTGTATCGTTGCGAAACAGCGTCTACTATGATGAGAGAAGGGAGTCCGGAACCATCACAAGCAGGCAAAAAAAGAATATGTAGCAGAACAGCATGAAGACCGCGACCCTTTAACGCCTTTAGAGCTTCTGCAATTTTCTACATACAAGGAAATAATTCACAGTATCGGCTTGAATCCGTTCCACGTGCACTATTGGACGAATTATCAAGTTCACGTGTAGCGAGAATCTTTAAAAAAATAACACGTCTCTGTAGCACTGGACGCAACGGGAAATATAGTTAGAAACCTCCCCAGGGCTAATGGCACAAAGTCGCGCCATATATTTTTATACGAATGTGTTATTCGTACGGAAGATGGACAATTTCCAGCACAGATGCTCAGTGAATTTCACAACACCATCTGCATTCAGTATTGGCTCATGGTGTGGACAAGGACCGGTGCACCACCGCCGAAAGAGGTATTTATTTTAGCTATTGATTCATGTCGATGATTGTGCCGCGGAGTTATTTGGAAATAAGTATTCAGAATAAATAGATTTTTCTAATTTTGACTGTTATGTTTCACATATGTATAGGTTGTGTGCGACGGTGCTAAAGCTTTATTATCAGCGGCAATTTGGGCATTCACACAGTACTCGACGTTGCATGATTATTCAAATGCATGCACGCTTGCCATCCCCGACTGCTACGTACGGATTAACGTTGCACATTTCATAAAAACTTACGTTGATTTTTTTTAAATCCGTAAGTCCAAGAATTAAAAAATTTTTGCTTGCGTCGATGGGTCAACTAGTCCTGACGCGTGATATTCGCGAAGCCGAAACTGTATTGGAAACGATTCTGATAGTGGCGAGAAGCGAAACTGACGGTGTTATGAACAATGGGCAATTGACTCAATGCGAAATGTGTAAGAAAAAGTTTAAGAGTTTTCTGACAGACATTACGGTACTGAGTTTGATACCAAATGAAACGACGACGCCAGGTAAATCCTTTGATTACAATTTGATAATTCACCCACAAATGTTTGTTTATTAGAGTTCTTTTGAGGCTTAATAAAAGTGGATTATTCATATTTTTCACTAAATTCATTGTTTTAAAGTTTCAATATAATGTCGATGTCAGATTCAACTTAGAAGTTATTTTTATATTCTAAACTAGAACATGAACAATCCAAACAGTGATTCGAAGTACAGAAATATTTGTAAAAATTAACTGACGCCATATAAGTGACTCGGTCCCCTTAACGTTGTTACAAAAAACGTGAAGAATTCTTGATTATTGAATTGTCAGCTGTTTTATAAAGAATTGTTTTTTACCATTCATAAGAATGAAAAATCTTTCTTATAAAATAATATTATTTAATATTATCATAATTGTTACAATTTTATTTGTTTATAGATATTTATTTATGAGCCCGATAGCTAAGTCGAGTCGTCAATCCGCTCACACACAGGTGGTGCGAAAGAGATGGCGTTACCAGTGCATCGTTTTTTACTCGCATTATGGTGCTATCTATCGAGAAAACGGGACTCAACAGACGACAAAATTATTCTCCTGGCTCTTTTTCATCCGACCCCTTTACCTTGGATACTTTTAATGGAGCTAATTGTAGATACGATTTATAAGCATGATTTCGTCAATTAAAAAAATCATCTATGTTTAATTTATTTTTTTATCTTTATATTTAGCCGAACAAATCGATGTTGGCGAATCAGCACGCACACACGACCTATAGGAAGATGATCGTGATGCAACCGAAGATGATCCCACTGATCGTCGTACGTCCTCGTGGTATGAATGGGCAACACGAATTGATCTAGCTTTGGTTAGTTGAATTTTTATGTGATCTGTTAGTTTTAACAAGTGATCAATGTGTACTCCAAGATATTTCACTATGTTGTTGTGCGGTATTTCGTTTCCGAGCCCACCTCTATCGCATATGCCGAAGTTTCGACATATACCCTGAAGTGATCTTGGCGTTCTGGCAATTGTGGGATGGAAAAAAATAGTCTCACATTTGTCGGTATCTATCTTCAACTTCTACGTTTCGTAATAGTCTTGTATTTAACCAAATAGATTTTCTAATTTATCTTGTATAGTGTACATATTCTTTCCCACGACATAAATAATTAAGTTATCGGCAAACGCTATTGCTTTGCCGTCATTACCCGAATTCAGACCAAAGAGTTTTAGTATGTCACTATTAAAGATATTATACATTTGAATGTTAGATTTATGGGCTTTTTGTGGACTCTTCAAATACACAAGAATTTTTTTTTGTGCCCATTGTAGTCAAAAGAAATTCGAAGTTGAAATGTGGAGTTGTTAAGGGGGGGGAGTCAGGTCAAAAATTTAAAAAAATCGATTATTTTTTTTTTCTGTGAAAACATTCATTTCCATGTAATCTATCTATTAGTAAAGTTATAAGCCGGAATTCGCAAAAATGGCTAAGTTTCTACGGTACCATTCATATTTAATTTTCTCAAAAGTCGTAAAAATTACCAGAATATTATATTTGAATTTTAAATTATTTTATTTATTTATTTTTGTTATATGCAGACATCATGGCCGATTTTTTGTTCACACAAAATAATTAAGGGTGTTGAAAAAAAGAAAAATCAAATATTTTTTTTTTTTTTTTTCTCTTCGGCAGTTTCGTTTAGTTAAGTATACCCTCTGAACCTGCAAAATCTTAGACCTGAATGCGAAAAAATGGCCGATTTCTGCAATATACCTGTTTTTTAATGATTTTTTTCTATATAATAAAAAGTTTATTACGTATTTATAAATAAATTTTTATTTGTTTACCATTTTTTAAATCAGTTAGCGAAACGCGATACAAATGACGCGATGAGAGTGTGATGTCTTCAACGCAACACGTAACACTTACATTATATTCGAATTCGCGCGAATAATGGAACATGCGCTGTGATATCTTAGCACGTATCGCATGCGCAGCGTGTTACTGCCTCGAGAAGTTACTTCTGCTACGTGCGAGACGCATAACCTCGGATTGACGTTTTTATTTTTCGTTCATATTATGTTATTAGTTTGATTCCGTTGGCCATTTACGGTTTTTTTTCAATCAATAGTGTTTAAAACAGAATCAACAATCATCAGAAGTGATCAGATATGTAAATTTGTTATGAAGTGATGATTTAATGTTTGTGCAGCACATTTGTGAATGTGTCAACACTGGATAAATTTTCAGTGATGTTGTCAATAAAAGTGATCATCCCCATATTATTTACAATTTTTTTTTCAAATTATGCATTCATTTACTTATTTATTTGTAAAAAAAAAAACATTTATTAATAACATTATTAATAATATTCTGTAATCTGACTTGCAAATAATATTTTTATTTTGTTCATTAAAGGTACTAAGGTGCCCCAAAGGTGAAAACAGCATAAACATTTTTATTTGAGTGGTAAGCTTTAGATGCCATTTGCCGAAACTTGGTTTTAAACCTATTCTGCGCGTGATTCAAACCAAACTGCTAGGCAGATTGGGATGGTTGACGTTTCATTTTCTTCTTCATGAAAAGATACACCGGCTAAATGGAGCAAAAGTTAATAAAAGGTAATATTTTTCAAGTGACATAATTATTACTAAATAAATTTTATGCTATTTTCTAAATCAGTTATTAATTTTGCTTTCAGAATGAAAAAAAAATATTTTGCTCCATTTAGCCGGTGTATCTTTTTATGAAGAAGAAAATGAGACATCAACTAGCCCAATCTGCCTAGCAGTTTGGTCTGAATCATGCGCAGAGTGGAAAACCTAAGACCTTTGCTTAAGATAATATGGAAAGGCATACGCAAGTCAGATGGCAGTAAAAAATCCTTTCATCGAGTACCAACAATATAGTTCATTGATCATTTTTATATGCAAGAGAATTTGGATGATATTGAATTTACAAATTTAATTATTTTGACCTGACTCCCTCCCCTTAACTCAAGTTGACGCTAACTTTTTTCCTAATTTACGCAGACCCGACGTTTTGGTATCAGATTTATGGGCTTTTTATGGGCTTTTCAAATATATTAAGATATCTTTTTCAGCCTATTTAAGTCAGGAGAAAAACAAAATTCAAATGTGAAGGTGTTACCTAAAAACCGAAGACTACCTGTTTTTATAATATGCGCAGAACCATTATTTTAGTGTTAGGGTTATGGGCTTTCTATGGGCTGTTAGATTAACAAAAAAAACTAATTTTTGAGCTTATCTCAGTCAAGAAATAATCGAAATATAAATGCACAATCCTCGATTTGCAAATGCTAGCCGATAGATTGTTCATAGGGATGGTTTTTTTTTATGTTGCATTTCCCCCCGTCTGCAGGCATTACGCCTATTACAGGGTCGGCCTGGATCAGTAACCAGGCCCCCATGCAGCCGCATCCGACTTCCCCCTCTATATCGCATTTGCCATAGCATTTCTGCTATGCATAGGCATAGGGAAACTGCGGAAAACCTATGCCGATATAGCCGGTCTCGAGTTCCCCACCCGGCACCGGAGCTACGTCACGTTTCGTCGAGAACGTAAACACGGACTACAGCTGTATACATGTGACCTCCACAGGTATAAATACCTGTGTGGGTCTCATGTATACATCTGGAGCTTCATCGCGCCCGTATTTATATTTTCGACGAAAATCAACGGCACCGTGAATCGAACCCGCGACCTACCGATGCTCTGGAGTTCATAGTGATGGTTTCATGGAGTAAAAAATCTCGATTCGCGGTCTCTAAATATGTAGAGGTGTGACCTCTTTCTTTGCGTATAAAAAAATGATATTAACAAAAAACCGAACTCCCATTCATTCTCATCACTAAACTTAGCGATGATTGAAAAACTAACATGAAAATCAGTCAAATGAAAATTTAATTGATAGAACTGTTGGGAATAATTTTTTACTAATAGAGAAACGTACGATTTTCGAACTTAATCGTGCATCTGAAGCATGTGTAGTCAATTAATAGTTATGATTTTACAAACGTTAAGATCTATTCGGGAAAAACTTGGTCCAAATTTAAATAAATTTTCATGAGCCGAGCATAAGAATTTTCACATCTGCAGGATTACAAAAAAAAAAATAATTGAAATGATTACAGTTACCCATGAAAGCACGATATCTTGGCTATAAAGTATTTTGTGATAGCGGGTAAATTTTTTTTTTAATATATATATTTTAAAAAAATATTGAGATGAAGTAATTTCTAAAGCACGTTAAGAGCACATCATTTTACAATACTTTTGGAATACTCTGTATGCATTTTAAGACCTTTTAAACTAGTGGGGGTGCTGACAACAGGTATACCTAGCACCCCCACAAAAAATGCATTTTTTGCAAAAATTACAACAGCACAAAAATTTTCGATTTGGCACATAAATAGCACACAAAGAGCACAATATTTTGACCCATGTGAAATTCAATTTGGACGTGGCAGGGGTGCTAGTTTTACGCACCTCAACAACGATACAATGTACCCTATTCGATATAACCAATTTCTGTAAAAAAAATAACTGAATGTGCTTTTATTTTTACACATCAGACGCAGTCATGTAAATCTATCAGGTTCTGACTATATTAAATTAATTTTATTTCATATTTCATATTACAGTCATTCAAATATGTAATATATGTTCATTCAAATTAAGGAAATAGATGTCATGACATCTGTGCGATTTAAGCACACTCTGTAACTCAGACCATCTAAGTGGTTGGCGCACATGTAATCGTCTCTTCGCTCTGAGCTTCCGCACACTACGCATCGTGCTACAGCGTATAATAAAGTACTCTTATAAGACTCTCTATATAAATGGTGTTAATTATTTATATTCTATCAAGAACACTTCAAAATAGACATAAAAAATTGCATATTTATATGATTTTAATGGCCAAGAGAGCTAAGGCGCAGCGCAACTACACCATCCGAAGGGTTCTAGGTTCGATTCCCGTCAGTGTAAAAAAAAAAATGTAATATGTTTTTTCAGCGATTAATATGTACCACCATGTAGAGAAAGACGAAATATCTAATTAAAAGTGCAGCATTACTCGACTAAATAATAACAAATATATATTTTTAAAATTAAATTTCTTCATTATTTTAGTAAGGACTTAATAGGGCAGCCTTAAAAGCTCCTCATTATTTTGCCTTTAAAGGTCCCGAAGAAAAAAGAGTGACTATCTCCGTGCAGAAATATAGGTGGGGCTCCAACTTGGCCCTTTCTAGTTTGCCCCAGTTCTATTAGGGGCCCTACTAGGCTAGTCACACTTGAAGTACGGAGCCTTTAAAGGCTGAATATGGGGGACCCTAGTGAGGGTTCCACATTTAAGCTTGATTAAGCCCCGAAGTTTTTCTTGGCCGCCTTTGTTGAGCCTATTAGGGTTCTAGAGTAGATTCCCTTTTGTGGATGCCACGTTTATACCTAAAAAGGCCCCTTATTTTATCGCGGCTGCCCGAACTAATTTCTGCACGGATCATTTGCGAAACCCTATGAGGCTTCCACATAAGGCCCCTAAGAGAATTGGAGAATATTAATCGGGGCCTTGGAAGAACCCTGATAAGATTTCTTCACGGGAGGCAATTAAAGACTTTTACATGCTGTGCGTTGCGCTAATGATCGAATGTCAAACCATCGCTCAGTTCAGTGATATTTTTTTGCTCACGTGTACGATTGGACTTCAAGAGTATGACGATTCGATCGTCGAATTTCCACAGCACGGAACAACGAGAGTAGCGAGATGAAATTTAGTATGATATATTGCCGTGCGGAGAATCGATGTCGATTTTGACCAGCGAATCAGCGACAACACAAATTATCCGTCAACAGAATCTGAAGATACTCCAAGCACGGGCAGTCCGATTGAACAATGGGTGAATGATCTGGTCACGCGGGCAGAAAAGATCATACGCACCGGTGTAGAGTTAAACCCATTCCATCTTCCAGATTTCGTACAGCAGTTATCGAAGCTCACGAAAGAATTTCCTTTATGGACTGGCGTCACACTCCCTTACGATGCATAGCACGCAACATCGAGTTACGTCGAGGGATATTTCAATGATCTGAAGACACGAGTTTTAAAAAACAATGCCAAACCCATGCGAGTTGACAAATTTCTAAAAAAAAACATACGAACGATATAATTGGAGCAACGTTGCTATCTTCCGCGAAACTAATCGATTTTGAAAAAAGGGATGGTTCAGTACCGATGTTACCGGCAAAAACGTTGTCGAGTCTGACAATACTTTCTTTATTGAAAAACGTCTAATCGAGTACAATCTTGGTGTGGCAAATAATTCGGACTTGCTATCACAGGAAAACTGGCGAGCGAAGGCGACAGTCCAAAATATGGATTATTGTGAAGATCCTTCGAATAGCATCACCGAGGAGTTAAATTGGTCGCATGGTCAGATCGAGAGAACACTCGATCCGATTTTACTGTGTTTCAAGGCGCTTGATGATCTGCACATAAAAAACATATTGTTCGATCATTCGTACAGCGCAAAGAAAGAAGGCGAAGCGGGTTTCAACATTATAAATAAAATCGAAGAAGAAACGCCCATTAGCGCGCATATGATGAATATTGGTGCGGTTGACACTCTAGAAACTGAAAAGACTAAGACGAACGAGTTGACTTCGACGCAGGTTGACGATCCAGTTAAGCTCGACAAAAATTATCGCTCGGAAGTGCAATTATGCCATCTCAACGGCAAAAGTAGAACAGAATTAAAAGAAGAAACACCGATTAGCACGAATATAACAAATATTGCTGTGATCGAAGCTGTCAACCCGGAGAAGAAACGGAGTAAGTATTTTAAAGCGTTTCCGGAAATACGCCAAATGAATATCCTTACCAAGAAATCGAAGAAGCCGTCTCTTTTACCGAATGGATCTGTTTGTCGTCGCCCCGTAAAGATTAACGGAAGTACGTTTTTCGTTGAAATCACCTGTGCCTTCGATTCACTGGCCAGTATCACAATGATTGGTGCGATAGACGACATCCACTACGCTTCCTTTGTGGAGCGATCAAAAAATTCCATATTACAATTTGTCTCATCGTTAGTCAATAACGGTATTACGGCCGCACTACTAAAAGAAAGAGCCATCATTTTGAAGTCTTTTTTACTCCGATAGTAACGCAAAAGACGAATAATCGAGTTGTTTGCTATACGATCAGCGCATGGGATAGCATCGCAAATGTTGTGAATAATACATTGACTACAGAGCCCAGTGTTTTCGAGACGCGCACTTGTTCGTTCTGCCCTCGTCGTCAGACCTACGTCCCCTGCATAACAGTTAATCAACGTATCATTGTCTAAGAAGCCCAGGTAGAAATTATCTTCGGGCCCTAGTCAGGGCGTTATCAGGCCGTCTGACTGCCCTGGTAGGGCGCTTTCATGGCAACCTGATAGCGCCCTGAATCGAACTGTAACGCTATGTCACATATGGCCCGGATCAGGCTGCCCGACCCGACTCTTATAAGGCTGCCGTGAGAATGCCTAATAACTTCCAAAGGCTGTATTTACGTTCATTATAAATAATATTACAATTAATTATTAATTCCAGGGCATTATGTAGTAATATGAACAATAACATTCTATGAATATAGCAAACAAAAAAAAAAGAGAATCGTGTTCGGAGACGGTTTTTCCTAACACTATTCAAGAAGTGATGCACGCGGGATTTGAACCCAAGATCTACGGGACCTACCTATTTACCTAACTACCTAACTGAGCACGCTAACCACTAGACCAAACTGACTATGTAGATAATGTCATACTGTAATTCCATAATAGTTTATTTTACGATTACAGTAAAAGGAATGATGCGAGAGAGTAGTATATGGAACCAATATTTAAAGGTGATTCTGCCAAAAACTTCGGATTGAAATTCGCCGACCTTATACGACATCTCTCTGGCACATAAGTGACTTTAACTCAAAATTCGTAAAATCAAAATGGCGGATTTAATATGCCGGTAGAAAAAGCAAAAACTGACTTTAATTGCATAAAATTTATTTATTGCAAAAAGCATCTTTGTCCGCCACCTTGAATGCGATATTTCGATTTTATAAATGATATTTTTAATTCGACGATTGCGAATTTGAATTTTTCATTCGTAAAGTTCATATGGTGGGTTCAATAATGTCAGACGAAAATGAACAATATTAGTTTTATTATGAATTTAAACTTCAAACTTATAACATCAACATGGCGGACAAACAATATTTGGAAAGATTACAATTCAAACAGTTGATTTGACTGACCTGACATTAGTATTCCAAGAATCCTAAAGTAAGGTTATGTTTTGACAACAGCGTATCCGTGGCAGCGAACGCTGCGAGCATTGTCAATTCGAATGCCGATGAACAATTTCGATTATTTCGAACCAGACGTCATCATTTATTTCTACGGTAACAATCCATAAGTATAATGGGTATGGAATATGATACCTGCCTGAATTCTACTTTGAGTCGCACGGGATAAAGTAGGAAATGAGGCACTCGTAAGGCAAGCCTAATCAGCACAATTTCACGGTTGCCTGATCTTACACCTAATACGGCGGCTCCGGATTGCGCCGGATCACGCCCTGTTCAGTCCTCCTATAACAGGGTTAGCCGTGGCATCGCCTGATCAGGGCCAAACCAGGCTTTCCATACTAGGGCTAGCCGTAGGATTACCCGATCGGGGCCTGACCCTGATAAGGCAAGCTCTAACAGATTTATACCCGGGACGCTTTGGTTCGCTAGAAAAAGCGGTTTATTTTCGGTCCCGCATCTATAACGTTCACTGCTCCAAACCTTGTAGTGGACGTTACACATTGGATAAAAGTCCAAATGTACATGTCGTTATTGAATTGGATATTCGTAATACTGACCCTGGAATGCCCCTCTCAAAGTCTGGAATGGAGTGTAAATTACAACAAATTCCAGAAATAATCCGACTTCCTTTAAGTGAAGAATTAGAAGCTGAATACAGGTAGATTTATAACATAGATTGTATACTGTTTGCTGTGAGAAGTATTTAATTCTTTAATGTCTTTTTTGCAGGCTGGTTGGAGTGCTAGGCTACAAGGGCAGACATTTTACAGCTTATTGCAGAAGAAATAATCGAACATGGCAAAAGTATGATGATTTTCAAAAAGATGTGACTAACTGCAATTCACGCGACAACATCGAACCGCATCTCACCGTATACCTACGGCAGTACGGTGATAAATGCGATTCTACAGAATGTCGATGTAAGTTTTGTAGAACTTTACGTGTTAATCCTTTGAATTAACGCAAATTCAAGCTGTTTAATCAATAGCTCTGTTTTCATTCTTATATTGAGTTTCAAAATAACGTTTTTATAATTTTCAGGTAACTCGTGCCATACAGAACAGTCAACGAGACAAAAAGTCAACGTGTAATAGGCAGGTTTATTTCATGTAAAGTAGCTGGAAGGATAAGATTTTTTAGAAGAGAGTTGCCTAGTGTCAGGATTATTTCATTTAAAGTTTTTTTTTTATCCAGACTTCATTGTGACGATTTGTACTGTGTACATTGAGATCATACCCAACATCATGATATATAATATAACCGGCTTCCCTTTAATTAGGAGGGGGAAGGGGTTAGTGAGAGCTAGATAATAGCAATAAAATGATTCTAAGAAAAACAGCAAACGTGTATTCGATAAACAGAAATCTCGACAACAAACAAACGAAAAAAACTCAATAAAATAACTCTAAATAAACGGACTATAATAACTAGAACTAAATGAAGGTCGGAGGCAAGGGGGAGGGGAGGAAAGGGGCAGCAAAGAATATAATCGGCAAAAGACTAATGGGCGCCAGCTACGTAACGCGTAGCACGTCACTTCACCTGTCACTTGACGGGTGATATAATAGAAAAGAAGCAACCCGGCCGGGTTGCATGTTGGGTGGCTCCGCCCCCAATCCCCCCCCCCCCCCCCCAGATGGGTGGCTCCGCCCGCCAAACCCCACAAAAAAGTCACACGTCGCGCTGCGCGCTCCGTATAGTTTGCATGTTGTACTGTTGCACGCTATACAATATATATATATATATATACTAGGACTTTATTGTGGCTCGCGCGTTGCGCGCGCTCGCAATCGCCCCCCACCCAAGGCTGCCACCTCCGAAGGGTGCCGCCTCCCCCCATCCGCCAAGCCCTGAGCCCGAATTATTCTAAGTCCCTCGATTATTGACACGGCGGCGGCGGCGGCGGCGGCGGCGAGATCTTTTTATAATATAGAGAGATACGTTACACTATCTCGCTCCAAGAAAATATTGTGAACACATGAATGAACTCTAATTACTGTTCAACACTTTGTGTGTTGAGTATGCTTTTCGTATATAATAATTTTCATAGTAAGTTCGTATAATGTTGACTGTCCGTTTGCATACTAATCGAAAACGCTTTGCTTTCATGACATTTTTTCCCTCAGAACAGTTTTAGTAATCTTTTCTTTCAAGACATTTCTAAAAATGTCTAAAAATGGCATGCTGGTACTAGAATGCGGCATGTATGGTGCTAGAATAGTCTTAGTTCAGAAAAGTTTGACAAATTGCTAAAAATCTGAAATTTTTTTTTTAAATCCGAGTTCACATAAATAATCGTTTGACCAATCGCTTTTAGTAAATTCTTTCTATTTCTTCATAATTTTTTTAAATCAAAAAAGCATAAAAACTATAAAAAGAACATTTTTGCCCACTTTAGTTATAAGCTAGGAAATTTTTATATTCAACAAAGTATTTTTCAGATTTTTAAATTAGGGCATTCGATAAGTTACTTTAAAAAAATATTAAAAAGAATTGTATACAAAAAATATAAAAATAAAATCTGTTGCATTTGAGGGTCTAACCAATCCTACAAAAAATTACGAGCCAAATCGGGGAGGTCGAGAGTCAGACCCAGGTCGAATCGGGATGGAATGCCCCATATACAATCACTGTTTTACCACTTTTCACGTCAAAGATTTACTGGCATGTAAATGTCGAGACTACGAAAGTCCAAAAGAACCCCTGCAAATGAGTGAACATAACCACAGAATTTATTTAAAAAATATGTAACACTTTATGTCAGTTTCTAATTAAGTATTTCAAAATCATCCAAAATCTCGACTGACATTTCAATTGCTTCTGCTCATTTATTACTTCGCCCATCACATCATAGCTGATTGGCTTTTATTGCATCATGAAAACGGGATCTTATATAGACGGTCACTTTTGTAAGTAACCGTAAAGCAACCGAAAAATGACGGTCGCTCGGGTCTGCTAGGTAAATAAATCAATGGTCTAAAGTGTCAAGTGCATAACAAGTGAAAACAAATTTGTTAAGTCTATTGTTAAAGAAAGAGTACATCTGGACAGTTGAATTATTATTATTGTTCTAAAAGACTACACTCGTGTTACTAAAATGCTATTGTTAGTGCGGTTGAGTGAAATACATACGACAAATTGGTTGTTGTATTGGTTGTAGAAATGAAAACATGAACAGTCGTTAATACATTAACGAGTGCCAGTGAAACCTAACAAAGAAACAGGCTAATTTCAGAATATACATATTGAACATTAAGTTTTTAAAATAAGTTATATGTTGCGAATAGATATGCTTTATGATTTTTATGTATAGGTTATGTTCAGTCATACTCCATTCATTGTATATTGATTATATTATCAACTTTCATTGTAATTAAAGTGTAGAAATACACTGAATAAATGAAACAATAAAAAAACACGCAGGAAATAATGACTACATTATTTTATGATGTATACCCTAGCAAGTCGTGCCACCGATAAACAACCGCAAAAACGACTGACGTCATTTTGTGCAAAAATGTTACGGCAAATCTCTGCAAAATGACCGATATTATTTCATACTTGATCGGTCGTTTTCCGGTTAGTTGACGAAAAAACGACTGCAAAACGACCGACCTCATTTCACGTTCGATCAGTCGTTTTACGTTTAACGACTGCAAAACGACCGAACTTTTTTCATTTTTCAAAAAAAAAAAAAAAAAAAAAAAAAAATTGTGTCGCTGGTAGGTCTCGAACTTACAACCTTCGGTTTACCAGTCTAGTACTCTGCCTACTCGGCTACTCAGTTCGTTGAAGTATGATTAACACACGTTCCTCATAAACTACCATACGTTTCGGCGAATAACTTATATAGAACATGAGTTTAACATGTATTAATGAACTGAGTGGCCGAGCAGGCAAAGCATTCGGCAAGTAATCCGAAAGATGCAGGTTCGAGACCTACAGACGTGACTAATTTTTTTTTCTCCAAATACGATATTTCAGGAGCACGCACATATTTTCATGTTCCGTGCATTTATTAATCTAATAATATTTTATTAATATTTAAAAATGAAAAAAGATCGGTCATTTTGCAGACGTTTTTCGGTCGTTAAACGTAAAACGACTGATCAAGCATGAAATAAGGTCGGTCGTTTTGCAGTCGTTTTTTCGTCAACTACCCAGGAAGCACAACTTATCCGTACGATATCGTTTAGCTATCTTTTCCCAGTTATCTTTTAGAGATTCCTCATGGATATCTGGATGTCAGCGAAACGATAACACTGTTTATGATATCCATATTGTGTTATCCGAAACACAACTGTTCAAGATATCGAAACGAGAGACACGAAAAAAATGTAGCAAATAGTCGTCCGCACGGAGAAGTCAAAAAGCTAGTGAAAGAACGCTAGAAAAAGATGTCCGAACGTTATCATCTTCGGCTCTTCCAGAAACATCTAAAAGCTATCATCTGTTAGATGTCATAAAGAGACTTTTTGTGAGATGACTTCTGGTTAGGTAAAAACTGATGCGTAAACGCTGTCTATTTCCGACTGTTAGGAGACGTCCAAAAGCTGTCAGGTATTAGCTATCGTAAGTATACTCATTACGAGTTATCTTCCGGTGAGGTACAAAATGATGTGTAAACGTTATCTATTTTTTTAACTTTTTGAAGATGTCTAAAATCGATCATACATCAGATATCGAAAAGATACGTTCCGTGGGATAACTTTAGAGTGACGGGTGAAAGTTATCTAATTTGTATACTCGACGACGACTCCCAAAAACTAACGTTTGGTGAATATCGAACGATGCCTTGCAAGAATCAACACAGCGCTATCTTTGAGATATCTTTGAAACCTTTGTTCGAGCGTCTATTGTTCATCGCGCCATTGATCGCCATTTTTAATTCGTTTTTAGCCGAGGTGGATCGTATCATTTTCGGAAAATTAATCCACCTAGAGCCGGTTGTATCTCTTGCACTTCGATTAATACGTAAGTACATACAGGAATTTGTACTATATGCACCTTAGTATCTTACTTATTATACCCTACTACTTTTCGATTTTTCCTTTCAGGTTATCTTTGCGCAACGACACCACAAAACTGCCACTTATTCTCAAAGGGTATTTTTATCTATATTTTAATATCAGAATTTACAAGACACAATTTTACAAAGTAACCACTTGGACGGGTCAAACTGCAGGCTCGTACAAATTTGGGGAAACACATCTGGCATCTACAATAATGGGTTAGTTTTCATTAAAAGTCATGTACTGCTATTAATTATAAATTTATGTCTAAATTACATTTACGTTTTCAGATGTAATTGTTTCCACATATTCGCAAACCAAGGATGACACACGTAAGAGAATTTCTCTGTGGCTACAAAAATCGGATGACCGAATTAAAAAAGCTGCGCCGCAACCATAAGTACCGTCGGCTGTGAATATTGTTTGAGTTTCGTTTCTTAAAAAAAATATATAATATATATTACACATAATATATTATATAATTAAGGGAATTAAGAGAAAAGACTTCAATATTTTTTAATACATGACTGTGATTGTTTTTAATAAATTTGTCATTTTTAATTTAAGGAAATTATGTTATTTTCATTCTTGAAAATATAATTTTTGTAGCAACCTACTCCTAATAGTAACGCAAGCAGCAAAAGGTAATGATTTTGGAAAAGTTTCCCGTTTAGCACGCGAAAGGTATAATGAGTGCCCGGCAGATTAATAACGTTAATAAATATATCATTTCCCTGGACTGATATATGTTTTAACGTTATTAATTTGCCGGACATTTATTATACTTTTTGTGTGCCAGATGGGAAACTTTTACAAAATCACCACCTTTTGCTTCTTGGCATTGCATGATATCTTTTGGATAGCGTTTACAGGTTTCAAAAAGATATCTTTATTTAGATATCTTTTAGATATCCAGTGTTACGTCCGGGTGGAAAACTCTCCAGAGTTGCACGATAGGAAATCGTAACGGCGGTCTCTCTTTCGAGTCAAGGCGTTAGCCCTTTACATCAGGCTCGGAGACCTCGCCATGTACTACCGTAGACTTATGAATGCGACGGACACTCAACGATAGACTGAGGCAAAGTTGATCAGCGTGCAGAGTAAACGATTTATTCGTGAAACGATACGTACTCAAAATGATTGAACTTTATTTCGATGCTGTTGGTTGCTGGAGTACAATTTCTTACAGACGTTTACGAAGTCTTAGTTTCGTTGAAGAGCTTTGCGCGCTCTCGTAGCAGCAAGACGGTCGTATGAAGAATAACTAACTTAACCGAAAAATCTCGCTCTTATATACTAGTTTGGTAGCGGTGTCGGTATTTTGATAAAGGGAGTGGTCATAAATTTTACTAAGGTGTCACTGGTAAAGGGGTAGTGTGAAAGTATTTGTTATACGTTTAGTTGTTCTGGCCTAGACGCGGGCTCTTCGCGGGGGAACTGAGATGACAGTAATGCGCGAGAGCGCGTGCATCTAGCTACTAAAAAGGGTAATTAACGATGTTTATGGTGCGCGTGGATGACGCGTGCGACAAGTGAGGATATTTATGATACGTTTCAGTGTTCTAGACTGGACACGGCCCTTCCGCAGGGGAACCGAGGCGATGGTCATGCGTGGGAACGCGTGCATCTAGTTTCCAAGAAAAGGGGAATATAGAGATGTTTATGGTGCGCGCGGGTGACGTGTATGTCAAGTATGAAACTATTTATGATACGCGAATGAGACAGAGTGTCTCTAGGCTAGACGCGGGCCCTTCCACAGGGGGGAACCAAGGCGTCGGTTGTTGGTGGCATACGTGCACTCTGTCGCGTAGGGGACGCGTGCGGCTAGTTGCAGGGCTTGGCTGCATCTTATGAGAGTAGTGGGAAGCGCGTGTGTAGCTTAAGTATTTAGTCTTTTAAATATGTGGAAGGTTACGTGAGACGTAACACCAGTACAGTTATTCTTTCGATAGCAGAATTAAGTCTCTTAGCCATCATATTGAGTTCTTGAAGATATCTTTTTACTGATATCTATTAGACATTTTTTGGTCCTCGCGATAGGTTATCCATGCGACAGCGTAAAAAACGACCTATTCGTGTAGTCTCCTATGTGAATATCGATGTGACATCTTTTCGGCTCTCGCGAAAATCTATCTAAAAGAGATCGTTCTTCGACGCATCCAAAAGATGTCATTTGGGCGGAAACTAACATATTATTACGCCATCTCATAGCTATCTTTACGGATATCTTTTAAGATATCCATCTCATTTCTCCGAGATCTAACAGATAACTTTTAGATGTCTCTGTGCTACTTGGGTAGCCGGAAAACGACCGATCGAGTATGAAATAATATCGGTCGCTTTGCAGTGATTTGCCGTAACATTTTTGCACAAAACGACGTCAGTCGTTTTTTGGTGAACTAGGGGTTAATTGCGGTAAAATTGCGATGACACGACTTGCTAGGGTAATACAAAAGGTTGCAATAATTTTTCATAGAAAAAAGTATTTATATTATCATTAGTGTTCAATTTATTCAAACCATATATCTAAATTTTATGGTGGTAGGTAATCACCAATCTAATATTTAAAAAAAAAACTAAAAAAGATACATCTGCATTAAGTTAAATCAGGAGTACACCGCAAATTTGAGCATAATCCTTCCGCTCACTGCAAAGATTTTGGCAGGTACACAATTTCCACCTAAAAAGGGCCATTTTTTTAAGGTAAATGCCTATATTAATAGATAGGAAATATCTTATAATTCATGGGCATACTATTCAATGCTAGATGAAGAAACGCTGCAAATTTCATCTTGTTCGGTCTCTTCAATCCAGAGCCCCTGATTGATACGGACGACCGGGTAACACAAAATGATCTAAAACCATAAAAAAATACTAAAAATAAAATTCATGTATTCTGTTACACCAAGAATATGTATTTGACTTTGTTGAAGAGATCTGCTGTAAAAAAATAGATTAATTCCTATTACACCAATATTTTCTATTAAATATTAAAACAGGCATGTGGAGATCAAATTTAATAGGCACTCCTGTGCGTTTTTTCAAAACGTGAGTGCCCAAAAACAAAGAAAGAAGATAGAATTCCGAAATAATAATAATAATAACACACTGGGCACGGCTACTTGGGAGAGGAGACGGGTCTCAAGGGCGTGAATTCCCGAACTCGACTTAGATATTACCTCGGTATGGCTGAAGAGGGGGGGGGGGGGTGATTGAGGCAGGGAAATATTCACTAATAGGGCACAAATAACGGCGAAAATAGTAATGGGAAAATAATAACGGGCTAAACTAATAATGGAAAAATAATAAGGGATCAAAATAATAGTGGGCAAAGATTATAATGGGCAAAAAATGATGGCGAAAATAGTAATGAGCAAAACTAATAAGGGGAAAATAATAAGGGGTAAAAATATGAATAAACGTACACTGTTAAAAAAATTTGTTGTAAATTTACTACACATGTGTATGAAGTTTTTTTTACCAAAACTGTTTAATAAATTTCAACTGTGACGTTGAATTTTACAACACTGGTATATCAAATTTACGGTTCCTGGATTGTAATTTTACAACACATCTGTTTTGTAAAACTCAACGTCACAGTTGAAATTTCATAAACGGCTTTGGTAAAAAAACTTCATACACATGTGTTGTAAATTTACAACATCTGTGTAGTAAATTTAAAATGGGCTTAAAAACAATTAAAAAAAAATAGAATTATTACTCGGGCATTATTTTTTCAGACATATTATGTCATTAGAAATCATTGGCTATTGGTTTTCGCCAAAGAAAATTTTTCGCCTACCCCGGGGTTTGAACCTATGACCTACCTACCCAAGTAGCACAGCGACATCTAAAAGCTATCTGTTAGATCTCGGAGAAATAAGATGGATATCTTAAAAGATATCCGTAAAGACAGCTATGAGATGGCGTAATAATATGTTAATTTCCGCCCAAATGACATCTTTTGGATGCGTCGAAGAACGATCTCTTTTAGATAGATTTTCGCGAGAGCCGAAAAGATGGCATATCGATATTCACATAGGAGATTACATGAATAGGTCGTTTTTTACGCTGTCGCATGGATAACATATCGCGAGGACCAAAAGATGTCTAATAGATATCAGTAAAAAGATAATTTCAAGAAGTCAATATGATGGCTAAGAGACTTAATTCTGTTATCGAAAGAATAACTGTACTGGATATCTAAAAGATATCTAAATAAAGATATCTTTTCGAAAACCTGTAAACACTATCCAAAAGATATCATGCAATGCCAAGAAGCAAAAGGTGGTGATTTTGTAAAAGTTTCGCATCTGGCACACAAAAAGTATAATAAATGTCCGGCAAATTAATAACGTTAAAACATGTATCAGTCCAGGAAAATGATATATTTATTAACTTTATTAATCTGCCGGGCACTCATTATACCTTTCGCGTGCCAAACAGGAAACTTTTCCAAAATCATTACCTTTTGCTGCTTGCGTTACTATTAGGAGTACGTTGCTACAAAAATTACATTTTCAAGAATGAAAATAACATAATTTCCTTAAATTAAAAATGACAAATTTATTAAAAACGATCACAGTCATATATTTAAAAATATTGAAGTCTTTTCTCTTAATTCCCTTAATTATATAATATATTATGTGTAATATATATTATATATATTTTTTTAAGAAACGAAACTCAAACAATATTCACAGCTGACGGTACGTATGGTTGCAGCGCAGCTTTTTTAATTCGGTCATCCGATTTTTGTAGCTACAGAGAAATTCTCTTACGTGTGTCATCCTTGGTTTGCGAATATGTGGAAACAATTACATCTGAAAACGTAATTTAGACATAAATTTATAATTAATAGCAGTACATGACTTTTAATGAAAACTAACCCATTATTGTAGATGCCAGATGTGTTTCCCCAAATTTGTACGAGCCTGCAGTTTGACCCGTCCAAGTGGTTACTTTGTAAAATTGTGTCGTGTAAATTCTGATATTAACATATATATAAAAATACTCTTTGAGAATATGTGGCAGTTTTGTGGTGTCATTGCGCAGAGATAACCTGAAAGGAAAAATCGAAAAGTAGTAGGGTATAATAAGTAAGATACTAAGGTGCATATAGTACAAATTCCAGTATGTACTTACGTGTTAATCGGAGTACAAAAGATACAACCGGCTCTAGGTGGATTAATTTTCCGAAAATGATACGATCCACCTCGGCTAAAAACGATTTAAAAATGGCGATCAATGGCGCGATGAACAATAGACGCTCGAACAAAGGTTTTAAAGATATCTCAAAGATAGCGCTGTGTTGATTCTTGCAAGGCATCGTTCGATATCCACCAAACGTTAGTTTTTGCAAAGAATATGGATATGCCTAGAAGAACATTTCCCGTACTTTCGCTGAAGCCAGAAAAGTTGGGGTGCTCGGACAAGCTTTCACCCCAGCTGCTAGGATGTCGCTAGTAGCGTTGTATAGCTGTGTGCTGTACGTGTAGCTCTCGTACAGAAACACACGAGTGTCGAACTTCGAATCTCGAGGTGTAAGACCTCGAGATTCGAAGTTCGACACTCGTCGAGTACGGTTGTGTGCCTTTCCTAATTAGCTCTGCTCTTCACTTTCTATATACAATAGAAATATATTTACTCTAAAAGTCTAAAAGTCTTTATACAAACCATTTACATCTATAACTATTATAATAATAAATAACTGCCCTCTAAAATATTAATATAAAATTTATTAAAATAATAAAAATAAAAATAAAAGTTTTATAATATTAAAATATATCTGAAATAAACCTTAACATTAATTAAAATACTTAAATAAATTATTCTAACTTAAACCTAAACTCAAATTAAAATTAAAACAAAAATATAAACTTAATCAAATAATGTCTTAAACAAGTGCTCCAAAAACTTTTCCTACTTTAATTTATTCCCTACATTAATTTACTCATCTCTCCGAGTTTATATTCCCGTCTCACCGTTATCCTCTACTCATTTAATTTCTCATCTTTTTCATCTTTGGTTGTCTTCATTGTTATATATTATTTGTTTATTATTTATTTGTACATATTTTTATTTTTTCTGTTGATTATTTATTTTGTTGGTCATTAAATTTTTTTATTCTTTGTCCTATTTAATAATTTATTTTTTAAAAAAATAAAAAAAAGTGCTAAAGATAAATATTTACTTATAAGTGTCTGATTTCGTCATTTTGGTGAGTACCTAATTGTATTTATTTATTTGTATCTGTTTGGCGGTTTGGCGGTGTGAGGATTCCCAAATGGGAACTCCGAAAAGGCCTCGCGATAATACTAGCGGGGATTCGGGCGACAATGAATCTCCGCCAGAGAAAAGAATTATTGGAACTAGATCAGTAGATCATAGCTTCAATCGCGAAATATATTTAAAGAAGAATTTATCCAATCGTTATAACGAGAGTTCCTCTGGGCCTTTCGAAGTAGAAATTTTCGATAATAACTACGATAACAACTTGGGTAACCTTCACCCAATGACAATAGGAAGAAAATGTAAACACCTTAACAACTCACTCTTGGAGATTAGGCCGAGAGGTGATCGACTCACCTTTGTTTTCAAGGATGTTGTCACGGCCAATAAATTTATTGAAACAGATGTCCAGTCCATTGATGCTAATTGGCTAGCAATAATTCCTGATGTAAAGGCCTATCAGGTCGGATCTGTGCGGGGTGTTGATATAAGCCTGTCTGAGTCAGATATATTAGAGGGTATTAATATTACAAGTGATGGCGGGTTGAAAATTGTCAAAATCGAACGAATCAAATATATGGATAAATCTATCGTCGGATCAGCCGTACTCAAACCAACTAGATCAATAAAAAAAAAATTTGATACTGACTCTCTCCCTAAATCAATCTCAATTTGGTACGTCAAGCGCGAGGTCACTACTTACATACCCAAGGCTAAAAGATGTTTTAGGTGTTTTTTACCGGGACATGTTTCGAATAATTGCAGATCCACTTCCCAAAAATGCACTCATTGCTCCGGAGACCACTTTACTGAAAACTGCGATAATGCATTCGCCTTTTGTTCTAATTGTAAAAGTCATGAACACGAACCTCTTTCGAACGACTGTCCGTCTTTCATAAGATATAAAAAAATCAATGATCTTCGATTCGCCAAAAATATCCCTTTCTTGGAGGCCAAACGTTTGATCTCCCTTGAGAACAAATTTCGTGCTTTATCTGTCACTAACTTTGATTGTGATTTTCCACCGATCGCTCCGAGGAATTCTAATTCTAGAGCGAACTTGAATTTGAATTTGAACACTTAAACCAATGCTTCGGGTCAAACATTGGCTCGTAGTAATGGGCGTCCAGAAAATCAGTCTTCTAACCAATTGTATAAACCTACTGGATCCTCTTCGATCATTGATGGGGATTTGGAAGAGATGTCTAGCAACGGCTCTCTTGTCTTCGAAAATATTACGATCCGTAACAATCAAGAGGACTGCAATATTTTGCCCGCTCTTAACATCTCTGAGCTTGTCAAATCTCAGGTCATCAGGACTTTCAAAAGATATAATCTAAAAATACGCGACTTGCTGATTACTCAATTTCCTACTTTACAAGAATTGTTAGAATCGATACTTGCTACGGGGGAGCAGTTTGTCAGAGAAGATATCTCCTCTGATGAATAGTAGACCACAGCAAAAAAAAATTGTCTAAAAATCGCCCAATGGAATGCCAGGAGTATTCTTAACAAACTACCAGATTTTCAGAATTTCATTACAAATTTTGACATTATTTGAGTTACTGAAACATGGGTTCAAGAAAGGAACTCCTGACAATTTCGATCATTTAATTTAATTAGAAAAGACAGAGTTTCTCGGACACTTGGTGGAGGTGTAGCTACTCTTATCAATTCTGATATTCCATTTAGAATCATAGAAGATGTGCAATTTAATATTAAATTTGAATGTTTATTTATCTGTTTTGAAATTTTTGGCATACAGTTTCATATATTAAATATTTACGTTCCTCCTAATAATAATATAACGTCTTCAGATTGGTCGGCTCTTTTTCACTCTATTTATCCTAAATATAACAACATCATTATAGCGGGAGATTTTAATGCACAGCATTCTCAGTGGGGAAGTGACCTTTCAAATAGATCAGGCACTACCTTATCGGATACTTTAACGAATACAAATATTATTATCCTTAATCATGGCTCTACAACTAGAATACATATTGATCACGGAGTTAGAAGTGTACCAGATCTCACTGTTGTTTCGCCCGATTTATCTTCTATCACTTCTTGGTCTACTATTCACGATTCTATGAATAGCGATCATCTGCCTATTATCATCAAGATAATTATTCCACTATTCACCACTCTTAAAGCGAGACCAATATTTAATATATCGAAGGTGGACTGGCATCTCTTTAAATCAGCCATGAACGAGTTTTCGAATGACTTAGACATCGACACCTCAGACCCTATAAGAGGTTATAATCTATTTGTAGATGGACTTAAGGAAAACCTGATAAATGCGGGACCCAAACCTCCAAAACTCAATAAGAACTACAAAACTCCTCCTCCTGTTCCTTGGTGGAATCAAGCATGCACAAATGCGGTAGACAAAAGAAGACTTTGCTGTCAGAACTATTTATCACGACCTTCCGATGCTACATATAAGGCGTATACAGATTCCATTACATCTGCTAGTAAAATTTTGAAGAAAGTAAAAGCCAAAAGTTTCAAAAAATTATATTCTTCCATTAATCCTCAAAGTGATATTGCTAAAACATGGAATATCATCAAGTCGTTCAAAAACAGATATAACAATGCAAATAGTGCTCCTAGATCTGCTATTGATGAGGAAATGGTCACAGAATTGGTAAACAAAATTGCTCCCCAACAGTAAGTCTACCAATAACAATACCTCTAACTTGTGATACTTTCTCTCAAATTGCGTACGATGTCTCGGTAAATGAGGTTTCTCATGCTCTATCCACGGTAAATAATAAAGCCTCTCCTGGTAATGATATGATCTCCAATGAATAGCTAAGTCACCTTCCTATATCTTCTATCCATTTGTTAACAAAACTATTTCAATCATTTTTACATCATGGCGTTATTCCATCTTCTTGGTCGGATTATTTTGTATGTTTAATCCCCAAACCTGGTTCAAAAAAACTTAGACCAATTTCAATTTCCTCCTCTCTCATCAAATTACTGGAAAAAATTGTCAATCAACGACTGCACTGGTTTGTTGAAAATTCCTCTTTGCTACCTAAACAATTTTTTGGTTTTAGAAGATACAAATCATGCACTGACAGAATTGCAACTCTTATTACGGACATTAATATCAATTTTCTGAGAGCCAATTACTTATCAACATGTTTTATTGATATTGAAGGTGCATTCGATAACATAATCCCAAGCATTCTTATCAAGCAATTAATTAATTTGAAATTACCTACTATGATAATTACATTTATAAAAAATGTTATTTCTAATAGAAATGTAAATATATCAATCAATAACATCAAGGTTGCTTCAGCAACCGTATCCAACGGTCTACCTCAAGGTTCTATACTAAGTCCTATACTATTTAATATTTATTTGTCAGAAATACTTTATCAAATTTCTCACTTCACAGAAATATTAACTTTCGCTGATGATGTTGTCATTTATAATTCGTCTCCATGTTTAATTCCTCCCTTGACGAAATCTCCTCCTCCTTATCTAAACTAGATGTTTGGCTAAATCTTAGGGGTTTGAAAATCTCAGAAAAAAAGACCCAACTGGTTGTATTCACAAAAAAGTCTCTCTCTCTCTTACCCTCTGCCTTACATAACCTTGAACAATACTCGTATTCCTATTGCAGAATCCGCAAAATTTCTGGGGGTTTACTTAGACTCTAAGCTCCGTTGGAAAAAGCATATTAAACATACAAAGGAAAAAGCCACTAGAGCTTTAAAAATTATTAAAACTATTGCAGGTATTAGTTGGGGAGGTCATCCTAATACATTACTTACTATATACAAAGGACTTATTAGAGCAATATTAGATTGGGGGTCTATTTTTTATGCAAATGCTTCTTCAACTTACCTACTATCTATTGATAGAATTCAATTTGCTTCACGTAGAGCTTGTTTGGGTTGTATGTCTACCACCCCTACTAACACCCTTCTACATTTGGCCTCTGAACCCCCTCTGCATCTAAGAAGAATCTTCATAACTAAAAATTTTTTTAGCTAAATCTCATTCGCAAAAAAATAGTATTTTAATTCCTAGACTTAAGCTTATGAGCGAAATGTATATTATTCCACGATATAACAAGGTATCCTTTTATCCTCAATTATTCCACATTTGGATTAAACATAAAGATTTATTTAATACCCTATATTCTACAAGCACTCCAGCATGTTTCGCTTTTTCACTGGAGGTGCAATTGATTTCTATTGACTACAACATCTCTTTTGGATATCAAATTAAGAATGCACAAGCTGGATTACAGAATCAGACTTTCTTATCATATATCAATGACAATTTTCCGTCTAATGTAACTATTTATACTGATGGTTCTAAGACCTCATCTCCATCTTGTGTTGGATCCGCTGTTTATTGCCCATATATTGCATATGTTCAACATTTGAGACTAAATAATAACTCTACCATATATGCAGCCGAACTATCAGCCATCATTCTCGCACTTAAACTTATACAAACACATGAATGGTCTTTATCTTTAATTTGTACCGATTCTCTTTCATCTATTGTGGCAATATCTCAGCCCGGTATTAATCCTAAAGCTCATCCCTATATATTCGAAATCAAAGAACTAATTTTTTCTCTATCACACCATAATAAAAAGATTACTTTCATGTGGATACCGTCTCATGTGGGAATTCGCGGTAATGAGTTCGTGGATTTAGCGGCCAATCATGCTCGTGGCTTAACGTTGAACGGCGATGAATAATGTGTTTCGACTGATCTCTCGGCCTTATTTAAGAAATCTCTAAAAAACGCTTCCGATTCTTTTATTTCTAATCAAGGAATGTTCAAAGGAACTCTTTATTGCGCGCTATCGGAATCCTTCTCACTCAAGCCTTGGTTTCATTCCTGTAAGCTGGGACGCAACCACATTTCTTTAATAAATAGAATAAGAACAGGACATACATTTACTCCTGCTCACCTTTCCAGAAAAGGCATTATTCAAAATGCGATTTGTTCATGTGGTCATAATTCATGTGATGTGAACCATATCTTTTGGCATTGCACAGAATTTACAAATGAGAGACAGTCTCATTCTTACTCTGAATAGGCTCAGAATAATTGAATTTACTGATATCACTAAATTATTCCTTATTAAGGATTTTCAAACACTGATACCTTTCTGCGATTTTGTAATACGAAATAATATAGCAATGTGATGTCTAGGATGTAATATACATATCATAATACTTCATCTAATCATACATCCATCCTCCCACCTATATTTATATACTGAAGAAAACAAAATAAAATATTTATTAATAATAACTTTAAAATGAATGGATATTAAAAATAAATAAATAAATAAATAAATAAATAAATAAATAAATAAATAAATAAATAAATAAATAAATAAATAAATAAATAAATAAATAAATAAATAAATAAATAAATAAATAAATAAATAAATAAATAAATAAATAAATAAATAAATAAATAAATAAATAAATAAATAAATAAATAAATAAATAAATAAATAAATAAATAAATAAATAAATAAATAAATAAATAAATAAATAAATAAATAAATAAATAAATAAATAAATAAATAAATAAATAAATAAATAAATAAATAAATAAATAAATAAATAAATAAATAAATAAATAAATAAATAAATAAATAAATAAATAAATAAATAAATAAATAAATAAATAAATAAATAAATAAATAAATAAATAAATAAATAAATAAATAAATAAATAAATAAATAAATAAATAAATAAATAAATAAATAAATAAATAAATAAATAAATAAATAAATAAATAAATAAATAAATAAATAAATAAATAAATAAATAAATAAATAAATAAATAAATAAATAAATAAATAAATAAATAAATAAATAAATAAATAAATAAATAAATAAATAAATAAATAAATAAATAAATAAATAAATAAATAAATAAATAAATAAATAAATAAATAAATAAATAAATAAATAAATAAATAAATAAATAAATAAATAAATAAATAAATAAATAAATAAATAAATAAATAAATAAATAAATAAATAAATAAATAAATAAATAAATAAATAAATAAATAAATAAATAAATAAATAAATAAATAAATAAATAAATAAATAAATAAATAAATAAATAAATAAATAAATAAATAAATAAATAAATAAATAAATAAATAAATAAATAAATAAATAAATAAATAAATAAATAAATAAATAAATAAATAAATAAATAAATAACATATATATACTCATACATTTATATATACAATATATATCAACCGGATTTGCAAAAAAATATAACAAAATAATTTGAAATGTCTATATTTCAAATAATATTATATTAGAATGTATAGTACATTAGGATAAAACAGAATCTGTTTTATCGTCAATTTCAACATGGAGGTGGCAAGAGATTGAACTTACGGTATTAAAAAAAATTATTCGTGTGGAAGTTTCGAAAAACGGGGGAATTATTTTTTTTTTATACCGAAAGCTCGATCCGTACCACTCTGATGATTTTTTTGCAATATCTACAGTCATGCAAGAATACTCTGTAATTTTATTAGCAAAAAAAAAGTAACCTTTCTTTTATCAAAAAAATAATAATGCCCCCGTTTTTCGGAACTTTCACACAAATGCATTTTTTAATACCAGAAGATCGATCGGTGCCACTCTGGCGATTTTTTTTTTGTGGTATCAACAGTCATGTAACAATACTCTGTAATTTTTTCAGTAAAAAAAATATCCTTCTTTTAATTGAAAATAACTCCTCCATTTTTCGGAAAAAAATCATACTCACAGAAACGTGACAATTATTTGGAATATTCCGCTTGAAAGCTAACAATAAACGACAACTTTTATGTGCTGACATTTTTTTTCAGTAACTTCAAAATTCTGAGATATTTGCACTTGAATAAAAAAAGCCATTTTCTGAAAAATTATTTTTAAATATCTGAAAAAATTCACATAGAGTGTCCTTTTATTGGTACATTCATATAATCAATTACAGGACAAATCGGAGAGGGTCGAAAAAAAAGTGGCTGAATTGACAGAGAATGCTTCATATTGGGATAGAAAAAAGTCGTGACGACGTAAAAGTTTGGAAAAAAATCAAGTTTATTAAAGATAATAACATTCATTTTGAATAATAATAATGTAAAAATGATTTTGAATAATAGGTATAAATTAAAAATAGCTTAAAAATATATCAATTTTTTACATTTTTGCTGAATTATTTAAGACAGGATCTTCCTTTGATTTAAAAATTCAAAATTTTGACTAATGTAATTTTTTTTATAATTTTTTTTTTCATATGATGCATAAGTTTGATTGGTCTTTATTAGTATTTGTTCAGAAGTGTGCGTTGCAATATACGGTTTGAACAGCCTTTTTAAAATTAAGTTTGAGGGCGAACCATTCTATAATTAATTGTTAAACTTCGTGATCATAATAAGACGGGGTTAAATGACAATATGTTAAGAATGCAACGTTCAATTTGCAAAGGTTCAGGCGCAAGAACTACCTTAATAGTAGCTTTTGGACTGTGTAGGACCTATAGTATAGAACCTATCCTTTTATATCCTTTTCCAGATTACACGCATGGATTGAATGGTGTAAGAATGAGAAATTAAAAGATTCATCACCCGCCCAGCAAGAAAATGTAAGAATTTGCAGCCTTCACTTTTCCCCCGATGATTTTCAAAGCTATGGCCGACAAGGTAAGCGGAAAATCAAACATTCGAGTATCCCCAGTGAGGACAACTGCACAATTCCAGCGAGCATCAATGTTTCTTTGCCTGCTAGTATCGACACTTTTCCGCCAGTCCAAGTTTTCAGTCCTGAGAAAAGCAAATCGCAAATCCGCTTCGAAAAGGTAGATGATCGTGAAGTTTGCATTCATGATAGTAGTACAATTGATCTTCCTACGAGTTCAACGGCTAGCGGCATTGATCTTCTGCAGCAACAAGCCACCGACTCAGTTTTTCACAATTTTCCTATCAGTAATGAGTTCGAAAATCCTCCAGTTGTGTCGTGCGATAATCCATCGTTAGAATTGCCTGAAAAGGTGTCAAAAACTGTCACACCTAAGGAAGCTCATCAAACGCGACTAATTAAGCGTCGACGAGATGAAATCAAAGTTCAACAACAGAAAATTAGACGTTTGGAGGCCGCTGCTAATACAAATTCAATCAACGTAACTTCCGCTAAATCCATCGCAGCACTCCATACTGATCAGCAAGAATTTATTCAAATGCAGATCGATCATGCAAAGAGAAAACCCTGGTCGCTAGCTGAAAAGCAATTTGCTTTAGCTTTATTCTATATTTCTCCCAAAGCGTACGGCTATCTTAGAGATAAGAAGCACTTTGCTTTGCCATGCGTCACATTAATCAGAAGGTGGATAAATGAATTAAATTTAAAGCCCGGCATCAATACCGAGGCATTCGAAAAAATAAAAACAAAAGCAGAATCGATGAATAACGAAGAGCGACAGTGCGTTCTGATTTGGGACGAAATGAGTATCAAGCGTCTGCTTGAGTATGATCCCAAGTCCGACTTGGTCGAAGGATTTCAAGATTTAGGTGAACTGGAACGCACTAGTCAATTAGCTAATTACGTGTTGACTTTTATGATCAGATGCTTAACCCATTCGTGGAAGCAGCCAATCTGCTACGTAACTTCTTCCTCTTGTGTTTGCAATGAAAATTTAAAAGAACTAATTTTAGCAGTCATAGATAAAGTGCATTCGATCGGTTTCGAAATCAAAGCTATGGTTTGCGACCAGGGCTCATCGAATCAAGCAGTTTTTAAT
The DNA here is from genome assembly GCA_963970395.1 of Ephialtes manifestator. Taxonomy (NCBI): domain Eukaryota; kingdom Metazoa; phylum Arthropoda; class Insecta; order Hymenoptera; family Ichneumonidae; genus Ephialtes; species Ephialtes manifestator. The sequence goes on along the minus strand of OZ019968.1, from coordinate 9,537,226 downwards.
TCTCTAGGTGTGACAACCGAGACACCCTACATAGAGCGTGAATGTCGCAAAATTTATGTTGCGTTTGATCCTCCACCCTTAGTCAAGTGTGTGCGCAACAATTTGTTGGCAAACGACTTCGTGATCGACGGGAATACGATTTCGTGGAAAGTTATTTCAGATATTCGAAATGTCGAGAGGGATAAGGCTTGCAAAGCAGCTCCCAATCTCACAGACCGACATATCAACCCCAATCCATTTCAACGAATGTCGGTCAGCCTTGCAACACAAGTTTTTAGTGCGTCAGTTTCTGCTGCAATTGAAACCGGGCACGTTACCGGAGATTTGCAGCATCCGGCTTCCATCGCCACTGCAAATTTCTGCAAGCGATTCAACGATATCTTCGACTGCTTGAACAGCCGGCGCTCGACCGATCCAAATCCACTGAAACGCGCTCTGTTTTCTGCGCAGCCTCAGGTAGAAGCATACCTACGCGAAAGCCTTCGGTGGATTGAAAAGTGGAACGTGAAGGGCCGCTCGAAACCGCCTTGTTTCGCCGGTTTGATTTTAACGATTAATAGTGTTCTTCAACTGTGAGGTGGCATGCAAAAGTCAGGATCGTGGTATCTCATCACCTCAAGAATCCATCAAGATCCTATAGAAAATCTATTTGCCATCCTGAGGGGCCGCAGCGGACCCTCGTGAACTTGGAACCCGTTTTGAAAAATTTGAACTTTTTTTTTTGCATTCGTTTGTACTCCTTTAGTACCTGTTTGTACCACTTTTCTTTTCGTTCGTACCTTAAGGGTGTAGAAGATACAGCGCAAGGCCCAAAAAGGCCCAAAACCCAACTTTGAGCTACGATGTTTTTTTTGGCGCCATTCGATGGGGAATCGTTGGTACCCGTTTGTACCACAATTGTTTTTCACTAAAACTTAAGGGGGTATGAACTACAGGTATAAACAAATGTGCATATTTTATATCTCGGCCATTTATAATGATAATTAAAATCTGCCAACGGGGTTGGATTCCCTGTCGTTTGTACCCGTTTGTACCATCGAGAGATTCGTTTGTACCTTAAGGGGGTCGAACATGTCGGGTTTCCAAAAACTGGCATAATTGAAAAAAGCTATTTTTCGAGATAATTCAAATCTGTAATCGGGATTGGATTTCCCGTTGTTTGTACCCGTTTGTACCATCGAGAAATGCGTTTGTACCTTAAGGGGGTCGAACATATCTGGTTTCCTAAAAATGGCATTAGTGCAAAGCGGCCATTTTTCGAGATAATTTAAATCTGTAAACGGGATTGGATTCCCCGTCGTTTGTACCCGTTTGTACCATCGAGAGATTCGTTTGTACCTTAAGGGGGTCGAACATGTCGGGTTTCCAAAAACTGGCATAATTGAAAATAAGCTACTTTTCGAGATAATTCAAATCTGTAATAGGGATTGGATTCCCTGTCGTTTGTACCCGTTTGTACCATCGAGAGATTCGTTTGTACCTTAAGGGTGTAAAAAATACAGGGTAAGGCCCAAAAATAGCCAAAACCCAATTTTAAGCTACGATGTTTTTTTGGGCGCCATTCGATGGGGAATCGATGGTACCCGTTAGTACCACAATTGGTTTTCACTAAAAAATTAAGGGGGTTTGAACTGCAGGTATTCACAAATGTGCATATGTTAAATCTCGGCCATTTATAAAGATAATAAAAATTTGCAAACGGGGTTCGATTCCCCGTCGATTGTACCCGTTTGTACCATCGAGAGATTCGTTTGTACCTTAAGGGGGTCGAACATATCTGGTTTCCTAAAAATGGCATTAGTGCAAAACAGCCATTTTTCGAGATAATTCAAATCTGTAAACGGGATTGGATTTCCCGTCGTTTGTACCCGTTTGTACCATCGAGGGATTCGTTTGTACCTTAAGGGGGTCGAACATGTCGGGTTTAAAAAAACTTCGATAAAGACAAAACCGCCATTTTTCGAGATAATTCAAATCTGTAAACGGGATTGGATTCCTCGTCGTTTGTACCCGTTTGTACCATCGAGAAATTTGTTTGTACCTTAAGGGGGTCGAACATATCTGGTTTCCTAAAAATGGCATTAGTGCAATACGGCCATTTTTCGAGATAATTTAAATCTGTAAACGGGATTGGATTCCCCGTCGCTTGTACCCGTTTGTACCATCGAGAGATTCGTTTGTACCTTAAGGGGGTCAAACATGTCGGGTTTCCAAAAACTGGCATAATTGAAAAAAAAGCTATTTTTCGAGATAATTTAAATCTGTAAACGGGATTGGATTTCCCGTTGTTTGTACCCGTTTGTACCATCGAGAGATTCGTTCGTACCTTAAGGGGGGGTCATATCGATATGGACTTTCTTATGAAAAGTCACATCAATATGGTCTTCCTTATGAAGTTAACATTGATATGGATTCCTTATGAAAAGTCAAATCGATATAGATTTTCTTATGAAAAGTCACATCCATATGGTTTTCCTTATAAAGATCACATTGCTATGGATTCCCTTATGAAAAGTCACATCAATATAGATTTTCTTATGAAAAGTCACATCGATGTAGATTTTCTTATGAAAAGTCACATCGATATGGATTTCCTTATTAAAAGTCACATCGATATAGATTTTTAAAATGAAAAATCACATCGATATGGTCTTCTTTATGAAAATCACATTGATATGGATTCCCTTATGAAAAGTCACATAGATTTAAATTTATTTATGCGAAGTCACATTGATATGGTTTTTCTTATGAAAAGTCACATCGATATGGATTTCCTTATAAAAAGCCACATCGATATGGTCTTCCTTATGAAGATCACATCGATATGGATTCCCTTATGAAAAGTCACATCAATATAGATTTTCTTATGAAAAGTCACATCGATATGGATTTCCTTATAAAAAGTCAAATCGATATAGATTTTCTTATGAAAAGTCACATCGATATGGATTTCCTTATAAAAAGCCAGATCGATATGGATTCCGTATGAAAAGTCAAATCGATATAGATTTTCTTATGAAAAGTCACATCGATATGGATTTCCTTATAAAAAGTCACATCGATATAGATTTTCTTATGAAAAGTCACATCGATATGGATTTCCTTATAAAAAGTCACATCAATATAGATTTTCTTATGAGAAGTCACATCAATATAGATTTCCTTATTAAAAGTCACATACATATGAATTTCTTAATAAATAGTCACATCGATATAAATTTTTCGTGAAATAGTCAGCTCGCTATGGAATTTAATTTTTAAAATCACATCGTCATAAAAATATCTCGTCAATACGTTTCTTTTTTGTTTTTATCAAATCCTGTATGAGGCATTTCATATCAGTTCAGCCACAAAAAAAAAAAAAATCTGAACTTTTTTTTTAAATCGGTTTCTATAATTCCAGTAGATACACAAAATTTCAAATAAAAAAAAATGTTCGGTTGTACTTTTTAATAATATATTCTTTTTACTACAACATTATTATCTCGACAATGGTTTATGCTATCTACAATTTGAAAAAATGAAAATATGCATCTTTTAATGGCGTATAAGATGAACATTCGCTCAAATTTAATAACATAATTTTGAACGATATTAATGGCAAAATAAACAACAACAAAAATCGTGTTTTATGGTAAATGCCATCTTTTATTTTACCGAAAATTTATATTTATATTATGTTAGACAAAACGAAATTTTCTGTCGAAATCATTTTATCGGACCAAAAATTTGAACAAAAGTGACAACCATTTTTATTATTTAAAGAAATAAAATGACTATCACTTTTGATCAAACACCTGGCCCATAAAATTATTTTGACTAAAAATGTAGTTTTGTCCAACATAATATAAATATAAATTTTCAATAATAGAATTTGAGAAAATGTTCATCTTACAGGCCATAAAAAGACGCATATTTTCCTTTTTTGAAATGTAGATAGCATAAACCACTTCCGAGATAATAATGTTTTAGTTAAAATAATAAATAATTGAAAAGTACAACCAAATCTTTTTATAAATTTGAAATTTGGTGTATGTATTGGAATTATAGAAACCGATTTTTAGACCAATTTTCAGATCTTTTTTTCTTTTTTGGGTGGCCGAACTGATATGGAATACATCAATCGTACATCAATCAATTTTGATGAAACAATCAGATTAATACATATATATTTAGAGTGGGGTGAACCGACGAGAGAGAAATATAGAATAGCGAAATCGTTGCCATGGTAAGGCGCAGAGTTAAGCGAGCAGTTGAGTTAAATGAAAGTTGAGAAAAGCGGGATTTTAGTGTACATCTATCTGATCAAAAGAGTTTAAAAAATCGTTGAAGAAGCGCAACTCACCTCAACCAAAAATATCGTCCAATTTAGCTCGACTATGAGCCGTCAGCCCGAGAGAATTCCCCACGACAGCGCAGTAAAGACCACCAAGGGCGCGGTCATATCTGCACGCACTTATAAAAAAGTCTCAACACGTTCGGTACCGATAACGCAGTTTTTAAGCACAATTTTTCAAAACTGCACTTTTTGTTGTAAAAGTAACTTAAAGATAAACACTTAACAAATGTATAAGATATGTCCTAATTATTTTACCACTGGTAGTCCGATATAACTATATACAGAAGCACTGCGTATCTAGACTATCAACCACTGACTCGAGAGAATAATTTTCGCAGCTTAACTCATCACTTGCAAAACTTTGCATCAATTTCAGGAAAAGGTGTAGAGTGTTACGTCCCGACGTACCCTCACCCCTGCAAAGTAGGCAACCCTCCGAACACTGCTGTATGCCCGGAAAAGGGCCCTGCAGTCGGCGGTCGCCGAGAGGGGAAAATGCAGCGTAGGAGGGGTGTGAGTCCCTTCGTTAGGCGAGCGAACTCCACGCGACTCCGAGAAAGCGAGAGACAGAGGCCTTAGGCCAATTGGAGACGGGCCCTTTGCCCTCTCCATCCCCTGGATGCTGACTCGCCAGCACTAGGCTAGGAAATTGCAAAGACGGTGGGAGACGGCAGTTTTCCAAACCAATGGAAAACGAAGGAAACTGCCCTCTCCCAGCGCAGCGTAAGACAGGAGGTCCGCTCCACTAGTATTTAAGGGCGCAATTTTTGTATTTTAGAAGTAAGAGGAACTCACCAAGAATACATCTTAACTCAAAACCAAGTCTCCGGAACCAGGGTAAAATTTATAAGTCTTTACGACTTGACCTCATCAGGAACGTATGCAGTTTGGTTGCAAACGTTCCAAAAATCTTCCTAACTCCTTTTAAAAACTTAGAGCGAATGCAGTAGGTTGCAGTCGTTCAAAAATCTCCTAACTCCTCAGAACGGATGCAGTAGGTTGCAGCCGTTCAAACTCATCTTTTAAAAAGACTTAGCTTTCTCTCGCAGACGGCTTCGGTTTTAAACAGTCGACGAATGCAGTCCGTTGCAAGCGTTCGACTTTAATAATAATCGACTGTACGCAGTGAAGCAAAGTCACCAGTTCATCGTTTCTTAAAATTCCTCTTCTCCTTTTTCTCTAACTCACCGACCCCTAACCTATTTCTAATGGGAAAGCAACGTAGAGGAGGGAGAAAATACCAACTCCGAAAATTGGTAGCTCAGCATCAGGGAATTCCTCATCCCATTAAGAACGCTCAGGTTCAGGCCTATTTTACCACCGAGCACCTGATAGAAAGAAACATAATTTCATTCGAAGCTATCCCAGTTATTTCAGAAAATAACAACGAGGAATCAACCTCATTTAAATTAGTGAAAATTGATTTCCAGATCAATTTTCTTAAAAGTAAATATATACCGCCAACGGATCCTAGATTCAACTTTTATTGCAAGAAGGAGTTTCCAGCTCCAGCTCTGTAACATCATTTATTTTTTTTATCAAATCGTTCTAGCCCGAATCCCGGATTAATTAGCTTCGGCTAAGGTCCAAAACAGGGCAACACATTTTGTTACTCCAGACGTAACATACTTTTTTGGTGACAGCGGTGGGATCAAAAGAACGATTTGAGATCGATCATGCCAGTTGGTCATACACCACAGAAAACATCCACAAGTCCATCGCCTTCAGCTAGAAATTCTGACAATTTAGAGACACAATCCTCTGTAGTTTCTACAGTAAATCCACAAGTACCGGATCCACCACCACTACCCGAGATGCCTTTAGGGAACAGTCAAATCGTGTCGTTAAAAGACGCAGTGGAGGTAGTTTTGAAGTTTGACGGGAAAAACATACCCGTCTATCAGTTTATAGAGAGTTGCGAGGAGGCGCTAGTTATGTTACCCCAGAACGCCGAGCAAAACTTGGTTAAGTTAATTCGCACGAAAATCGTGGGTCAGGCAAAAAAATCAATTCAGGGTCACAAGTTTGACAGATTAAGCGCGTTGACAACCTTTTTGAAAAAATTATATTCTCCCGCGAAAACAGTAAATCAGGTACGACGCGAATTAGGAAGCTTGATTCAAAACGAAAAAGAAGATGTCATTGAGTACATCAATCGCGTACGGGAGATAGGGAATCAGGTAATAGAAGCCTACAAAAGTCAAAACACGGGAGGAACAATAGAAGATGCCGACGCTGATTCTGTTGAAAAAGAATGCGTCGAATGTTTTTTGGACGGACTTAGACCCGAGATTCAGCTCCGCATGAAAATTTCGTATGACAACCTGACTGACGCTGCGACTGACGCCATAAAAATCGACAGGAAGCAGACTGCGATCGCCGACTTAAGGAAAACACAGCGCGTAGACAAGCCCGCTCCCCGCCGTGATACAGTGGGTACAGTCAGCAAGGGCGCGGTAACGTGCCAGATATGCCAACGGCCGGGGCATACAGCCCTCGTGTGCTGGCATAGGCAGTCGGGCGCTGGACCCTCGAGAGAAGGCAATAAACCGCCGACTCAAGTGGCCAGCGCACCACCAGCTAAGCCGAGTTCCGTGACGACGGACACCCTCAAGTCTTGCCGTTACTGTAAAAAACTCGGTCACACGATTGACGAGTGCAGGAAACGGGAGTACAATAACAAGCAAAGGGCCCAGGGAAACTCCAACGGTCTCCCGAAATCCGGGCCATCACAGGAGACACAAAAGAATGCGGCCCAGCAGAGGACGATGCTAATTCAGCAAAAACAGGACTCCGAAGAGTCCGAGTAGCTTACGTCAAATTGGGACAGCGCTATCAGCCTCCAACCATTCAAATAGAATCCACAGATTTAGTCCCACAAATCGAGCTGTTAGTTGACACTGGTTCCGAACCCAATTTAGTGAAAGAAGCTTACGTTGCACCGGGAAGTATAATCGATGAACTAAATATTCTCGAACTGCACGGAATAACAACAAACTTTGTAGAAACCTTAGGGTCATTTACAGTGAACATCTTAGGAAGTCCCGTTGTTTTTCACATCGTAGCAGATGATTTTCCGGTCAACCAAGCAGGTATTTTGGGCAACGAGTTTTTCCAGAGGTACAAGGCAGTAGTCGATTTCAAGGGGCACTGTTTGAATTGGAAGGACATCCAAATAAAATTCTCAAGTCCCGAAATCATTACTGTACCAGCCCGATCCGTCTCAACATTTTACGTGAGAGTAAAGAATGACGAAATATCGGAAGGATATATCCCAAAGTACAAAATCGGAGAGAACATTTATTTCGGAAGAGCGCTCGTCAAAAACTTGCACGGTGTAGCCTACACTAAAATTTTCAATTCACGAGACGAAGAGGTCTACATTGAAGTCCCTACTATTACTCTTCTGGAATTCGAAGAGCAATCGGAATTAATTTCATCGGAACCGACGAAAGACTCGGATTCTTCAAATTCATCGGAATCAACGAAAAATTCGGATTCCAAAGATTTGTCAAAATCTTCCAAATCTTCCAAATCTTCTAAATCTTCCAAATCTTCCAAATCTTCTAAATCTTCCAAATCTTCCAAATCTTCTAAATCATCAAAATCTTCTAAATCAAACACGCTCTGTCTAGCAATCGCGCAAAATGCCGAACGAGATAACCGTGTAGAAAAAGTAAAAAGTCTGCTCCGCCTCGACAGCTTAAATGCTGAGGAAAGAGAGAGCGTGGACGAATTACTCCAAGAAAGTGCTGAACACTTTTATATTCCGGGAGAACAATTAGGGTATACCTCTAAAGTTGATCACCCGATTCCAACGGTGGATAACAGCCCGATACACGTTCGACAATATCGTTATCCACCGATTCATAAAGAAGAAATCACGCGGCAGGTAAAGGAGCTTTATGACGGAAACATCATAAAAGACTCGCAGTCGCCGTATAACAATCCCGTGTGGATTGTCCCCAAAAAACCGGACTCCAAGGGAAATAAACGATGGAGAATGGTTCTCGATTTTCGCGAACTCAATGATAAAACAATAGGTGATTCATATCCGTTGCCGAACATAACGGATATACTCGACCAGTTAGGTGGAGCCAAATATTTTTCGGTATTCGATTTGGCATCGGGTTTTCACCAAATCCAGCTTAAGCCTGACGATAGCCATAAAACAGCTTTTTCAACACCGTACGGACATTATGAATTTTCTCGAATGCCCTTCGGGTTGAAAAATGCTCCAGCAACTTTTCAAAAGCTAATGGACAGTGTTTTAAGCGGATTACAGGGCACAGAACTCTTCGTGTACCTAGATGATATAGTCATTTACGCGTCTTCACTTCAAGAGCATAAAATCAAGTACCGAAAGTTAATAGCTCGACTAGCCGACGCCAATCTCAAATTACAACCCGACAAGTGCGAGTTTCTGAGGAAAGAGATAGTTTATCTCGGGCACTTGATATCCGAGGAAGGTACTAGACCAGATCCGAAAAAAATCGAGGCAGTTCGGAATTATCCGGTCCCGAAAAATGTAAAAACGGTCAGGCAATTTTTAGGGTTGACAGGGTATTACCGACGTTTCATAAAAGGCTATTCGAAAATTGCAAAACCCATCACGAATCTGTTGAAAAAGGACACGGTATTTTCATGGGGAGAAAAAGAGCAAGCAGCATTTGAAGAATTAATAGGAATTCTATGCACATAACCAGTTTTAAAACATCCAGATTTCACGAGACCATTTTTAATCACTACAGACGCATCGGGATATGCAATCGGAGGCATATTATCGCAGGGCGAAATAGGGAAGGATTTGCCGATCTCTTATATCTCTCGAACCTTGACTGATGCTGAGAAAAATTATGAGGTGTATGAAAAAGAAGCTCTCGCAATAGTCTACGCTGTTGGGCAATTTCACCCATATATTTACGGACGAAAATTCACAATTATTACCGACCACAAACCGTTAGTTTGGTTCAAAACCTCCAAAGATCCGACGACACGGGTCACTAAGTGGAGATTCAAATTAAAAGATCACGATTACGATATAATTTACAAGGCCGGAAAAATGAATGTAAACGCTGACGCTTTATCGCGGAATCCGGTTAAACATATAGCTTCAAATTCAGTCAATTCGATTGTTACAACAGCAATTGTACACGAAGAGCCTATTCCTAAAGAGACAGCACTCAGAAGAAGCACACGACAAAGAAAGGAGCCAGACAGATTACGAGATGAGTTGGATAGACAGAGAGAAATAGCAGACAGAAAGAAAGAGAGTAAAAAATCCAAAGTCAAGTCAAAGGTCTCTCAACAGAAAATTCAGCATAATTTAGATGAAATTCGAAATCAGTCAAGTGACGAAGACGACACGGATAGCGACAGTGACGAGACGACTGAAAATGATGACGGAAAAGAGAAGGAAAAAGGAAAGGAGACAGAAATGACAATCGAGAATACTAAATCTGACAATTTGGAGGAAAGTCTACATACGCGAAATCTCCTTGATTCCAAAGATCAACTTTTTATGCGTAAAGATAATTTCGCGTATTTTGTTTACGATAATGGAGAACCGTGCGACACGGGTTCATTACAGCTTAGACAGCGTGGTGAACTTCCAAGTTTTAAAAATCTAGTAGTGAGAGAAGCTCAATTAAAAGAGCAACAAAATCGAGTTCATGTAGCATTACCAATTCGATATTTCAAGGAAGGGCTTTCGAATGTAATGTCGGACATTGAGAAGACATTGCGAAGCCTGGCAGAAATTTTAAAGGAGAAAAATTTAAACACAATCAGCATCGCGAAGACCGATGAACTAGAGACTGTAGAATGGAAAATAGTCCGAAAATATTTGTCCGAAATCAGCGAAGCAGTAAGAACTAAGATCATCGTTTGCGCTGGAACAATCCAGTACGTCGAAGCGAGTAGGCGCAATGACGTAATTAAAGAAATGCATTCATCCGCAATCGGTGGACATAAAGGCGTGACGAAAACATATAGTAGAATCAGACAGCGTTATTATTGGGAGAATATGAAGTTAGATATACAAAGATTTATTCGCAGTTGTCTTGCTTGTCAGCTCAAAAAGCTAGTTCGTGTTAAACACAAAAATCCAATGATAATAACGGACACGCCAAGAACTGCATTCGATAAGGTCGCGATGGATATCGTAGGGCCTGTAACCATGACCAAAAACGATAACGAGTACATACTCACCATCCAAGACCAGTTGACAAAATATTCTTTAGCTATTCCTCTTCCAAACGCAACAGCTATCACAATAGGCAATGCCTTCGTGAAACGTTTTATTTGCACATTCGGAGCACCAAGATCAGTGTTAACTGATCAAGGTAGCAATTTCTTAAGTAAAGTTTTAAAAAGTCTGGCCAAGCAGTTCAGAATCACCCAATTCAAAACCACAGCCTTCCATCCACAATCCAACGGATCCATTGAACGATCCCATCACGTCCTAGGAGAGTACCTGAAGCAATTCGCTGATCAAGATCACGAATGGGATGACTGGTTGGAGCTCGCTACATTTTCTTATAATACAAGCACTCACGAGGGTACGAGGCATACGCCATTCGAATTAGTTTTTGGAAAACTAGCAAGACTTCCATCCAGTGATCCACCAATTGAAGGAGCCGAAACCTCATATGACGATTATTTGACGAAATTGGTTACTCGCTTGCACGAACTTCAAGGTTTGGCTCGAGATAACCTGATAAGCGCAAAAGTAAAATCAAAGGGATTTTACGATCGAAAGATCAAACCCCTGACTTTGAAAATTGGCGATTTTGTATTTCTACAAAAAGGGCCAAAGCCCGGAAAATTAGAAGATCACTACACGGGTCCTCATGAAGTTTTAGAGACAACTGACAGAGGAAATATCAAAATTCAGATAAAAAACAAGCCTCGAGTTGTAAATATAAATAGATTACGATTCTCATATATCACTCCGTTAAAATAGTTTATTGTAAATTCTCTTCACAAGAGGTAGCTTCAAGTAAGTTTTATTTTGTTTTTCAGCAAAATAAAACGGAGGACAAACCAAAGAGGAGACCTAGGAAAATATTTTATATTGTTAAAGAGATATATTAAAATATATAGATATATAGATATAAATTAAATCACAAGCGGCAATAATTAATTTTAAGATGATGAAGGGTATACTAACCCTAATAGTATTTTTATACACTGCAATTCAGGCAGAAGCCATAATCGGTTATGACTGCGGTTCCTCAAATTTAAATATCACGACTCTCTCCTTGATTGATGTGGGTGACTGCGACATTCCGAAACCAGAGATCATTGCCGATCCTGTTTATATTCAACTACTACAGTTAAACGAGTTCACCCACAACAAAGTCATTCAATGCAAGGTGGAATTGCACCGAATCATTTATCATTGCGGGATGAGTTCTCACGTTTCAATCGTAGCTCACGGACAGCTGGAATATCTAACTGATCTCTCGCGTGATGCCTGCCAGCAATTGCACGTTACGGGAATTTTTAGGATTGGAAACGCACTTATAACCGAGGTATGCAAAAATCAGACCGCAACACGCAGTATTACTCTAGCCGGCTCGATTAAGAACGATGGTGCATGCCACGGGTCTCAGTATTCGGATCCATACGGAAGCTGGGACGATGTGGTGGTACAGGGTTCAGTCAAGATAACTTTAACTGAATATGAAGCGACTGTTAATTTAAACACAAATCGTATAAATCTAAGATCTGGAATGACGTGCTTATTAACGGACCAAAGCTGCGTAGATTTTCAAGACGGACAGACTTTTTGGGATTCGCTGCCAGCAGATAACTGTAAATTTAATCGGTACGACGTCTTGTACGAAGGAACAGCGAAGCGAATTAAAGATACTGGTCATGCGTATCCCCAAACCGTCTACACACTGTCGACTAAGGATATAACCTTCGCATTAACGAAAAAATCAGAGCAACTATTGTGCGGCTATACGTTGATACGCACCGAACATCCGAAATTATTAATTTTTGAAACAAGAAAGGGAGAAACTTTCGCAGAACCCAAACCAATAGCGGTAGAAAATCTAGACATATTCGCATACATCAACTCCAAATTTGTTTTCGTAGAGAAGCATATTCGCAAACAAATTACTCAATTGTATCTCGATGTGTTGACACAACGGTGCAACCTTGAACAACAGGTGTTGAAAAACGCCCTCATCATTGCAACGCAGACGCCTGATGAATTCGCCTATCATCTGATGAAAGGACCGGGATACATGGCGGTAGTCGCGGGTGAAATCGTGCACATAATTAAGTGCATTCCAGTCGAAGTCCGAGTCAGGAAAACCGAAAGCTGCTATCATCAACTTCCAGTGGCCAGGGGCAATCACAGTCTCTTCTTGTCGCCACGGACACACATAATTATGCAGGCAGGAGTGGAGATTACATGTGATGCACTGTTACCCACTCAATATCTTTTGGCCGACTCCTGGTACAAACTATTGCCGGGACCGGTGCAGAGTTTGCCTCCAATCATAATCAAACCAATGACCAAGCCAACGTGGACCTATACCAATCCGGCGTCACTAGCAACCAGTGGCATTTATACGAAGGAGGATCTTGACAAACTTCGGGATCAGATTATGTTCCCCGTCGAGAAGCCCGCGGTTCTTAATACCATCGCTCGAGGGATCTCTGGACAATCAATCCAGTCTCAAGGTCTAGCATTTTCTAACATGCTGGGCGCGGATGGGCTACAGAATCTTGCGGACTCCGTTTGGAACACCATCTGGGGCCGTTTCATCTTCTTCGGAACCGCGAGTGCTGGGATCATCGACATCATATTCTTCCTTCGGTTGATAAAACTGATAGTGGACACAATCATTCACGGTTATGCGTTGCATACCGTATACGGATGGTCATTGGTCTTGATCGGAGCAATTTGGGACTCAGTCACACATCTCCTACTGCATCTGAGGAGGAACATCAACGGACCACAGACTCAGGCAATCGACACCACGGAATCACATGAGTTAGTGGAAATACACGTGCCGACCATCCAAGACGAAGCCTCACCAGAACAACCAACAACAACATCGGGTGCCTTTTCGCTGAGAGGCTAAGAAGACAACGAGATCAGCGATTGTTAATACAATCGAGATACATTTAGATTTAATTTTGATAAAACTCAGCGGTTTATTTTGTTCCTAAAATTCATTATAATGTTATGAAAGTAAATTAGGAATTTGTCATAACAAATAATTCGTCAAATGTCACTTTTAAATTTATACTGACATTTAATCTTAGGCGGGAGGTGTTACGTCCCGACGTACCCTCACCCCTGCAAAGTAGGCAACCCTCCGAACACTGCTGTATGCCCGGAAAAGGGCCCTGCAGTCGGTGGTCGCCGAGAGGGGAAAATGCAGCGTAGGAGGGGTGACTCCACGCGACTCCGAGAAAGCGAGAGACAGAGGCCTTAGGCCAATTGGAGACGGGCCCTTTGCCCTCTCCATCCCCTGGATGCTGACTCGCCAGCACTAGGCTAGGAAATTGCAAAGACGGTGGGAGACGGCAGTTTTCCAAACCAATGGAAAACGAAGGAAACTGCCCTCTCCCAGCGCAGCGTAAGACAGGAGGTCCGCTCCACTAGTATTTAAGGGCGCAATTTTTGTATTTTAGAAGTAAGAGGAACTCACCAAGAATACATCTTAACTCAAAACCAAGTCTCCGGAACCAGGGTAAAATTTATAAGTCTTTACGACTTGACCTCATCAGGAACGTATGCAGTTTGGTTGCAAACGTTCCAAAAATCTTCCTAGCTCCTTTTAAAAACTTAGAGCGAATGCAGTAGGTTGCAGTCGTTCAAAAATCTGCTAACTCCTCAGAACGGATGCAGTAGGTTGCAGCCGTTCAAACTCATCTTTTAAAAAGACTTAGCTTTCTCTCGCAGACGGCTTCGGTTTTAAACAGTCGACGAATGCAGTCCGTTGCAAGCGTTCGACTTTAATAATAATCGACTGTACGCAGTGAAGCAAAGTCACCAGTTCATCGTTTCTTAAAATTCCTCTTCTCCTTTTTCTCTAACTCACCGACCCCTAACCTATTTCTAATGGGGAAAGCAACGTAGAGGAGGGAGAAAATACCAACTCCGAAAATTGGTAGCTCAGCATCAGGGTACCTCATCCCATTAAGAACGCTCAGGTTCAGGCCTATTTTACCACCGAGCACCTGATAGAAAGAAATATAATTTCATTCGAAGCTATCCCAGTTATTTCAGAAAATAACAACGAGGAATCAACCTCATTTAAATTAGTGAAAATTGATTTCCAGATCAATTTTCTTAAAAGTAAATATATACCGCCAACGGATCCTAGATTCAACTTTTATTGCAAGAAGGAGTTTCCAGCTCCAGCTCTGTAACATCATTTATTTTTTTTATCAAATCGTTCTAGCCCGAATCCCGGATTAATTAGCTTCGGCTAAGGTTCAAAACAGGGCAACACATTTTGTTACTCCAGACGTAACAAGAGCCAAAGACACGAGTTCGCTCGAATGTTAGCGGTCAACACGACAGAATCCCCCACTACATCGCAGAAAAGACCCGCCGACAGCGCGGCAATAAACGCGCGCACTTGAAAAAAACCTCACACGCTCGTTAACAGATAGCGTATTTTTTTGCAAACGATTTCTAAAATTCATTCTCTTTTGCAAAAGTGAATCGAAAATAATCACTTAAGGGGAGTGAGTCAGGTCAAAATAAATGAAAAAAGTGATTTTTTTTTTGCAATTCAGTTTTATGTAATCACACATTGTGTTTTTTGGGGGATTATACAAACACTTCGATTTTTTTATTTACTCAAGACACGCAATAAACTATTCGGAGGTGATAATTCACAGCTTGCCCTGTTGCACTTGTTCTAGTGAGACCGGCGCCCGTTTGCGCCCGTTTTGCAGAGAATCGATTACCATATCGACCGAAGCTGCGAACGTTAGGCCGAAAACGCCAGTGCGCTGATAAAACAGAGCGAGCGTGAATCGATCCAGATGGCGCAGCGCAGCGCAGTTATTCACCTGTTACCTCTGTTTTACAGCTAAACCCTAAAATAAAAATATAATACCCTAATCTGCGTAGCGCGTAGGGTGAAATGCGCATGATCATTTTTTTTTTAACTTTAGCGCCTGTATAGTAATTACAGCTGCGAAGATTAGGCTTCACGAAGTAATTCGTATTAAATATTCAGTGCATATTTTTAATAATCAAAAATCAATATTCTCATTTTTCTCCCTAGCATAATACTTACTTAGGGAAGCACTAACTAAAAAAATAATTTTATATTTTTATTAAAAAAATTATATATTTTTTATCACATTTTTTTAAGTAGAAAATCAATTTTATTTACAACTTTGCCATGTTTGCAAATTTTTTATTATGACTTTACACATGCATAGATTACATAAAACTAGATAGCAAAAAAAAAATCACTTTTTTCATTTATTTTGACCTGACTCACTCCCCTTAAGTGATTATTTTCGATTCACTTTTGCAAAAGAGAATGAATTTTAGAAATCGTTTACAAAAAAAATACGCTATCAGTTAACGAGCGTGTGAGGGTTTTTTCAAGTGCGCGCGTTTATTGCCGCGCTGTTGGCGGGTTTTTTCTGCGATGTAGTGGGGGATGCTATCGTGCTGACCGCTAACAGTTGAGCGAACTCGTGTCTTTGTCTCTACACCTTTTTCCTGAAATTGACGCAAAGTTTTGCTAGTAATGAGTTAGGCTGCGAAGATTATTCTCTCGAGTCAGTGATTGATAGTTGAGCCCTCTTAGATACGCATTGCTTCTGTATATAGTTATATCGGACTACCAGTCGTAAAATAATTAGGACATATCTTATATATTTGTTAAGTGTTTATCTTCAAGTTACGTTTACAACAGAAAGTGCAATTATTTAAGTTGTTCTTAAAACCTAGTCTATCGCTAACGAACGCATGGAGGTTTTTTCATACGTACGTGCGGGTATGGCCGCGCCGTTGGCAGATTTCCTGTGATGTAGTGGGGGATTCAGTCGTGTTGACCGCTAACATTCGAGCGAACTCGTGTCTTTGGCTCTACACCTTTTACTGAAATTGATGCAAAGTTTTGCAAGTGATGAGTTAAGCTGCGAAAATTATTCTCTCGAGTCAGTGGTTGATAGTCTAGATACGCAGTGCTTCTGTATATAGTTATATCGGACTACCAGTGGTAAAATAATTAGGACGTATCTTATACATTTGTTGAGTGTTTATCTTTAAGTTACTTTTACAACAAAAAGTGCAATTTTGAAAAATTGTGCTTAAAAACTGCGTTATCGGTAACGAACGTGTTGAGACTTTTTTATAAGTGCGTGCAGATATGGCCGCGCCCTTGGTGGTCTTTACTGCGCTGTCGTGGAGAATTCTCTCGGGCTGACGGCTCATAGTCGAGCTAAATTGGACGATATTTTGGGTTGAGGTGAGTTGCGTTTCTTCAACGATTTTTTAAGCTCTTTTGATCAGATAGATGTACACTAAAATCCCGCTTTTCTCAACTTTCATTTAACTCAACCGCTCGCTTAACTCTGCGCCTCATCATGGCAACGATTTCGCTATTCTATATTTCTCTCTCGTCGGTTCACCCCACTCTAAATATATATGTATTAATCTGATTTTTTCATCAAAATTGATTGATGTACGATTGATGTATTCCATATCAGTTCGGCCACCCAAAAAAGAAAAAAAGATCTGAAAATTGGTCTAAAAATCGGTTTCTATACTTCCAATACATACACCAAATTTCAAATTTATAAAAAGATTTGGTTGTACTTTTCAATTATTTATTATTTTAACTAAAACATTATTATCTCGAAAGTGGTTTATTCTATCTACAATTCAAAAAAGGAAAATATGCGTCTCTTTATGGCCTGTAAGATGAACATTTTCTCAAATTCTATTATTGAAAATTTATATTTATATTATGTTGGACAAAACTACATTTTTAGTCAAAATAATTTTATGGGCCAGGTGTTTGAACAAAAGTGACAGTCATTTTATTTCTTTAAATAATAAAAATGGTTGTCACTTTTGTTCAAATTTTTGGCCCATAAAATGATTACGACAGAAAATTTCGTTTTGTCTAACATAATATAAATATAAATTTTCGATAAAATAAAAGATGCCATTTACCATAAAACACGATTTTTGTTGTTGTTTATTTTGCCATTAATATCGTTCAAAATTATGTAATTAAATTTGAGCGAATGTTCATTTTATAGGCCATTAAAAGACCCATATTTTCATTTTTTCAAATTGTAGATAGCATAAACCATTGTCGAGATATTAATGTTGTAGTTAAAAGAATATATTATTAAAAAGTACAACAAACATTTTTTTTTTATTTGAAATTTTGTGTATCTACTGGAATTATAGAAACCGATTTAAAAAAAAAAGTTCAGATATATATTTTTTTTTTTTTGGTGGCTGAACTGATATGAAATCCTCATACAGGATTTGATAAAAACAAAAAAAAACGTATTGTCAAGATATTTTTATGACGATGTGATTTTTAAAATTAAATTCCATAGCGAGCTAACTATTTCACGAAAAATTTATATCGATTTGACTATTTATTAAGAAATCCATATGTATGTGACTTTTAATAAGGAAATCCATATCGATGTGACTTTTCATAAGAAAATCTATATCGATTTGACTTTTTATAAGGAAATCCATATCAATGTGACTTTTAATAAGGAAATCCATATCGATGTGACTTTTCATAAGAAAATCTATATTGATGTGACTTTTAATAAGGAAATCCATATCGATGTGACTTTTCATAAGAAAATCCATATCGATGTGATTTTTCATAAGAAAATCTATATCGATTTGACTTTTTATAAGGAAATCCATATCGATGTGACTTTTCATAAGAAAATCTATATCGATGTTACTTTTTATAAGGAAATCCATCTCGATGTGACTTTTCATAAGGATATCTATATCGATGTGACTTTTAATAAGGAAATCCATATCGATGTGACTTTTTATAAGGAAATCCATATCGATGTGACTTTTCATAAGAAAATCTACATCGATGTGACTTTTAATAAGGAAATCCATATCGATGTGACTTTTTATAAGGAAATCCATATCAATGTGACTTTTCATAAGAAAATCTACATCGATGTGACTTTTAATAAGGAAATCCATATCGATGTGACTTTTTATAAGGAAATCCATATCGACGTGACTTTTCATAAGGAATCCATATCAATGTTAATTTCATAAGGAAGACCATATTGATGTGACTTTTCGTAAGAAAGTCCATATCGATATGACTTTTCATAAGAAAAGCTATATTGATGTGACATGTGATGTGATCACTGCAATTGGAAAATAATAAATAATCATTTGCATATTATAGTTGAGAGATTGCCGCACTCGGAGGATTGTCTTGGGGACTGAAAATGCCACGGAATCCAAGGTTTTCAGTTGATGAGATTTTCAAAGCCGTGAAGGATTTAAATTTTTTTGATGATGAGGGTTTCCTCAAAGGTATGGCAGACAATGTGTGGAATGACGCTTGTGAGAAAATGCAGGATGAAATGTCTAAAAAACATTTATACTTATACATTTCTCGCAACGACCACAACATTCTGTCGAAGCTCCAAGAAGAACGTGGTCTCGAAAAAAAAAAAGACAAATCGATCTCCGACAACGAACAGAGCCATGGATCTAATTGGTCAATGAATGCGTCAGGTGATTTTCTCTCTTCACTTCATCTCTCGTCACTTATGCCGATCGAGATTACGCGGTTTTAAGACCAGGCTGGACGGATGTTCTGCAGGCTGCAATATGGTCTCACTGCAAGTTGCCCTGTTGCTATAGGTTTCGGAATCCGAAAGTAAATGATAATCCCGGAGAGTTGTACTTATCGATAAAAGGAGAATGTACTGAGTGCGGGGCGGAAATTAATATGTACGCGTTAGAGCAGCCAACCGACGATGGAATGACTCTCCATGTATCTACGAAAGACACGACGGGAATCGTGCATCAGAACAAGCGACAGCTACGCGGAGAAACTCGCAAGAACGTGGTCAAAGAGTTAAACGCTCAGTCGACGTATACTTGGCGACGAAACAGGGCTAATGATCTAATGAAATACGGTGATGTAGATCCTGCTCACTTATATAGCGGAGAAGTTTTGCGTAAAGCAAAACAAACTGAAGCAGATCGCGAATTAGGTCTGGGTAAAGTGGACGATATTATTGCATCGGTACGTGAAATAAAGTACCGCCCTGAATTCGCAGGTACCGTTCGCGAGATTGGCTGTGATAAATTCTTTGTAATGTACTGGAGCCCCGAACAGATTGATCTGTACAAGAAGTTTTATAAGCAGGGTTCTTCCGCAACAGGTAGCCTTAGCATTGATGCGACAGGTTCGGTTGTAGGTAAAATTACAAAACCTGATGGGTCCACCTCTCCTATGTTCCTGTACCAAGCTGTGATTCCATTCGGCGACAAAATATTACCAGTATTTCAGATGATAGCAGAAAAACATGATGCTAATATCATAAGCTACTGGATGCGTGAGTGGCTGCGTTCTGGTGCACCTTGCCCCACAGAGGTTGTAACGGATTATTCTTTAGCGCTGTTAAATGCGGTTAGCCTGGCATTTGAATCGATGGATCTGAATTCGTACGTTAATACGTGTTTCGATTTCATTCAAGGAATAGGCATCGCAGACGAACCGTTTTGCTGGATCAGAATTGATATTGCGCATCTGGTAAAGCTCGCTGCGCGCTGGAAATGCTGGGGCAAGGCAGCTGCTTCGGTGAAGGAATTCTATCTTCGATGCGTTGGACTACTCATCAAAAGTACCAGTTTCAAGACATTCGAAAAATTGCTGCGTGGAATACTGACAGTGGCTTTTGCAAAGACCGAATCCGTGGTTTCGCCAAACAGTTGTTTTGACGCCCAGAAACGACTGATTGAAGCGATTAAAACTGACGAGGATACGAAGGTCTTCAAGACAATAAAACGAAGAGTGAAGAGAGAGAGAAAGCGCAAAGCGAAGAGAGAAAAGAAGCGAAAGATGAAACGTCAACAGAAACGAAAATCAAAACGTCAGCATAAAAAAGTTTCTGCTGACAGTTCTGATTTGGACTCTGACGACGCCGATTCAGTAGACGCAGATACAAGTTCCACGGGTTCCGATAAGTCAAACTTTAGTAATTCGGATTCTGGTGACACGGATATCGATGATGCCGATTTCGACGAAGACGTGGGTATTCGTGGTACCATACGCGACGTTTTGACAAGTCTCGAGAAGGATTGCAAGCTCGAGTCAAAGTCAGGCGATCGACAAAACCCTTATTGGTGCCCGAAATTCGCCGAAAATCTTATCCGAATATGCGTCCATTTTCCACTGTGGACAAATATACTGAGACCAGGTGCGAGACCTGCTACGTCAGCACGAAGCGAAGAATACTTTCGCCAAGTGAAAAGACTGATCGTGAAAGAACGAAATACTCGGGTCGATAAATTCGTGATAAAGCACGTGAGGTCAATTTCAGGCACTGAGAAACTCTTCGAAGCTGGGCTTCAGCGTAGTGCGTCTCCATCGACCGGAAAGTCAGAAGTCAAGAAGGCCGAATCCAGAATAAATCGTCCTCAAAAAACAGGCTCTCTTCAGCTTCAACAAACGAATGTTGTTGAAGTTGAAGAGGCTGAACCCGTCTGGGAGGAAAGCATTTTAGACTCGCGTGGATGTCCAGAGGGAGATAACGACTGTACTGAAAAATCGGACCACGCAGAGTCAATGGACGACGTATCGATGGAGAAAGCCGGAGCGGAGGATTCAGCGACCAGCAAGGGAAAAGATGTATCATTCTTATTTCATGTAGAAGAGTGGGGGGGGGGGGGGGGGGGGGGGAAATCAGACCAGGATTCCAAAAAATCTACACGTAACGTTACTCAATCTAATGAGAAAGAGAACTTGGCCACAGATAATCTGGGCAAGACGGCAAAAAATACTACTCAGAAACGCGGTAAATATTTAACGCCTTGCCCAGATATCGAGAGTATTCTCAAGAGGCCAAGAGCGAACGCCAATCTACCCGTTTTACGCCAAGGCCATCTTTTACGGCCCTGTCGTATTGCAGGGAAAGAGGTAACTCTGCAAAATACGTGCCCGTTTGACTCTCTTGCTCAGTCCCTGTTGGCCGGTTACAGCGACTGGATTAGTTATCACCAGTATATGGAAACAACGCCAAATTCTTTTTTTGATTTTGTCAAGACGTTATCCGTTTCCGGAGTAACAGCGCAAACTTATAAGCAACGCGCTGTTTTATTGAGTGGTGCTTTTGTTGTCAAAGACAACAAAATGAATTGTCAGTGCAACATGAGCATCTTGATTGCCGAAAAGTTCCTGACTGGTGAAGCTTCTTACAAAGTCTCACAACAGTGCTATGACTGCAAAAATGTTTGGTCGTTATCTCCATCGGTGGTCGAGGTTAATTTAAAACCATTTTATGAAAATGGCATGGCGGCCTTGGAAGCAGCTGTAAATGAATCGACAATCCGCAAAAGATGCATTCGATGTGGAAGTGCAAATGCGACTCCAGATGTTACAGGCGGACCACATATGTTTATCGATATCGAAAGCCTGTAATGGTCGAAACTAGCAGTGAACTTAGGGTATGAAGATTGGGAAGGCGTTTTTACAATTTCCCAAATCCCTTTGACTTTGGAACTCTACGGATCCACGTATCATTTACTCTCCGTCATCGAGTACATCGGCGACTTGAACCCGAACTCGTTAGGTCATTATGTAGCGTACATCCGCCGAATCACTGGCAAATGGGAGATCTACAATGATATCTGCGCGGCTAAAAAACCAATCTTGGCTTCTACGAGATCCCTCCTGAAAAAAAGAAAATTGTCGATAATAATGTATGTAAGGCAATGATAATAAAACTTCAACGCGATCTGCCTGTTTACGATATTGCATCAAATGTATTTTATTTGGAAAGCAATGCACGAATGCGTCGGCAAGCTTATAACTTTAAGGGGGTACCCCCTTTCGAAATTTACTTCTTTTGTCGAAGGGTCAGAATTAGGATTTTTTTTTTGCATCATTTGCGACGTGAAATCATGTTCTAAAGGCAACCTTTTTTTTTAAATCCGAAAATATAGAGTTTATTTTGCCAAAAAATACTTATCTAAAATGGCAAAAATATTTATTTTTAAACTGTGTTTAGTAGTTATGAAAAAATTGACACCCCAAACAGATGAAAATTGAAAACGTAGTTCCGCTTTTTCAAATTTTTGTTTTTTGAATTTTACTTTCTGCCTCATTCATTTTTTGCAAATTGCTGATATTTTTTTTCCCTTAAGTTATTCTCTATGTACGGCATTGTTGTAAACTACTTTTTTTCTTCATTTAAAAAAAAAAAATAATAATAATAATAATATTAAAATCCAGTACTGTGGTCTAGTGGCTAGCACGCTTGCCTCTAAACCAGTGAATCGGTAGTTCGAGGGTTCGAGTCCCGCTGCCGTCAGTTTCGCTGAGAAAAGAAACAGCGCTCGGACGTGATGTAGCTCCAGGTATATCTATACCTGTAGTCCGAGTGTTGACATTTTCTCAGCGAAACGAAGACTCGCTCCGGCAGCGCGAAGCGAACTTGAGACCGACCGTATCGACAGAGGTTTTCTGCAGTTTCCCTCTGTCTTCTGGGCTATGTCCAGAGACAAATGCGATACGGTAGGGGAAGTCGGCTGCAGCCGCATGGGGGTCTGGTTACTGATCCGGACCAGACCCTCAGGGGGGACTGGCTACTGACCCGGGCCGACCCTGTAATAGGCTAGATGCCTGAAAGACAGGGGGAAATGCAAGAAAAAAAAAAAATAATAATATTATTTAATTTTTTTTATAACTTTGATTGTTACTATTATGTTCTCCAATTATATTTTTAATCACATAAAAAATCTTAAAGAAATGTTGTATTTTCTTTGCTTAAGATTTTTTATTTGATTAAAAATATTATCAGAAAACATAATAAAGATAATCAAAGTTATTAAAAAAAAAAAATTCGAAAAAATAAAAGAATTTTTGCTTTTATTCGAAAAATAAAAAAACATAGTTTACAACAATGCTGTACATAGAGAATAAGTTTAGGAAAAAAATTCTCAGCAATTTGCAAATAATAAATGAGGCAGGAAGAAAAACCAACAACCGAAAATTTGAAAAAGTGGAGGCACGTTTTCAATTTTCGTCTGTTTGTGGTATCAATTTTTTCATAACTACAAAACACAGTTAAAAAATAAATATGTTGGTAATTTTAAATAAACTTTTTTTGTTGCAAAGAACTCTATATTTGAGGGAAAAAAATGTTGACTTTAGAACATCATTTCTCATCGCAAATCATGCAAAAGAAAAAACAAATTGTAATGCTGACCGTTCTAGAAGGGAAGTAAATTTCTGAAGGGAGTTATCCCGTTAAGTTAAAGTCTGCAAAGTTAGACGCTTCGATTTTTTTTTTTTTTTTTTTTTTCTCTTAGTTTGTTTAGGGCCGCATCAACATCGAGGTCAGTAGCAACCATTTAGAAAAGAAAAAAAAAAAGAAAAAGGAAGAGAAATAGAAAAGAATTAAGGAGTAAAGTACAGAAGTAAGTATGGCAATTTCACTATGGTTTACATGGAAATATTTTAAGTATGGCTCATTACTATCGATTATAATTCGGTATATAGTACGGTAGTTTTTCAATATTCAATAGTCTTTTTTCACGCTTCAGGAATATTTAGGGACTGTTTAAGTGATCCTAGTAACTTGGTTTTCCTGCAATCATCCTCGTACTTGGCACAGTACAATATAACGTGTTGAACGGTAAGCGGGGGTTAGACATTGAGCACTTTTCTCTGGTCTGTGTTCGATAAGGTGGACGTGGGTAGCATTTCTATGCCCCTTTCTTTTCTTATGCCCATGTAGTTTGGTGAGACGACTAATTTCCCACGCATCAATCCTTTTTTGCTTCCTCATAGAGGAAGCTTTGTTTTCGTGAAATTTTTTTTTTTCGAGATTTTCATGTCAGTACACTCAGAATGGTCCAAAACGCCGAGAAAAGTGGTTTAGAAAAAATGTCTGTATGTGTGTATGTATGTGTGTATGTGTGTATGTATGTTACACGCTCGAAAAAATCATACCGTTATAACTCAGGAACGCCTCGAGATATCGAGCTGAAATTTACACCACAGACAGAGGGGTCAATCCTCATTGTTCATACCAATTTTTGTTAAAATCCAAATGATCGTTAAATTTTTACGCGGTTTTGACTTTTTTCAAAAATGTCGGTTAACGCGATAACTCTTTCAACTTTCGAAATATTGTGCTCAAAATTGGTATGAATGTGAGCTTTTATACACCGGTGACCCCTATTAAATTTGGTTAAGATCGGTTGAACCGTTAAAATTTTATGAGGTTTTGATTTTTTAACTTTTTTGTTTTTTCTTTTTTTTTCTCTCCGATGCGAATTTTGGTATCAAATATTGAGCTGGGAGTTAAATGAGTGCCAGATTCATAATTAACAGAAAAAAATACGTCCTATATAGCCCAAAAATGATAACCGATACCATATTTTCGTCGTAAAAACTAGCCATATCCTTTCTTCCCAATGAAATTTCTGAAAACCCCGGATTTCTATCGTGTTCTACAGGAAAAAACAGAGAAGATAGGGTATTCTAGGGTGTTTCCGGACCGTTCTTCATTATTATATTTTTACAAAGCGGGAGTGTGCGCTTATTTATTCATTTATTTAAAACAAGGATGCAAAGTAGAACCTTGCTCATTAATTCCTCATTATATTTCCCTTTGTACATTGCTTCCTCTATGAGGAAGCCAAAATCAATTAACATACTTCCTCTTAGAGGTTGCTTTGTAAAAAGCGAAATATAATGAGGAAGCAATGTGCAAGGTTCTACTTTGCATCCTTGTTTTTACCTTTAATGAGATAAGTTTTTTAAGTACGGATTCCATGATCGGTATATTTTTAATCATATTTGAAGGTCTAGTAGTGGCGATTTTAGCGGCTTGGTTGGCTACTTCATTTCCGGGGATGCTTACTAATGAAGGGATCCAGAATAAGGCGGTCGTAATTCATGATTCTTGTAGCTTTTATATTCTTTGTTGTATTTCTTGAATAGTTTTATTTTTGGTCGAAGAGTGATTTACAGCTTCCAGGGTCGAGCAAGAATCCGTAAAGATAGCGGCTGGAGATACTTCAGTTTGTTCAACCAGACTTGCCGCTTGTAGACTAGCGTACGCCTCACATGAGAAAATTGAGCAGATATCCGGAAGTCGGAACATCATCTCTTGTTCGTCGACTATTAATGTGTACCCGCGTTTTCTATCTTTATTGACCCATAATTTAGTTTACATTTTGTAGTTGCCTTATAGGTGTTGAAAAAAACAGTCCTATTCGTTCCCAGTTTTTTTCAAGACAGTATTTAACCCCCTTAAGGTACAAACGAATCTCACGATAGTAAAAACGGGTACAAACGACGTGGAATTCGATCCCGTTTACAGATTTGAATTATCTCGACAAATAGCTGTTTTGCACATATGCAAGTTTTTTGGAAACCCGACATGTTCGACCCCCTTAAGGTACAAACGAATCTCTCGCTGGTACAAACGGGTACAAACGACGAGGAATCCAATCCCGTTTACAGATTTGAATTATCTCTAAAAATTGCTGTTTGGCATCTATTCCGGTTTTTGGAAACCCGAAATGTTCGACCCCCTTAAGGTACAAACGAATGCCTCGATGGTACAAACGGGTACAAACGACGGGGAATCCAATCCCGTTTACAGATTTGAATTATCTCGAAAAATGGCTGTTTTGCACATATGCCTTTTTTTTGGAAACCCGACATGTTCGACCCCCTTAAGGTACAAACGAATCTCTCGCTGGTACAAACGGGTACAAACGACGGGGAATCCAATTCCGTTTACAGATTTGAATTATCTCGAAAAATGACTGTTTTGCACTTATGCCATTTTTTGGAAACCCGTCATGTTCGACCCCCTTAAGGTACGAACGAATCTCTCGATGGTACAAACGGGTACAGACGACGGGGAATCCAATCCCGTTTACAGATTTGAATTATCTCGAAAAATGGCTGTTTGGCACTAATGACATTTTTCGGAAACCCGACATGTTCGATCCCCTTAAGGTACAAACGAATCTCTCGATGGTACAAACGGGTACAAACGACGGCGAATCCAATCCCATTTACGGATTTGAATTATCTCGAAAAATGGCTGTTTTGCATTTATGCCATTTTTTTGGAAACCCGCCATGTTCGACCCCCTTAAGGTACAAACGAATCTCTCGCTGGTACAAACGGGTACAGACGACGGGGAATCCAATCCCGTTTACAGATTTGAATTATATCGAAAAATGGCGGTTTGGTATTTATCGAAGTTTTTTTAAACCCAACATGTTTGAACCCCTTAAGGTACAAACGAATCTCTCGATGGTACAAACGGGTACAAACGACGGGGAATCCAATCCCGTTTACAGATTTGAATTATCTCGAAAAATGGCTGTTTTGCACTTATGCCTTTTTTTTGGAAACCCGACATGTTCGACCCCCTTAAGGTACAAACGAATCTCTCGCTGGTACAAACGGGTACAAACGACGGGGAATCCAATTCCGTTTACAGATTTGAATTATCTCGAAAAATGACTGTTTTGCACTTATGCCATTTTTTGGAAACCCGTCATGTTCGACCCCCTTAAGGTACGAACGAATCTCTCGATGGTACCAACGGGTACAAACGACGGGGAATCCAATCCCGTTTACAGATTTGAATTATCTCGAAAAATGGCTGTTTGGCACTAATGACATTTTTCGGAAACCCGACATGTTCGATCCCCTTAAGGTACAAACGAATCTCTCGATGGTACAAACGGGTACAAACGACGGCGAATCCAATCCCATTTACGGATTTGAATTATCTCGAAAAATGGCTGTTTTGCATTTATGCCTTTTTTTTTGGAAACCCGACATGTTCGACCCCCTTAAGGTACAAACGAATCTCTCGCTGGTACAAACGGGTACAAATGACGGGGAATCCAATCCCGTTTACAGATTTGAATTATCTCGAAAAATGACTGTTTTGCACTTATGCCATTTTTTGGAAACCCGTCATGTTCGACCCCCTTAAGGTACGAACGAATCTCTCGATGGTACAAACGGGTACAAACGACGGGGAATCCAATCCCATTTACGGATTTGAATTATCTCGAAAAATGGCTGTTTTGCATTTATGCCTTTTTTTTGGAAACCCGACATGTTCGACCCCCTTAAGGTACAAACGAATCTCTCGCTGGTACAAACGGGTACAAACGACGGGGAATCCAATCCCGTTTACAGATTTGAATTATCTCGAAAAATGACTGTTTTGCACTTATGCCGTTTTTTGGAAACCCGTCATGTTCGACCCCCTTAAGGTACGAACGAATCTCTCGATGGTACAAACGGGTACAAACGACGGGGAATCCAATCCCGTTTACAGATTTGAATTATCTCGAAAAATGACTGTTTTGCACTTATGCCATTTTTTGGAAACCCGTCATGTTCGACCCCCTTAAGGTACGAACGAATATCTCGATGGTACAAACGGGTACAAACGACGGGGGATCCAATCCCGTTTACAGATTTGAATTATCTCGAAAAATGGCTGTTTTGCACTAATGACATTTTTCGGAAACCCGACATGTTCGATCCCCTTAAGGTACAAACGAATCTCTCGATGGTACAAACGGGTACAAATCCAATCCCATTTACGGATTTGAATTATCTCGAAAAATGGCTGTTTTGCATTTATGCCTTTTTTTTGGAAACCCGACATGTTCGACCCCCTTAAGGTACAAACGAATCTCTCGCTGGTACAAACGGGTACAAACGACGGGGAATCCAATCCCGTTTACAGATTTGAATTATCTCGAAAAATGACTGTTTTGCACTTATGCCGTTTTTTGGAAACCCGTCATGTTCGACCCCCTTAAGGTACGAACGAATCTCTCGATGGTACAAACGGGTACAAACGACGGGGAATCCAATCCCGTTTACAGATTTGAATTATCTCGAAAAATGGCTGTTTGGCACTAATGACATTTTTCGGAAACCCGACATGTTCGATCCCCTTAAGGTACAAACGAATCTCTCGATGGTACAAACGGGTACAAACGACGGGGAATCCAATCCCACTTACAGATTTGAACTATCTCGAAAAATGGCTGTTTTGCACTTATGCTATTTTTTTGGAAACCCGACATATTCGACCCCCTTAAGGTACAAACAAATCTCTTCATGGTACAAATGGGTACAAACGACGGGGAATCCAATCCCATTTACAGATTTGAGTTATCTCGAAAAATGGCTGTTTTGCACTTATGACAATTTTTGGAAACCCGACATGTTCGACCCCCTTAAGGTACAAACGAATCTCTCGCTGGTACAAACGGGTACAAACGACGGGGAATCCAATCCCGTTTACAGATTTGAATTATCTCGAAAAATGACTGTTTTGCACTTATGCCGTTTTTTGGAAACCCGTCATGTTCGACCCCCTTAAGGTACGAACGAATCTCTCGATGGTACAAACGGGTACAAACGACGGGGAATCCAATCCCGTTTACAGATTTGAATTATCTCGAAAAATGGCTGTTTTGCACTAATGACATTTTTCGGAAACCCGACATGTTCGATCCCCTTAAGGTACAAACGAATCTCTCGATGGTACAAACGGGTACAAACGACGGGGAATCCAATCCCATTTACAGATTTGAACTATCTCGAAAAATGGCTGTTTTGCACTTATGCTCTTTTTTGGAAACCCAACATATTCGACCCCCTTAAGGTACAAACAAATCTCTCCATGGTACAAATGGGTACAAACGACGGGGAATCCAATCCCATTTACAGATTTGAGTTATCTCGAAAAATGGCTGTTTTGCACTTATGACAATTTTTGGAAACCCGACATGTTCGACCTCCTTAAGGTACAAACGAATCTCTCGCTGGTACAAACGGGTACAAACGACGGGGAATCCAATCCCGTTTACAGATTTGAATTATCTCGAAAAATGACTGTTTTGCACTTATGACAATTTTTGGAAACCCGACATGTTCGACCTCCTTAAGGTACAAACGAATCTCTCGCTGGTACAAACGGGTACAAACGACGGGGAATCCAATCCCGTTTACAGATTTGAATTATCTCGAAAAATGACTGTTTTGCACTTATGCCGTTTTTTGGAAACCCGTCATGTTCGACCCCCTTAAGGTACGAACGAATCTCTCGATGGTACAAACGGGTACAAACGACGGGGAATCCAATCCCGTTTACAGATTTGAATTATCTCGAAAAATGGCTGTTTGGCACTAATGACATTTTTCGGAAACCCGACATGTTCGATCCCCTTAAGGTACAAACGAATCTCTCGATGGTACAAACGGGTACAAACGACGGGGAATCCAATCCCATTTACAGATTTGAACTATCTCGAAAAATGGCTGTTTTGCATTTATGCCTTTTTTTTGGAAACCCGACATGTTCGACCCCCTTAAGGTACAAACGAATCTCTCGCTGGCACAAACGGGTACAAACGACGGGGAATCCAATCCCGTTTACAGATTTGAATTATCTCGAAAAATGACTGTTTTGCACTTATGCCGTTTTTTGGAAACCCGTCATGTTCGACCCCCTTAAGGTACGAACGAATCTCTCGATGGTACAAACGGGTACAAACGACGGGGAATCCAATCCCGTTTACAGATTTGAATTATCTCGAAAAATGGCTGTTTGGCACTAATGACATTTTTCGGAAACCCGACATGTTCGACCCCCTTAAGGTACAAACGAATCTCTCGCTGGTACAAACGGGTACAAACGACAGGGAATCCAATCCCGTTTACAGATTTGAATTATCTCGAAAAATGACTGTTTTGCACTTATGCCGTTTTTTGGAAACCCGTCATGTTCGACCCCCTTAAGGTACGAACGAATCTCTCGATGGTACAAACGGGTACAAACGACGGGGAATCCAATCCCGTTTACAGATTTGAATTATCTCGAAAAATGACTGTTTTGCACTTATGCCATTTTTTGGAAACCCGTCATGTTCGACCCCCTTAAGGTACGAACGAATCTCTCGATGGTACAAACGGGTACAAACGACGGGGGATCCAATCCCGTTTACAGATTTGAATTATCTCGAAAAATGGCTGTTTTGCACTAATGACATTTTTCGGAAACCCGACATGTTCGATCCCCTTAAGGTACAAACGAATCTCTCGATGGTACAAACGGGTACAAACGACGGGGAATCCAATCCCATTTACGGATTTGAATTATCTCGAAAAATGGCTGTTTTGCATTTATGCCTTTTTTTTGGAAACCCGACATGTTCGACCCCCTTAAGGTACAAACGAATCTCTCGCTGGTACAAACGGGTACAAACGACGGGGAATCCAATCCCGTTTACAGATTTGAATTATCTCGAAAAATGACTGTTTTGCACTTATGCCGTTTTTTGGAAACCCGTCATGTTCGACCCCCTTCAGGTACGAACGAATCTCTCGATGGTACAAACGGGTACAAACGACGGGGAATCCAATCCCGTTTACAGATTTGAATTATCTCGAAAAATGGCTGTTTGGCACTAATGACATTTTTCGGAAACCCGACATGTTCGATCCCCTTAAGGTACAAACGAATCTCTCGATGGTACAAACGGGTACAAACGACGGGGAATCCAATCCCACTTACAGATTTGAACTATCTCGAAAAATGGCTGTTTTGCACTTATGCTATTTTTTTGGAAACCCGACATATTCGACCCCCTTAAGGTACAAACAAATCTCTTCATGGTACAAATGGGTACAAACGACGGGGAATCCAATCCCATTTACAGATTTGAGTTATCTCGAAAAATGGCTGTTTTGCACTTATGACAATTTTTGGAAACCCGACATGTTCGACCCCCTTAAGGTACAAACGAATCTCTCGCTGGTACAAACGGGTACAAACGACGGGGAATCCAATCCCGTTTACAGATTTGAATTATCTCGAAAAATGACTGTTTTGCACTTATGCCGTTTTTTGGAAACCCGTCATGTTCGACCCCCTTAAGGTACGAACGAATCTCTCGATGGTACAAACGGGTACAAACGACGGGGAATCCAATCCCGTTTACAGATTTGAATTATCTCGAAAAATGACTGTTTTGCACTTATGCCATTTTTTGGAATCCCGTCATGTTCGATCCCCTTAAGGTACAAACGAATCTCTCGATGGTACAAACGGGTACAAACGACGGGGAATCCAATCCCATTTACAGATTTGAACTATCTCGAAAAATGGCTGTTTTGCACTTATGCTCTTTTTTGGAAACCCAACATATTCGACCCCCTTAAGGTACAAACAAATCTCTCCATGGTACAAATGGGTACAAACGACGGGGAATCCAATCCCATTTACAGATTTGAGTTATCTCGAAAAATGGCTGTTTTGCACTTATGACAATTTTTGGAAACCCGACATGTTCGACCTCCTTAAGGTACAAACGAATCTCTCGCTGGTACAAACGGGTACAAACGACGGGGAATCCAATCCCGTTTACAGATTTGAATTATCTCGAAAAATGACTGTTTTGCACTTATGACAATTTTTGGAAACCCGACATGTTCGACCTCCTTAAGGTACAAACGAATCTCTCGCTGGTACAAACGGGTACAAACGACGGGGAATCCAATCCCGTTTACAGATTTGAATTATCTCGAAAAATGACTGTTTTGCACTTATGCCGTTTTTTGGAAACCCGTCATGTTCGACCCCCTTAAGGTACGAACGAATCTCTCGATGGTACAAACGGGTACAAACGACGGGGAATCCAATCCCGTTTACAGATTTGAATTATCTCGAAAAATGGCTGTTTGGCACTAATGACATTTTTCGGAAACCCGACATGTTCGATCCCCTTAAGGTACAAACGAATCTCTCGATGGTACAAACGGGTACAAACGACGGGGAATCCAATCCCATTTACAGATTTGAACTATCTCGAAAAATGGCTGTTTTGCACTTATGCTATTTTTTTGGAAACCCGACATATTCGACCCCCTTAAGGTACAAACAAATCTCTCCATGGTACAAATGGGTACAAACGACGGGGAATCCAATCCCATTTACAGATTTGAGTTATCTCGAAAAATGGCTGTTTTACACTTATGACAATTTTTGGAAACCCGACATGTTCGACCCCCTTAAGGTACAAACGAATCTCTCGCTGGTACAAACGGGTACAAACGACGGGGAATCCAATCCCGTTTACAGATTTGAATTATCTCGAAAAATGACTGTTTTGCACTTATGCCGTTTTTTGGAAACCCGTCATGTTCGACCCCCTTAAGGTACGAACGAATCTCTCGATGGTATAAACGGGTACAAACGACGGGGAATCCAATCCCGTTTACAGATTTGAATTATCTCGAAAAATGGCTGTTTGGCACTAATGACATTTTTCGGAAACCCGACATGTTCGATCCCCTTAAGGTACAAACGAATCTCTCGATGGTACAAACGGGTACAAACGACGGGGAATCCAATCCCATTTACAGATTTGAACTATCTCAAAAAATGGCTGTTTTGCACTTATGCTATTTTTTTGGAAACCCGACATATTCGACCCACTTAAGGTACAAACAAATCTCTCCAAGGTACAAATGGGTACAAACGACGGGGAATCCAATCCCATTTACAGATTTGAGTTATCTCGAAAAATGGCTTTTTGCACTTATGACAATTTTTGGAAACCGGCCATGTTTGACCCTCTTAAGGTCCAAACGAATCTCTCGATGGTACAAACGGGTACAAACGACGGGGAATCCAATCCCGTTTACAGATTTGAACTATCTCGAAAAATGGCTGTTTTGCACTTATGCTATTTTTTGGAAATCCGACATATTCGACCCCCTTAACGTACAAACAAATCTCTCGATGGTACAAACGGGTACAAACGACATGGAATCCAACCCCGTTGGCAGATTTTAATTATCATTATAAATGGCCGAGATATAATATATGCACATTTGTTTATACCTGTAGTTCATACCCCCTTAAGTTTTAGTGAAAAACAATTGTGGTACAAACGGGTACCAACGATTCCCCATCGAATGGCGCCAAAAAAAACATCGTAGCTCAAAGTTGGGTTTTGGGCCTTTTTGGGCCTTACGCTGTATCTTCTACACCCTTAAGGTACAAACGAAAAGAAAAGTGGTACAAACAGGTACTAAAGGAGTACAAGAGAATGCAAAAAAAAAAGTTCAAATTTTTCAAAACGGGTTCCAAGTTCACGAGGGTCCGCAGCGGCTACAATCTACGACCAGCCGCGATGACTTTTCGTCGAAGCCTACAGTACGCTATGACCGCGAAGGTTTGATGAAACCTTCGTCTGTTACCAATTGTGAGCCAGATGAGATGGCGGCTCTACTCCCAATATTGGAAAGCAGAAACAGAGTTCAGGACTCTAAAAAAACAAACTTCCGAAAGGAAATCGACGTTTGGGTCAATGACCAACCGATCGACGTGTCGCAGACAAATTTGAGAGTTGTCATTGACGAAGTGGTCATGGGTTCTGCTTCCACTGACGAACGAGTACTTCTGGGTGAACCTGAGGAGCCGATCTGTGAGGGACCAAAACTTGGCTGTTCAATTGACAACGGCGATGAGGACGAACCGATCGACGAGCCACTTGACACGGGTCGTGCGAGTCCATGGAATCATGCACGCTCGAGAAATGCGCTCAAAAATATGTGGCCGGATATCTTGCTTATAAATGTTTGCGAAAGTTTGATTGCTCCGAGCTTCGCTTAACTTTGACAAAATCAAATCAAAATTATGAATGTGTACAAGATCTTTTGATCTTTTGGAAAGCCTACAGATGTAAAGAAGATTACGAGCACGGAAACTTGAAAGTTCCGTCTGAACAATTCAATAACGTAACGTCCACAATGTATGATGTATTTACAAAAACTTTTTCATCCGAGCCACACAGAATCAACTTAAGAAAGCACCTTGAAACATGTATCCGCGACGCTTTGTCAAAGGATCACATCAAGTTTTGGTCTGCCGAGGAAGTCTGTCTCGTACACCGAGATTACATCGTCGAACTCTTCGTACGCGTTCATATTTTTAATAGGTTGAAGTGGATTTCCCGAGATTTTAGGGATCAATCCAATAGAGTAGCTACAGGTCAGAAAAAGAGGTCTTCTATTCAGTATAAAGGCGCAAAGCCAAATCAGAAGTTTCAGAAGGTTAGTCATCAGTAGGTTTATTTAGTTCGATTGAGACTGCTAGTTTTTTCGATTTCAGTGTTTCCACAGCTTGCAATTGTTTATTGTTTCTTTCGTTTTGATCACGTATAAATCTGTGCTTTAAACCAAAATGTGGTGTGGTTTGCGTCCTTCTAGACGTAGAATTCGATGTAGGCGAACTGGTTCGTATTTTCCTTCCCAAAGAGTTTATGTACATATATGTTTTAAGGCAAGTTACGAAAGGAAATTCGCGGATTGCGACTTTCATTCACGGTGTAAGATTTAATGTAAGATAATATATCACTCGTTCCTTCTCCTCCATCGGTTAAGTGCAATCAGATATTGCAGATTTCTCGGTTTTAAACTCTATGTAAAATATGTTGTTCATCGTTTTCTTCGTGCCAAAGAGTTCGTACCAAAGAGTTAGTATAAATACATATTTTGAGGACAGTTTATGAAAGGGCAATATAGGATAAGTAGTTCGCCAGTTCTAACTTTCTAAGGGTGTATTTATATGTCTAGAAAGGAAAGTTTTGAAGGTTGGTTGTTTAGATCTTCTTTTTATTCCCTTTATTGTTAGTGTCCGTTTTCATTAATTGCAGTGCATAATCCTGCTTATTTCAAATCTCCACATCATTGTCCCAACCTTTCCCCTCCCATATCCTTCCCCATCCCTGATGGGATAGACCCACCACCTTCTCGTGGTTTCCATGGAATAATCTTTGTTTACGACATCACTAACAACTCTAATACTTCATAATCGTACCTAATTTCCCTTTATAATAGTAATCAATTTCTTAGAATGCTTTTATCTGCTTTTAAGGCTTGTTTGTTGCTATTCAATTATGTATATTTCACATTTTAATAATATAAATATTACGTTAAATATTATTATTAAATAATAATATAATTATTATAAGTATACTAAAGTAGACGCCGTAAACATTGATTAGCCAAGAGTGGGCACGCATTTGCCTGGAGACTTACTTCCACAATTCGGGATAGGCGCGATTTTGGGTAAACATTTAAGAAATGCGGTATTCCATAAAATCTGAATTACTTTATAGATATCACTTAAAGTCAATACCGAATGCCAAAACTGTGTTCGGATTAGAACGGCAAAGGACATTAAAAAAAATCTTGAATATTCCATAGAATCCGTAATTTAAAAAAGATGCTCTTATTACAAAAAATATTTTCAATTTTGTCAAATAATAAAGCATTTAATTACAAAGAGTGAATAAAATTGCAAGGAAAAAAAAATATATGAGGCATTCCATCCCGATTCGACCTGGGTCTGACCCTCGACCTCCCTGATTTGGCTCGTAATTTTTTGAAGGATTGGTTAGACCCTCAAATGCACCAGATATTATTTTTGTATTTTTTATATCAATTATATCAAAATTTTCTAGCTTATAGCCAAAGTGGGCAACATTTTTCTTCTTACTATTTTAAACTTTTTTGATTTAAAAAAATAATGAAAAAATAGAATAAAAATTAATCTACTACAAGCGATTGGTCAAACGTTTATTTATATGAACTCGGAATTTTTAGAATTTTTGCAGATTTTTAGGAATTCTAGCACCAGCATGCCATAATTTAAAAATCTGAAAAGATTCTGAAAAATACTTTATTGAATCTCAAAATTTTGTAGCTTAGAGCCAAAGTGTGGTAGATTTTTTTCAAATAGTTTTTAAACTTTTCTGATTAAAAAAATTATTAAAAAATAGAAAAAAAATGAAACTACTATGGCCGACTTGTCAAGCATTTCTGTACATGAAACTGTATTTTTCAGATTTTTTAATTATGGCATGCTGGTGTTAGAATAGTCTTAGTTCAGAAACATTTGACAAATTCCTAAAAATCTGAAAACATTCTAAAATATCCGAGTTTACATAAATTAACATTTGACCAATCGCTTGTAGTAGATTAATTTTTTTTCTATTTTTTCATTATTTTTTTAAATCAAAAGTTTAAAATTATAAGATGAAAAATTTTGCCCACTTTGGTTATAAGCTAGAAAACTTTGATATTCAACAAAGTATTGTTCAGAATTTTTTCAGATTTTTAAATTAGGGCCTTCGTATGTCACTTTAAAAGAATATTTAAAAAAAATTGCATAGAAAAAATAAAAAAATAATATCTGGTGCATTTGAGGGTCTAAACCAATCCTACAAAAATTACGAGCCAAATCGGGGAGGTCGAGGGTCAAACCCAGGTCGAATCGGGTTGGAATGCCTCATATATTCATATCGTGCATTCTCGAAGCTTTTTCTATATGATTTCCAACAAATTCAATTTAATTTCACTTCATTAATATAAGTATGTAAGTATTTCTTCGACTTATCATTATTGTCCTCGTTCTGTAACTATTTTCAACTTTAAAATTCATTCTGTTAATATAAAAACTTCGGACATTATATAATTACTGATATCATTATCACAAGGGCTTTTATATGTGTTTAAAATTATGCTGCCGAAGAAATTTAAAAAAAAAAGTTCCTGTCATAGGATTCGAACACACTACGGTAAGTATGAGGAAAGGTGGGAACATGGATTCAAGCAACCGCCGCTGCCATCGTAGTAGGCGGAGTTTATCGATTGGTCTACTGTGGAGCCATCCTGCGGCTGCATTTGTCAGAAAAAGTTTTGCTTCAAGCCGTCCATAAGAAGTGTTCTTCTAGGCATATCCATATTCTTTGGTTTTTGGGAGTCGTCGAGTATACAAATTAGATAACTTTCACACGTCACTCTAAAGTTATCCCACGGAACGTATCTTTTCGATATCTGATGTATGATCGATTTTAGACATCTTCAAAAAGTTAAAAAATAGATAACGTTTACACATCATTTTGTACCTCACCGGAAGATAACTCGCAATGAGTATACTTACGATAGCTAATACCTAACAGCTTTTGGACGTCTCCTAACAGTCGGAAATAGACAGCGTTTACGCATCAGTTTTTACCTAACCAGGAGTCATCTCACAAAAAGTCTCTTTATGACGTCTAACAGATGATAGCTTTTAGATGTTTCTGGAAGAGCCGAAGATGATAACGTTCGGACATCTTTTTCTAGCGCTCTTTCACTAGCTTTTTGACTTTTCCGAGCGGACGACTATTTGCTACATTTTTCGATTTTTCCTTTCAGGTTATCTTTGCGCAACGACACCGAAAAAACTGCCACTTATTCTCAAAGGGTATTTTTATCTATATTTTAATATCAGAATTTACAAGACGCAATCTTACAAAATAACCACTTGGACGGGACAAACTGCAGGCTCGTACAAATTTGAGGAAACACAACTGGTATCTACAATAATGGGTTAGTTTTCATTAAAAGTCGTGTACTACTATTAATTATAAATTTGTGTCTAAATTACGTTTACGTTTTCAGATGTAATTGTTTCCACATATTCGCAAACCGAGGATGACACACGTAAGAGAATTTCTCTGTGGCTACAAAAATCGGGTGACCGAATTAAAAAAGCTGCGCTGCAACCATATGTAACGTCGGCTGTGAATATTGTTCAAGTTTCGATTCTTAAAAAAATATATATAATATATATTACACATAATATATTATATAATTAAGGGAATTAAGAGAAAAGACTTCAATATTTTTAAATATATGACTGTGATCGTTTTTAATAAATTTGTCATTTTTAATTTAAGGAAATTATGTTATTTTCATTCTTGAAAATGTAATTTTCGTAGCAACCTACTCCTAATAGTAACGCAAGCAGCAAAATGTAATGATTTTGCAAAAGTTTTCCGTTTGGCACACGAAAGGTATAATGAGTGCCCGGCAGATTAATAACGTTAATAAATATATCATTTCCCTGGACTGATATATGTTTTAACGTTATTAATTTGCCGGACATTTATTATACTTTTTGTGTGCCAAATGGGAAACTTTTACAAAATCACCACCCTTTGCTTCTTGGCATTGCATGATATCTTTTGGATAGCGTTTACAGGTTTCGAAAAGATATCTTTATTTAGATATCTTTTAGATATTCAGTACAGTTATTCTTTCGACAACAGAATTAAGTCTCTTAGCCATCATATTGACTTCTTGAACATATCTTTTTACTGATATCGATTAGACATTTTTTGGTCCTCGCAATAGGTTATCCATGCGACAGCGTAAAAACGACCTATTCGTGTAGTCTCCTATGTGAATATCGATGTGACATCTTTTCGGCTCTCGCGAAAATCTATCTAAGAGATCGTTCTTCGACGCATCCAAAAGATGTCATTTGGGCGGAAATTAACATATTATTACGCCATCTCATAGCTATCTTTATGGATATCTTTTAAGATATTCATCTCATTTCTCCGAGATCTAACAGATAGCTTTTAGATGTCGCTGTGCTACTTGGGTAGTTTTGGATATAAAACGGTATAAGAGTTACATAAATATTATTCTCTTAACCGTACTTATCATTGACATATTTAAATGATTGCATGATTGCAGTCAGAGCGTGAAGTGTGTACGGAAATATTTTCAAGTGAACATAATGCATAACGCACTCTACTCATAATCGTTAGGTTGCCGATTCGAGTCCTGCTGTTACCATTCTTTTTATTGATTTTAATACCTACATCAATGTTACATGTAAACTTCATAAAACCTGCGCCTATCGACAGATATTAATTTTTTACTGTTATTGATATTTTCAACAGCGTAATATCAACTTCTATTACCGTAGCAGAACACGAATACAAAAAATGCGTTCATACGTTTCACTAAAAGTATAACAAATTTCAACCACTGTTTTTTTGCAAAGTTTAAGTTCCGTGCAGGAAATACAAAAATTTGTCATTAATTTATGACTATACTCGAGAAGATTTGTGAACTCCAACGTCATATTGTATTTCTAAGATACTGAAACTCGAATTCACAAAGGGCCTTCTTACTTTTTCAATACAATTGTTGAAATTATTCACAATGCAGATGATCCTATTGGATATAACGCATAAAAAAAACTTTAGAAAACTTAAAGAATTTAAGTGGAAAAATAATAATTTTGTGAAAAAAATGATTTTTCAGTACAAACATGACTTGTGCGACCTCTAAATATTTGTTTAAAAATTCAAAACTGTGTGTGTAATGTTACTATACCAATACTAAAATTTCCGCCGTGTGTTGTAAATGTACTATACGTATAGTAAAATTACGGGATATTTGGAAATTTACAACACAATGTATATTAATTCTCATTTACTGCACAAAGTTTGTGAATTTAATATACACTTGAATAGTAATTTCCAATATTTGTATTGTAAATTTCATTTTTTTTTTAACAGTGTAATACCGAATGTCGCCGAGGTATTCGCGGTCACCGCCACTACCTCGCACGCAGAAAACACTTAATACTGGCTTATTAACGCTCTCGAACAGAATGCCGGTCTCCACGCGATGGCAGCCGGTTAACTCAATGCGCAGTAGAAACTCGAAGAATACGGGGCTAAAGGGGACAAAAGGGGACTCAAAATAACACACAGATTACTCACTCGAAATTGCACACCCAATCACTCACAAAACAAGACAATGGACAATTCCCACCGGTCACGCTCGACTTAACTCTATTAACGGCTCAACGGCGACGACGGCAAGGCTCGAAGTCACGAAAATCTCCACCGTCTTCTTCCTCGATGTATTCGGGAGCCCTCGGCGATCCTCGGCCGTTGTCGGCTCGAGAGCAGTACGGCGCGTCGGCATCGATCAGCGGATCGAGTGTGGCTGATCAGTGGCGCTCGAGCAGTGATGTGGCGGGCCAGTGTAGCGCAACTGGACGGTGTGATCGCCGCGGGCTGTTTGACTGCCGCCGGCGATCCTTTGAGTGCGAGTACACTCACGCAGTTGGGCGGCTAACTCCAACCTATGTCCACACGAGCATGGAGGCTCATGTGGTGCGGAGTGTATTCATTAGCCGGCTGTCAGATGATGTCCGGGGTCAGATGGTCTCCTCTCCAGCCCACACTCTCCCCACGTCACTCTGCCTAAGCGGCCGTAGTCTCTCTATCTCGTCCTTGAGGGCCTCGGTGCTCTTCGTTCTTTAAAACTACGCACTCATACCAGAAATATAAATGGGAAGGGGAGACGGAAAGGGGGATTTCTACACAAAATGTTAATTTCTACTAAATCTATAATATAATTAACAAAGTAACAAAAACAAAATATAGGCCACGTGTGATGGCCTTCGAGCCGGCGTACAGGGCGGAGCTTGTAAACAATTTACTTTGTTACAATAAATATGAACAGGTCATGTCTTTACAGAAACTTCACAATATTTTTGTTTTGTCTGCAAGTAGAGATGACAGAAGAGTTTTGGTATGAAAGCTGGAACATGCTATTCAAGGCATCGGTAAGCCTATAGCAATGAGGGCTCAGCATACAAGCAACATTTTTTGTCTGGGCTACGATAGCGGAAAGTCCAAGATATTTTCAGCTGGAAATGGCGATCAAGTCATAGTTCACAATCTCGAAACGTGAGAAATCAAGCCCAATTTATAATTAATTTTTAATATTTAATGAATCTCGTTCTCCTAACTGTTGTATTTTTATCAAAGCGGAGATCCTCTCAACTATTTCTTTAATGAGAAACCGATGTGCGGATTATCCATACATCCGCACAATGACAATGACTTCTCGAGCCCCTGCAACGATGGCAGAGTTCTCGTTTTTTAAATTAGGGATTCAGCAGTACGCAGCCTTTCTGCTGGGCGAAGTATAAAACGACTTTTCATTCTGTAATGTTCGATCCGGTGGAGTCCAGAACTCTGGCCATAGCTAATGCTTATGAAGGCATTTATAGGTTTATGGGATGAACGAAAATATTTAACATATGTCTTCCAATAATTAAAAAATAGCAATCACATAATTTATGATTTTATTGATATGAAAGATATATAATATTTTTATTGTGCAGCCCTGTGTTGCGCTATGGGAGCGATGGACTCATATAAGGATGCATGAATGTACGCTTCAATTCAGCCGGAACTCGTCTTCTTGCTCTGAGGAGATGATTGCCGTCTGTTCTCTGTGCTACCGATGTGCCAACCTATCTTTGCCACTTTGATCAACTTGGATACTACAACAGCTGCACGATGAAATCTTGCTGCTTTGCTGGAGATAACGAATACATACTGTCAGATGTCTGTCTTTTTAATAGATACTAATTGGCGTACACGGGCTTTGTAAGGATGTTCCTAAAAGAATGATTGGGGATATAAAAATGTTTATTCAAGGAATCTCTAGAAAATAAAATTTCCATGCGAGGCACAATTAAGCCTTTAACATGATTCTAAGGATGCTCTCGAATCGATTAAATTTTGCAGGCTACTTTCTGATAATGGGCCTACATGTGAAAAATTCCAAGCGAAGAGGTCAAGTGGGTTGTTTCGGCTCATATGATTCCTCTCGGTCACACATCGATCGTGAACCAGGTCAACAGACTGAGCTGCATCCTTCCCCCATGGAAAAAAGTATACTTGAAATATATTCGAAAATATATTTTTTATATAATACATATATTTTTTTACGAAAAATTAAATATGTTATATAAATTTTTGTATGTAAGTAAAAATATATTCAATATACAGTAACTGGTATAGTCAATATACATATGTAATTTATTCTAAATGTATGTATTATGCATCACTTTTGTATGTAGTATATATTTTTCAACATATAGAAAAATATATGTTGAAGTATATTCAAGAATAGAATGAAATTATATTGAAACTGCATACCGCGTACGCTTATATATATACTTTTCCATCTACGACAAATATATGTTGAGGTATATTCAAATGTACATTCAAATTACGTTGAAATTACATTCCTCGTATATATGTGTATATATTTTTCAATATACCAAAAATATATGTTAAAGTATGTTCCAATATACAATTAAATTACATTCTAATTGCATTCGACATATATTAGTACATGTATCTTATCGTATATTTTCCAATATACGGAAAATATATTTATTACATAATTTAGATATATCCAGAATGTGATTTCTATATATTTATTATTTCACTAACTATGTAAACGTGCGCATAAAATATATGTTG
The DNA here is from genome assembly GCA_963970395.1 of Ephialtes manifestator. NCBI lineage: Eukaryota > Metazoa > Arthropoda > Insecta > Hymenoptera > Ichneumonidae > Ephialtes > Ephialtes manifestator. The sequence goes on along the minus strand of OZ019968.1, from coordinate 9,494,417 downwards.
AATAATATCGCGTGTCAATAAAACCTTAAGTGAAGAAAATATGCCTCATGCGTTTGAAAGTAGGCAGAACATTTGTTTGTTCTAAAGAACCAGTTGATTACAAGTTGGTTTATTACTAAAGAATACTACGAATAATACGATTTTAACACTGCATTAAAAGAAAAATTAATATCAAATTGGCTATATTTATAATATAGTCAATTTGATATTAATTTTGGATATATACTATATAATTTTGAATTAATTAATTGGATATATACTGACTACATAGAAAGTAAATTAAATGTCCAGTTGGGAAACATTTCACATGCATGCTGAATATACTTTATATATAACTTTAGTATGTACATGAAATATATCCAAAACATATTGAATGTACAGTTGGTATACATTTAATACATATTTCAAATATATTTGTAATATAATTTTAGGATATATATGAAATATATTGAAAATATATTCAATGTATAGTTTACGTATATTTCATATGCATATGCAATATACTTCAGATGTATCTTGGTTGTATACATGAAGTTCATACGAAGTATATACAACATATACTTCAGATATACATCTTTTATATTCAACAATTATATTTTTTTACGAAAAAGTAGATATTCTATATATATACGAAATATATATCACGTTTATTTTTTATATATTTCACATATATGATAAATATAAACAATAAATCTCAAGTATATTTTGAATGTATTTTTCAATACATCGATAACTATAATTTCCATTCTACTTTATTTCCATGGGGGTTGCATCTTCAGGCGTGGAGAAGATCATTAAAATATGAAGTCCATTTCCACTCTGCAATTTTTACCTAGGCGGCCTGAAGGTTCTTTTACCATAATTAATAGACGTTTTCATGCGGGTTTTATTCATTTATGAGGGATACTCCGACAGTTCAATCACTTATTTTATTTTATTTTTTACTCTTATTCGTACATTGTTTCATTCTTAATTTTACATGACCCATAATGGTATATACAGAAGTTATAGAAAAATGAGCGGGATGGGAACAGTATTTGAAGGAGAAAATCAAGGTTTAAAAAAAATATTGTGGCTGAACTGACGGAGAATGTTTCTACACCAGTCAATTTTTAAGACTAACATCTTGCACATTTCGAATTCTGAGTGCGTCGATTCTTAAACAGCGGGATTGAACGGTCCGATTCAAATTCTGTGTTTACATATTATTGCATTTCAATCAATGAAAATAATTTGTTAACGAGCCACAATTTACGAATTTTTAACTCAACCAAAATACAAAAAAATATACTTATCATCAACTTTCAACATAAATGGAATTCTACAGATTCGGATCCACGATTGGAGTAGGAAAATTTTTATATTGTCCCTTGACTGCATATTAAGATAAGCAATAAGTCATATTATTAGAAAAAAGTGTAAATAACGTACTGCTAATGATAAAGTGAGGGTCATTTGGAGAATTAAAGAATTAAAGTAGCATATTGTTAATCAAATATCCAATAACCAACAGCGGGACTCTGGGAAGCAAGAACGACAGCGGCAAGTCTTCACGAACGATGAGTACGTAAGACTAAATTTGAGAAGCGGCCAATTTATAAACCGCGACTACAGTCATCAGCCCACCAAAGAGAATTCTAGAATACGGAAAGAAATGTTTGGTTGTGGCAACTACGTTTTCGATTTGCTGTACACAATGTCTAAAAAATTAGTTGCCTCAACCATATCGAATAGTAACCTCAACTATTCACGATTAGTTCTGGCGAGATTAATTAGGTTAATTAATCCAATCGTTGGGACTACCACTCGAATAGTTGGTACTACCATTTGAGTTGTAAGAGAAATAGAATAATCGATTGGTTATGTCAACTCATTTCTTGGTTATCGCAACTAATCTTTTGTTTCCATGAATGATGGCATTTTTTGATTCGAGATCCTGATTTCTTAATTCTGTTTTCTAAAAGGGTAAATAGTAATATCAGTCAGATTGCGACGAGCAATAGCTCATTTTATTGATTGTAAGATGATTTATCGATTAGCCGTCTAGATTTTTTTATAGTATTAGTAGTTCTGAAGATACAACCGTTTGTTTATTCTAATTTAAAATTAGGCATACAAACGGCCGTAACTTTTGAACAATTTATACTATCAAAAATTGTAGGCGGTCAATCGATTAAGAATCTTCCAATAATCAAAATGATGTTGCTATTGCTCTTCATAACTGGACTATTATTATGGTTTCTTAATTTGTTAAACTGCACGAAGAAACACGACATCGGACATTTGCATACATTAGTTGATTCTCTATTCAAATCATGATTGTGACTGTACTTCGATATTAAAACTAATTCTGCTACGTGATTAACGCCTCGGAACTGTTAATTAAACCACCAGAAATTGTAAAAACGTTTTTACAATTGTAACACCAATTTGTCTAGTATGAAGCGACCCACGATACTTTTAAAAAAATCCGAGAAGGCCGTGGATATCGATCATCAGTTATTAAGCACGTTGACTGCGACAGGACGTGCCGATGGGCATGATTCGTTAAATCGTGACCGGCCGGAAACGCCAGCAGTGACAATAGGCCCAATGATTGCCCGAGTAATGGCTACCAACCGTTGGTTGCCGAAATTGGTTAAACTCCGAACGAGTACTGACTCCCAGCATTAGTCGAATAATGGCTACGAACCATTGGCTGCCAGTCTTGGTTAAGGGGAGGGAGTCAGGTCAAAATAATTAAATTTGTAAATTCAATATCATCCAAATTCTCTTGCATATAAAAATGATCAATGAACTATATTGTTGGTACTCGATGAAAGGATTTTTTACTGCCATCTGACTTGCGTATGCCTTTCCATATTATCTTAAGCAAAGGTCTTAGGTTTTCCACTCTGCGCGTGATTCAGACCGAACTGCTAGGCAAATTGGGCTAGTTGATGTCTCATTTTCTTCTTCATAAAAAGATACACCGGCTAAATGGAGCAAAATATTTTTTTTTAATTCTGAAAGCAAAATTAATCACTGATATAGAAAATAGCATAAAATTTATTTAGTAATAATTATGTCACTTGAAAAATATTACCTTTTATTAACTTTTGCTCCATTTAGCCGGTGTATCTTTTCATGAAGAAGAAAATGAGACGTCAACCAGCCCAATCTGCCTAGCAGTTTGGTCTGAATCACGCGCAGAATAGGTTTAAAACCAAGTTTCGGCAAATGGCATCTAAAGCTTACCACTCAAATAAAAATGTTTATGCTGTTTTCACCTTTGGGGCACCTTAGTACCTTTAATGAACAAAATAAAAATATTATTTGCAAGTCAGATTACAGAATATTATTAATAATGTTATTAATAAATGTTTTTTTTTTTTACAAATAAATAAGTAAATGAATGCATAATTTGAAAAAAAAACCTGTAAATAATATGGGGATGATCACTTTTATTGACAACATCACTGAAAATGTATCCAATGTTGACACATTCACAAATGTGCTGCACGAACATTAAATCATCACTTCATAACAAATTTACATATCTGATCACTTTTGATGATTGATGATTCTGCTTTAAACACTATTGATTGAAAAAAAAACCGTAAATGGCCAACGGAATGAAACTAATAACATAATATGAACGAAAAATAAAAACGTCAATTCGAGGTTATGCGTCTCGCAAGTAGCAGAAGTAACTTCTCGAGGCAGTAACACGCTGCGCATGCGATACGTGCTAAGATATCACAGCGCATGTCCCATTATTCGCGCGAATTCGAATATAATGTAAGTGTTACGTGTTGCGTTGAAGACATTACACTCTCATCGCGTCATTTGTATCGCGTTTCGCTAACTGATTTAAAAAATGGTAAACAAATAGAAATTTATTTACAAATACGTAATAAACTTTTTATTATATAGAAAAAAATCATTAAAAAACAGGTATATTGCAGAAATCGGCCATTTTTTCGCATTCAGGTCTAAGATTTTGCAGGTTCAGAGGGTGTACTTAACTAAACGAAACTGCCGAAGAGAAAAAAAAAAAAAAAAAAAATTTGATTTTTTTTTTTTTTCAACACCCTTAATTATTTTGTGTGAACAAAAAATCGGCCATAATGTCTGCATATAACAAAAATAAATAAATAAAATAATTTAAAATTCAAATATAATATTCTGGTAATTTTTACGACTTTTGAGAAAATTAAATATGAATGGTACCGTAGAAACTTAGCCATTTTTGCGAATTCCGGCTTATAACTTTACTAATAGATAGATTACATGGAAATGAATGTTTTCACAGAAAAAAAAAATAATCGATTTTTTTAAATTTTTGACCTGACTCCCCCCCCTTAAACACCAAACCAGTGCTGACTACCAGCATTGGTCTGTATTCACTGGCCGAGTAAAAGCTTCCAGCATTGGCCGAGTAATGGCTAGGAATCGTAGATTGCCACTATTGGTAGTACTCCGAACCAGTACTGGCTCTCAACATAGACATATGTTCACTGGCCGAGTAAAAGCTATCAGCAATGTGCCAGTATTGGGGACTATTGTCTTAGTTCCAATACGTTTTTACGCATGTCAGCCAGTCGTGAGCAGATATGGGCCATTACCCTCATGCCAATGATTAACATAAACTCAATATCGCGCACCGTCGGCACGTTAGCGACGACCAGCAAAAAAAATATATATTTCCTTTCCTACGATTTAAACAAGATTTTGCACTAGGAATTTGTTAGGTCGGCCATTTTTATCCTTTGTTTTCGAGTTTAGATTGGTAATCAATTATCTTAAGAAATCTGAGTACTCAATTTTATGAAAATGAAGTCACTTTTTGTATATTAGCCGGCATATTGGATTCAAAAAGGCTCTCTGTTTCGTGTTTCATACAAATTATACAATTTATTATCATTTGGACGGCCATATTGGATCCTCCATTTTTAATTTCTGAATTCAGATTTGAGTTCTTCAATCAGTGACTTCAAAAACATCCGTGTACCAAATTTTATCCAAATCCAACTAATGACCCTGTGATTGTTATCCTAGATGCAACTATTATGGACTTAAAGTATAAGAAACCCACATGTTCGGTTTGGTCTAGTGGTTATCGTGCTGGTTAGGTAGTTAGGTAGTTGAGGTAGGTCGTATAGGTCGTAGGTTCAAATCCCGCCAACATCACTGTCCCGAAAGCTATCGAAGAAATTGTATCCGTGGACGATTTTCTTTTTTTTTAATAATAATAGAATAACATTATTAAAATTATTGGAGGCGGTCCGTTAGGAAATATATCTTTTTAAATTAACAATTAATTACTAAATTTATTATACCGAATATTTCCCGCCGTTACTTGCCGGATACTGGCCGTCTTTGTTACCATTCCTGAGCCGTATTGGCCCCCAGTACCCCGCCGTGCACAACTACCAGTACTTGGCCCAAGTTATCATCCAGTAGTTATCCATCAATGAGCCAGTGCTGGTTTCTGTTGACGCGCCATTACTGAAAAACTGGCCACCAACTCATGCCCAGTACTGGGCCAATTGGACACTCCTACATGGGATACTACTACTTACAGCTTATGATTTATCACTCTACAGGTTGGAGTGTTACGAAAAAAATTAAAACGATTAATTGTATTAACCCTGTCTGTTGGGGAGATACAAAGAGCAGCGCGATACTATTAGCACCAGCGTAGACTATAAATAATTTACGTTCAATACTTCTGTTTGTGCAGCTGTATGTTTGTGTAATTTTTCAAGACTTTTTTATTTGATGATATTCACTAGAGATTTTTATAATTAAGTAGAGATGTGAGTGATAAAATTGACCGGAAATTTTACTCGAATTCCGCTGTAATTTCACCGTACCACTCGGCTAATGCGTTATATGAATCTTACATTTGTATGCTTTATGCATTGACTATGAATAAAGAATAAGTTAACAACAATAAGCATTCTGGTTTTTCATACTTGTTTTGTGCTCACATTAATTAAATAAGACTCATAATAGAATGTGGATTCCAATTGCAACATATAAGAGGTACATTTAATGTTTTTACAAAGGTTTACAAACATGTTTGTACGCTGTAAAATTGTCCCAATATATCGTCAGCAGAAAAGAGGAAAATTGATTGATAATAAACATACATAGCGGTAAATTTTAACACCGAAGTTGAGTATAAATTATATTAATCATCGTTCAGTAATAAAAAATACAATAGTAATGGATGAGAATTCTTGAATAATGCGTCATTGCGATCCAAGTCTAAGAGAATTAGTACTACGTTAAAGGTGCTTATAATTATCGAAGAGATAGAAAAAGAACCGTGCTGGGTGGACGTTAGAAAATTGTTTCGTTTCTAGGTTCACATCCTTCGTGTGACGACAGAACGACTCATAGGGTCTTTGCTACTTTTTGACATAATTTCTCTAGTACCGGCGACAGTCTACAGCTAAAACGTTGATTTTATTTCAACTTTCTTCAGGAGATTACAGAATTTTGTTATATTGTCTCAATAGGACCAGAATAATCTGTTTTCTGTGCGTCAATACCGCTGTACTCATTCTCAGCCAATCCGAGCCTTCGCTACTGGTACAAAAGCGCGGTACGGTTTACGATATCGTGCACGCTAAATAATGATCACTAAATGCTCTGAATAGTCTACCTATCATTATTGGACGTTCCTGCGTCGATTAAGGGGGAGGGGGGGGGGAGTCAGGTCAAAAATTTTAAAAAATCGATTATTTTTTTTTTTCTGTGAAAACATTCATTTCCATGTAATCTATCTATTAGTAAAGTTATAAGCCGGAATTCGCAAAAATGGTTAAGTTTCTACGGTACCATTCATATTTAATTTTCTCAAAAGTCGTAAAAATTACCAGAATATTATATTTGAATTTTAAATTACTTTATTTATTTATTGTTGTTATATGCAGACATTATGGCTGATTTTTTGTTCACACAAAATAATTAAGGGTGTTGAAAAAAAAAAATATATGATTTTTTTTTTTTTTCTCTTCGGCAGTTTTGTTTAGTTAAGTATAACCTCTGAACCTGCAAAATGTTAGACCTGAAGCCGAAAAAATGGTCGATTTCTGCAATATACCTGTTTTTTAATGATTTTTTTCTATATAATAAAAAGTTTATTACGTATTTGTAAATAAATTTTTATTTGTTTACCATTTTTTAAACCAGTTAGCGAAACGCGATACAAATGACGTGATGACAGTGTGATGTCTTGGAGGGACATGCGCTGTGATATCTTAGCGCGTATCGCATGCGCAGCGTGTTACTGCCCCGAGAAGTTACTTCTGCTACACGCGAGACGCATAACCTCGAATTGACGTTTTTATTTTTCGTTCATATTATGTTATTAGTTTGGTTCCTTTGGCCATTTACGGTTTTTTCCAATCAATAGTGTTTAAAACAGAATAGAACAATCATCAGAAGTGATCAGATATGTATAATTTGTTATGAAGTGATGATTTAATGTTTGTGCAGCATATTTGTGAATGTGTCAACAACGGATAAATTTTCAGTGATGTTGTCAATAAAAGTGATCATCCCCATATTATTTACAGGTTTTTTTTCAATTATGCATTCATTTACTTATTTATTTGTAAAAAAAAAATTTATTAATAACATTATTAATAATATTCTGTAATCTGACTTGCAAATAATATTTTTATTTTGTTCATTAAAGGTACTAAGGTGCCCCAAAGGTGAAAACAGCATAAACATTTTTATTTAAGTGGTAAGCTTTAGATGCCATTTGCTGAAACTTGGTTTTAAACCTATTCTGCGCGTGATTCAGACCAAACTGCTAGGCAGATTGGGCTGGTTGACGTCTCATTTTCTTCTTCATGAAAAAATACACCGGCTAAATGAAGCAAAAGTTAATAAAGGATAATATTTTTCAAGTGACATAATTATTACTAAATAAATTTTATGCTATTTTCTAAATCAGTTATTAACTTTGCTTTCAGAATGAAAAAAAATATGTTGCTCCATTTAGCTGGTGTATCTTTTTATGAAGAAGAAAATGAGACATCAACTAGCCCAATCTGCCTAGCAGTTTAGTCTGAATCACGCGCAGAGTGGAAAACCTAAGACCTTTGCTTAAGATAATATGGAAAGGCATACGCAAGTCAGATGGCAGTAAAAAATCCTTTCATCGAGTACCAACAGTATAGGTCATTGATCATTTTTATATGCAAGAGAATTTAGATGATATTGAATTTACAAATTTAATTATTTTGACCTGACTCCCTCCCCTTAAGACCTTGTGGAGCAAAATCGGTCCAGAATTATCTGTTTTACCGACCATAAACATTTGTCCATATCCTTGCATCCGGTTCTGACGACTGGAACTTCATTTTTTTAGATTGTTTCGAAAACTAGTGACCACTAAATGTTTTAATTATTATATTCTTGACCACCAAACGATTACGCATCGATTCGTCGTTTCGGTAATCAAATTCGTAGAAAAGAAAAAAATCGGCTAACTTCACTGTCTAATTTTCATTAATTAATTTTTAAAAAAAACGGCTAACCACCAAATGCTCTAACTAGGCAACCAATGACCACCAATTGACCACCAATCAATTCTGATAATTAAAAAATGAATTCGTTAAAATTTTCGGCCAACTTCACCTACGTCGCCTGTTTGGGCTCGTCTGTTTTATTTATGTTGGGAGCAGAGCTATGGATTTTGAGTTTTTAAATTCATAAAAAGGCTGAATTACGAAAAACCCTAAAAAATACCTTAAATATTTTTTTCTCACGTTTTCTCCTGACGTAACGAACAAAACCCTTAAATCTAAGGGGAAATCCCCTAATCTGGCAACACTGACCCAAATTGAACACACAAATTATTGGACACATCAAGTTGGACAGATGGGTATTAGACACATAACTCAATACAATAAGCAGCAGAAGCTAATGGACATATCGAGATTGGACACACACGTTATTCGAATCATAAAAATTGGACAAACATTATTAGACACAAAAATTCGACACCGGTTATTAGACACACCACGATTGGACACATTAATATTGTAATTGACTAAAATACAAATCGACTAAAAAATCGGGTTACCCCTCTAAATATTACACAAAAGTAATATTATACCACAAAATATCACAAAAAAATATCACAAGCGAATAATACAATAATATCGTATAATAATAATAATCTCATATAATAAGTATAGTTTCGATTATACAAATTTCATTTTGTTGATTGAACTTGAGGCAAAGCCGAAGGGCGAGCACGCTTTACAAAATAAATAGTCGTAAATTAGGGTATATGAGAATAAATTTGTAATGAAAGTTTGCCACTTTTTGCCCAAGGTGTCATCCGTCGCCATCTTGAAACCTGAACGCTGCTTGAGGTTCAACATTGTCAAGTTTTTATTGCAATTTGGCATAGCATACGGTTCCCCCATAACTACCAATTCAGTGTTATATCAATGATGCAATTCTCCGCAATTACGTGACAAGTAAAAAAATTTCGACGAGGATCACACGTGTTCAGCCATTTTATAAACCTATGATCATCCTCTAAATGCCCTTCTATTGGTCGATTCAGGAATGACGCGTTTTATCATCGAAGAACGGGACTACCCTCACGACTAGAATTTCCATTCCTGAGTACAAGACCGTCGGTGCATCACGAACTCTTAAGGCAGTCGACGCCTTAAGAGTTCCTGAGAGCATTTAATAATTTATAAAATACGTACTAAATTAAGTCTGTACGATGGAAGACCCGACAATCATAATATGCGAAGGATAAAAAAATGTTGACAAAGAAATTATTAAGGGCATCTTTTATCAGAAAGACGATGAAAAATAAGGATGCAAGCAAAACTTTCAACATTGTATCCTCATTAATTCTCATGTTTCGCAACGCCGCCTCTATGAGGAAGTTTCGTTATTTTATTTTAGGCTTCCTTATAGAGGAAGCTTTGTGAAAGATGAAAATTATTGACGAAGCAATGTGCATAGTTCTACTTTGCATTCTTATTTTAAATACAAATTGAAGAAGTACGTAAACAAAAATTTTCATAAATTCAAAATTCTATAAAATTTAAATCGCTTTATGTATTTCCTTTAAATTCAGTACCGATCGTCATTTTTCATTGCTGCAGTCGTCAGAAACTGTTTAAGCTCATTACCTAAAAAATGGTGGCAGCTAGAAAACATACAGATTTAAAAAAAATGCAATGTCTTATAAAACCTGAACCACGTTACCAATGTTCACCACATTCGATATCTACTATCACCGATGTTACTTTTACCTTGCAAAATATTTGAGTAGGTTTGGTCGAACTTAACTTGAATAAGAACAAAAACAAAATTTTTTCGAAAATTCAAAACTGTATAAAATCTAAACGGCTTTATGGATTTCGCTCAAACTCAATACCGACCTTCATTTTTCATTTCTCGTTTTGTTCAGAACTATTTAGCTCATTAGCTGAAAAATTGCGGAAGCTAGAGAACATACAGACATTTTCCGAAAAATTGAAAGACATAAAATCTGAACTTTTTTTTCAATTTTTTCGAATATGTATACTGTAACAAAACGTTATTTTTGTTGAAAATCTCAATTTATTTTATTAATTTATTTAGATGGAGGAAAAAGAAAGTTGACTCTTTGAATATATCAAAAATGAGGAATTCGTGTACTGGACTCGACAAGACTTTTGTAATGGAAATAAACCTCAGAATTTCGTTTTCGTAATTATACAAAAAGAAGTTCTCATCATCGGTTTTATTTTAGGAATAGTAGAACTGACTGAGAATCATTAGCAAAATGCATGGCTTTATCCTCCATATTTTGCTTTGAGTGATTTTGAACAGTAATTCATGCGGGTAATCCAGATTGTTAGCAACAAAAAGAAAAAAAATAATGACTCTAATGTTCACGTAGTGAGCTGACCACACTACGAGGAGCTCATATGCAAGGAATTTACAATGCGTGTTGTCACTTTTGGACACGCCACCAACAATAATAAGGGGAAGTTAGAATAAGAGAAAACGTTCCATCAGAGAAAAGCTCAAGGGAGCAGTTTATCTCATAATAGGAAGATAGCCTATTCGTTTGAAACTAAATCAGACGCGAAGTATTGCGATCGGAAGTAGTCAAGACAAATGTCGCCGAGTGTAAAGCGAAGGATATTTAAATAATGCAACTACATGCAAGTTGATACTAGACTCGCAACTCGGAATAAGACTTTTAATTTTATATTCCGAATTTCAGATATTATATTTCCCTTTAAATTATTCTCGGAAGGGATTATCTCGACGCCGGGTCGCAGACACACAAAAACACTTAATCCGTTGTAATCCCGTTAGTGTTTGAAAGTTTTGACACGCGACAGGATTGGATTGAAGTAATTGAGTATTCTCGATGAAAGGTATCCCGCTGGGTTTAAAGGGTTCCGCGAAAGTTCAATGGTACATTTTTCCGGAGACAAGTAAAAACATTAATTAGTCGATATAAGAATTGATAAGACGTGATTGCGAGACGCGGGCGAGTGTAGGGCAGTTCCAAGCCAAGCGCGCATATACGGGATAGGGTGTTTACCTTTTTTTCCTCTAGCTGGGAGCGTAGTCCGGGCTAGACGAGAATCGGTGAGTTCGATGATTATAATATCGTTTTATATGAAATAATACGCCGTTACAATCAAAGGTTAAATGGGCCAGGAAATAAGATGGATCTACGAGTGTTGATGCAGTATCAAGCCAAGTAGTTTATTGCGGGTGGTTTTGAGTATGCGTGCTGATGCAGTATCAGGCCGCACAGGTGTATCGGGAGTAATGAATGAGATGCAATTCTAGGATAGATGGATCTACAAGTGTTGATGCAGTATCAAGCCAAGTAGTTTTTGTAAGGTATTTTGGAGCGTACGTGTTGGTGCAGTACCAAGCCGTACAGGTAATTTAAGGATATATTTTGTTGTTAGTTCGATGAGAAATACACAGGAATAGAAGGATCTACATGTGCCGATGCAGTATCGGGCCAAGTAGTTTAAATAGAGGTATTTTGGAATGTACGTGTTGATGCGGTACCAAACCGTACAGATAATTTAGGAATTTAGAGTGATTGAAAATATTCTGAAACATAAATGTATGAGGAATCGATGGATCTACATGTGCCGATGCAGTATCGGGCCAAGTAGTTTTTATGAGGGAGTTTTTGGAGTGTACGTGCTGATGCAGTCTCAGGCCATACAGGTATTCTAGGTAATTCTTAAAATTAAGAGATAGAAAAAGGTGGTAGGTACGATAGGTTTTTGAGGCCTAAAGGAGCTGGGCTGGGCTCAAGGAAGGAACCGTTTGTGTCAATGCAGTATTGAGCCAAACGGGCGAGCTGGGCTGTGCTCAAGAATTCTTGCAAGTGTCGAAGCAGTTTCGAGCCAAGCAAGAATCGGAATTATTAATGATAAGATGGTTTTTCCAAGTTTGATTGATTAGAAGGACAGATTGATTAGAAATGAGATACTTAGTCAAAAGGAGGCCGGCTTATATATGATCGTCCCCACTGCCAGCTTTCCAGATTTCGGTTACTCGCGAGGACCGCGAGTCGAATGAGTGGGCGTGAGCCACAGAACCGTTGGACGGACTCGACGTGGTGCCTAGGTCGATCCTCTACGGTAGCGCGTCTTGTCAACAACGACTTTCTCGTTGGGGATATACCGTACCGTTACAATACATAGGAAGGGGCGTTGCTCCTCTACCAGCATGCCAAATTTCAGCTTGATTGTTAAGGAAAATTTCAGTTTGATTGTTTTTTGCCGACTTTGGTCGGAAAAAATAGGCGATTTCGTAGTATACACTATTCATCGAAAATATGCTACAAATATAGGTCAAATTTTGCAGGCATGTAATAAAAGCATTCATGCTTAGGTGTCCGGTCGAACTACTGCTCAAAACATACACGAAATGTAAGAAATTGTATATTACTGAACCTCTCAAAAACCAATAAGATGTAAACGTTTCTGGAACTCAGATGTGTTAAATCAGACCGGACACCCATCCTTTGATTATTCCTGAACCTTTCAAAACCGTCGGAATGTCGATTACACAAACCAAATCCATGAATAGTATATACTACGATGGCAAAGACTGCTTGCATTTCGCACAGGCTCAGAGCTGGTAAAGAGCATAAATATAGTTCCGTCATTAGGAGACAGATGGCGCTGTTTACTTTTGGCAAAAACTCCGAGCCTCTGCAATGCGATCGTAGTATACACTATATATGGATTTGGCTTGTGTAATTAACATTCTGATTGTTTTGGAATATTTAGAAATCATCACAGAATTGACGTCCGGTCTGATTTTACATATCTAATTTCTAGAAAGAATTATAACTTACCGCAAAGGTCTGTTGACATATGGTGTGCGGCCATTTTGCTTTCGGTATCTTTTGCCAAAAGTAAGCAGACTACTCGGCGCCACCTGTGTCCTAATCGGGAAACTTACCGACCAAAGTCGGTATCATCTATCCAGGTCAAATCTACTCCAGCATCACCTTAAAGCTGAAATTTATCTTTATTGTATCTCGATTGTCTTCGAGATACAGCGGTTTGGGTATTGCAAGCGTGCCACACACACACATACCTACGTACATCTGGACATTTTTTTCTAATCCACTTTTCTCGACGTTTTGGACCATTCTAAGTGTCCTGACATGAAAATATCGAAGTTTTTTTTTTCAAATACAAAGCTTTGTCTATGAGGACGCAAAAATGAACGAATTTCATCCAGAGCGGGATTTTTTACAATCCAGCACGCCGATCAAGAAAGGGCGCCTCCGCGCGAACTTCGGTAAAAGTGTTGTCCATATCCAGAAAGCGGGAGGAAAAAAAGGTGTCAAATACAAAAATTAAAAATACCATTAAATAAACCTGGCAAAAGGCGACGTTTTGGGCTAATATAATTTTTTGATCCGATTATTAGTTTAAGTAATCCTATATTAAAAAGTTCACGGACGACAAATGCGAAATTCATTGTTAGCGATTTATTCGTACGCTAATTCGTCGGTGGTGTCGTCAGACACACAACTGGAATCGGGATCAAGCATGCATTTACATTTTTTGTTTACGTCAATGTCAATACCATGGTTATGATGAATCAATAAGCGCAACCATCATTGATTTTCTGCGCATTAGTAAATCGGAGTCATTGGATATAAGTAAATTGAATTTACTGATAATGGCACCAACAAAAAAAAATCAGTCTGGTAAGCAACCAGAAAAGTCCACAACGCACGTTTCAAGAAACTCAAGTTTTGATGCTAACGAGTCGGATGATACACCCACATGGAAATAAAGTATATTTTTAATATATTGAAAAATATATTAAAAATATATCAAATATATTTTGTTCGAAAAATTGTATGTGTCGAATATATTTTTGAATGTACGTTGAATTATATGCAAAGTATATAATAATATAAATAAATATATTCGATATCTGTAATAAGTACAGTCGACGTGTACAACGAATATAGTTTCCATGTATTTTTAAATGTAGCTAGAAATATATTCGAAAGTATACTGCTAATTACATTCCAAATATATAACAAATACATTCCACATACATTTTGAATATGAGTTTCATGTCATCGAAGTATACCTGGTATGTATCTGAAATATATGTACTTTACATTCCGGAATATATTTCGAATATATGTTCAACTTACTAGAATATATACTCGGAATTCATGTTTCATATACTTCAGAGTACATCTGGAATATATGTTTGATATACTTCGGAGTATATCTGGAATATATGTTTGATATACTTCGGAGTATACCTAAAATATATGAGGTATTCTTGGCCAAGTCACTAAGCCTTCAACGCTGACCCTTTCCAATTTACTCAATAATTTTTTTTTTGCTCTATGTGTTAAAAAAAACACTCCAAAATTTCTTGACATTAAAAAAAAAATATTTTATGAATCAAAAAAACTGTTTTGGCCCCAATTTAAAAATTCCAAAAAATTCTCAAAAATTCTGTGTCAGATATAAAAATTTTCGAGCTTTGAGCCAGAGTGGGCAGACCATTTTGGCGCGTAATTTCTTCGAAAAAAACTTTTAAAAATCGATAAAAATGTCCATTATTATCCATAATGTAAGAATACTTTCGACTCTGAGTCACTCTGACTCAAAGCTCGAAAATTTTCATATCTGACACAGAATTTTTGAGAATTTTTTGGAATGTATAAATACAGCGGACATACGACACATGTATCTAACTTATGTATTAATTGCATTCCGAGTTACATCTGACGTATACGATGAATATACTACATATATATCTTAAATACACAATGAATACATTCGGAACTACATCTGACGTATACATTATATATACGACACATATATCTAACTTATGTATTGAATGCATTCCGATTTACATCTGACGTATACAAAGAATATACTACATATATATCTTAAATATACAATGAATACATTCGGAACTGCATGTGACGTATACATGGAATATACTCCATATATATCTGAAACATACATTGAATACATTCGGAGCTACATCTGATGCATAGGTCGAATATCCGACATATATATCTGAAATATACATTAAATATTAGCCTTAGCGCGCGTCGTGGTTCTAGTAATTAATAAATACTGCATTCTTCATCGCGCCCGAATTCGGTGTTTTTCAAAGCTTAACTAGCCGATTCTAGCTCAATAAGTGGTGAAATGATTCGTAATTTTTTACAGTATCTTCAGAATACATACGTAACACCTTCAAAGTCGATAAAACACATAAAAATTGCATTTGTTCACTTATATTTAATAACAACTGGCGGGGAACCGGTAACCGAGATTCGGCCACTTTGGCGGAAAAAAATATGCGACGAACTTCAACTTTGAGAAAACTTCCAGCGTGCCGTTTTTTCATGACGTTTGAAGAAAACTTTCCGAAAATTTTAGTGTAATCGGTTCATAAATATTGTAACTATGGATAACTATGGATTATATTAGCAAAAAATGTCGACTTCTGCCAGGTTTATTTAATGGTATTTTTTACGCTTTTTTTTTCCTCGCGCTTTCTGGAGATGGACAATACTTTTATCTAATGTAAGTTCGCGTGAAGTCGCCCTTTCTTGATCGACGTGCTCAAGTGAAACTTTAAGAGCTACCCGCCAATATTATTTCGACATTTGGTAAATCCGTTGATATCTTTGTCATAAGGGACTTATAAAAACCACCTCTCCACTTAACTATTGTAGAATAATTTTACGAAAAAATGAAGACCTCATAGAGAGCAGTCCTATGAGCAGTTTGTTCCGGATCATGCGCAGAGTTAAAAAAATCTGAATGTGGTTTACGAAAATAGTACGAAAACTGGTTCTCAATGAATGGATATAACTGCAATTTATCAGTTAGTTGCTATCCGATCGTATTCTGCTACGTCCGGCTTCCGGAGAGCTGTTCTACTCAAGTTGAGATAAGAACTCCTGGCTAGCGCACCGCAGCCACCCAGCCAGTACCTTGTGGTCGCATACTCGCGTACATACTCGTATTCTTCCACTGTAGAGCATTAATCGTCGAAGACGTGCAAAAACTCCGTCCAACACTGAATAATCGGTGAATTTTTCTTAAGTCAGTTTGTGTCTTATGCTTGGCACCACACTAGGCTGCCGCGAGAAGCAAACACAATAAATATGACTTTAAGAATCGTGCAATAGTAATACACGGAGATACAACAACTAGGAGACGGGGGAGCCAGTACACGTGACTAAAGGAGCCTAAAGGACTTATAGCTATCTTAAGACGATTCGGGTTTGAGTCGAGTTAAGGACAACAATTTGCGGATCCTTACCACTGGTGAGTCATACACGTTGTATGTTTTACGTATGCATGTGCGTGTGTGTGTGCACTAGGGTGTGCCAAAAAAAATTATTTTCTTTAATTAAACTTGCAACAGTGTGTGTCTGGACCTCCACATGTAACTTTTCACATAGAATCTGCCGGAATTTTTTTTCGAAGTATCATTTTCTGGATATTTATCGCTAAAACTACAAATCGATTAAGCGACCTCCAAGGATAATTTGCCAGCGCTTATCTTTTGCACAGTTTAGTGTGTGGTCAACACCTCGAATTTAACCCTTGGGGAGCATAAAAAAATACAATATTGAGTCAACGAACAAAAAATTGCATCGAAAAGTGATGTTAAATCAAATAAATTTTTTAATGTCTGGATTTTATTTTGGAACTAATTTTTTTTTTTCGCTATGATAGCTCGACTTGCCTACCAGACTCAATGCGGCAAGTATCAAAAGTCGCAGTAGCGACTCGACGCCAAGTTAAAATATTTCCTTCCCACGGAGATTTTTTGTCTGACTCGAATCTATTTTTCGGACCACTAGTTCGTATATTATTAATTTATACATGATTGAAAACATAACATTTATTTATTTATTTTTTCCTCACATCTGGCTTAAATCGTTATGAATTTCATATTGAACGTTGCAAAAACTTTGAGTTATGCAAGGAACGTCTTTCGTGTATATTCTGAATATACGTAGTCTGAGATCAATAAATATAATTTATTATTATTATGCTGGAAAAAATAATTTTTTCTTTTGACACCCTAGTGTGTACGTGTCCGTGTCTGTATGTGTGTTTTGAATTGTTCCAATTTTTGACAAAATGTGTGCAGAAATTTAGATTTCATAGTTTTCTTTATTTAAAAAATGGCGTAGACGTTCTATCTTTCGTGAAACTTCCCATATTTTGCTGAATAGTCCTTTATAAGTGGAATTAGATTTAAAATTCAAGAATGTTACATGATACATGATTTACTGGAGATCGGTAAGAGGGTTCAGATTTTATAGAAATTTGCATTTATAAAATTGTTTCTTGACGACTAGAATTTCGCTAAACTTCAGTATCTTAAATTTATAAAATTATTAAAAATGACTTTCGAATAAATTAACTTTAAATCAGAAAATTCTTTATCTGCAATTAATTATGTTCTGAGAAATGGGTTGTTTTTATTCATAAAAATCTTGTATGAAGATATATCTTCATACGGCAGTGAGCTCCATAATGGATACGAAAAATGGTATTTTAGTTTTCCCAAATTTTTTTGTCAAAGTATATGTATAATCGTTACGAAAAAATATGTTTTCGGCAATTTAGGGAAAAATCAGTTTGGCTTTTAATAGATCGTGGACGTGCTGTTTGATCGAAATTTTCTACACAAGCTTTGATACAAATAAGGTTATTTACTATCAAAATTGATGCAATTTTCATGTGTTTTATTGACTTTGAAGGTGTTACGTATGTATTCTGAATATACTGTAAAAATTACAAATCACTTCACCAGTTACTGAGCTAGAATCGACGAGTTGAGTTTTTAAAAACATCGAATTTGGGCTCGATGAAAATTGTAATTTTTATTAATTATTGCTTAAGCAATAAACTAATAAACTAATAATCAGTTTTATACATTATATTAGCAAAAAAACGTCGAATTTTGACAGGTTTATTTAATGGTATTTTGTATTTTTTATTTGACACCTTTTTTTCCTCCCACTTTCTGCCTGTGGACAATACTTTTACTGAAACTCGCGCGAATGCGCCCTTTTATGATCGGCGTGCTCAATTATCCAGGGTGAATTTCAAAATGTTGAAGTATGTTACTTTAAGAAAAGGATGCAAAGTTCAATATTGCATATGGCTGGGTCATTGATTTTTAATTTTCACAATGGTTCCTCTATGCGGAAACCAAAGTTATATATATTTTTGGGTAGAGGAGAGATACTTTGTTAAATATATCAAGAGACGCGGTAGCGTCTCGACGCCAAGTCTTATTCTTTACACGTTTTCGACAAACTCCCTAGCTTCTTTATTTAGATCATCTGTGTTGCAATTCATTAGAATGAGTAAACGTGTATATAAAACTTGCTTCCTTATATGATTCCAGGGTCAATCCGCGAAACATGGGAATACAACTTCGAAGAGAGAGTGATAACACTCCTCGTCGACTATAAGCATCCATTTGTTTTAATACATCAGCGCACGGCTTTATTGGGAGGCTGACGAAAAATGACCTCAGCAAACAACACCACTTCATGTATCTTATACGAGTGTTATTATTTATTTCAACACAATCGAGTGTGCTTCGGTGTATAGGTTATAGATTATAACATCATTTAGCAATCGATTTGATCCGCCGGAAACCTGATGATGAGGTCAAAGATGAGCCGCAATTTAACGATAGTCGACGAATTTCTTTCAATTACTAACCAATCAGTCGTGTGTATCAAAAAATGCTCCCAACTCGATGATGTACAAAAGGGAAATCGTCATTTTTTTACTCTTGTAGAAAATTTAAGAATCGGTGCAGACAAATGATATCCGTAGATTCGCAACGTTCAATGAAGTTATAAGTCACCTGAAAGAAGTGTTATCACTCCTCGTCTGACTATAAGCGTCCTTTTATCAACTACTAAGATAAAATAAGAGATAACATTGGAAAAAAGTTTAAATACATCAACGCGCGAGTTCATTGGGAGACCGACGAAAAATGACCTCAGCAAACAACATCACTTCTTGTATCTTATACGAATGTTATTATTTATTTCAACACAATCGAGTGTGCTTCGATGTATAGGTTATAGGTAACATTGTAACAATGGATTTGATCCACCGTAAATCTGATGAAGAGGTCAAAGATGAGTCGCAATTATCAATAGTCGACGAATTTCTTTCAATAATCAACCAGTCGGCCGAGTTTATCGAAAAATGCTCCCAACTCGAAGATGAACAAAAGAGAAATCTTTACTTTCGCCTATTGTACAAAATTGAAGAATCGGTGCAGACAGGTGATATGACTAGATTCGCAAAACTCAATGAAGTTATAAGTCACCTAAAAGATACAGATAAAAACGCGGCACTTCCAGAAAGTACCAGTTTCTCTGTTTTAGCATGCCAGTACAATAAACTTGACATTTTGAAGCACTTGTTGGACAAAGAGAAGCAAGTTCACAACAAGATATTTGATATTGATGCGGCAGGTAATACAGCATACTATTATGCAATACGTTCGAACAATGTTAAACTCCTCGAAACTTTAATAGAGTCAGCCAATCTGAGACCGACGATCTTGTACGACTCTTTGTCCAAAGATTATGCATTATTAAAATTGAAAAATGTATACATACATGAAACCATGCGGATCTTTGTCGAGGACAGATTGTTACGCGAACGTTATTTATGTGCTATTATAAATGAACGCGACGCACCAAAGTCTAAGCTTGACAATACTCCAAACACTTTGACGTCGGAACGCTACAAAAGACTGAACATAATTGTCAACGTTGCAACCATATGGAACGATATTCGATCAAGCTTTCAGGATTATGGAGTGTCTTTCGCATTGGATATTGCAACGAATATTCGAGTATTAAAGGGCCAGTTAGAATCTACTTACAGCCTACTACCCTGGGAAGAAATGGAGTTTTGTTTGTCGCGTTATTTATTTCTCCAACCCGCCGAGAAGAACAGAATTCTGCGTCATTTGAACAAATTTGTTATCAGGATAAAAAATGTTTTCGGTATTAATGCTAAATCAGATACTAACGAGATCGATGTAAAAGCCAGAATAGAGGAATATGCGAAAAAAAAATCAACAGACGATCGGAAGAAGATTGATGACTTCGAGGCTCTTTATGATGACTATGAGCTCATGAAGGACGAATATTCGTTGAAGAAAATGTTGCGTTATACTCAATTAGCCTTATCTGTTAATCCTGACGAACAGTCAGGCCAGTTAATAATACAAAGAGCTTTGCACGTAATTGGCGAATACGCCAAGAACAGTCTAAAATCACCACATTTGTCTCAAACGGCACAAGACACTTTTATGTGCAATTTAGGCAATAGTATAGACGTTGCGTCATCACTGCGAAATGCTTTTTCCCACATGGAAAAAATGCATAGAATATGCACAAGAAACAGTATTGAAACTCAAGAAGGTTTTTTCAAGAAACTCCAAGAGGACCTCAAAAGAGTCATCCGAGTCATTGTTCATATATGTTGCTCCGTCGAGATCAAACGTTTCAAAAAATGGTGCTTAGAAATTATTCACGAGAATAACGCTCATCAATTTGACGAATTATGTGAAGGATTTTGTACATATTTGCGTGAAATTGAATTTCCAAAAGTTGATGATCCGGCTATAAATGCATTGAATCGGGTGACGGAGCTATTGAAAATGATACGAAACACAATTGACAAGAATCAAACGGGGTCCTTGGAAAGCGACATCGAAGCTGTAGTTCTTGAGATTGAGGAAATCAATGAGACCGAAAAAAATAAAATTTCCAAGAGCTTAAAGAATCTTAACGAAACTTTCCAATTCAAGAAACAAGAGGTTTTTAGCCATCTGATGGACCGCAAGTATTACGAACTTGATTATAAAACCGCAGATAAAGCTGTGGTTATGGAGAGAAGTAAAAGTTTCTTCAAATATATTTTCAAAGCTTTTGATATCCCGTCGAACTTTGAAGGTCTCGAAAAATCAATAAAAATCTCTGAATTAACTACACGAATTAGCGGGAACGTAAAGGTACGTCGCAAGTACCATAAAGTTGCTGGGATAATGAATGCCATAAGCTGGCTACTTTATTTTAAACCGTATTATTTTGTTACCACAGAAATCGAGGCATTCAAAGACATTTTAGAATTTACTCCCTCCGATCAAGATGGCGATACAGAAATAGAATTGGATAATGCTCTTGAGATGCTTAAAAAGGTTCCGGGCATCGACAAAGTATCTGAAAAGTTCCAATTAACGCTGAATGAGAAAAAAGTGATACATGAATTAAAATTGAAAGTTAATACTTGCAAAGAACAAAACCCGGTTCAGTTAAGGTCAGAAGAGGAGTCTCTAGTGAACAAGAAAGTTCTTTCCGAAATAAAAATAGGTGAAGATTTGTTGAAAAAAATACCCGATCATTATGGAGACTTTTTGGAGGGTAGAACAGAAGAGAAAGAAAGAAAAAGCGGTTTCCCTAAATTGACGGGTTCATTCCTATTGAAAAGTGTAGATGAAAAGTCCAAATTGAAAGCCATTTTTGAAAAAATTAAATCAGAGCACAACAGCTTCATTCCTGTAACTGTATTCAATGAAAAATTTCAAGAGATTAAAGAATCATTGCCGGAACGATACAACAATCTGATGGGCACATTAGAGAAAATACAGCACAATCACGAATCGAGAAAAACTCTGCTTGACTTTTTTAATCGTGAAACTAAATTACAAAAAGAGCAATACGAAAAATTGGTATCTTCCTTATCCACAGGAGCTACGGCTAAGAAAAAACTTCAAAACCTCTACAAACTCATTGATAGTAACATCAATGAGCTTGTAGAGGTCGTTATGGAGTCAATGGACGATGCTTATGGAGATCTCGTGAATGTCCTCAAGAATAAAGAGTCATCAGCAAAAAAAATTTGCGGCGCTTACGTTCTTTTTCTCAACTCACTACAACTGGATCATCAGTCAACAGAATTATTGAAAAAAGCAATAATCAAAAACAAAGTATTTTCGATTATAGATGATCAATTTTCGAAAAAGCTAAATTTACTCAAGGAAATATTGGGTAATGTTCGAACACGTCAATCAAAATATACATTGATATCGCGCTATAGAAGAGATGATAACTTACAGGCGATGGTAGAGATGCTTCTTTTCGACCTGTGCAACGTGACTATGATCGCGCATGACCTTGAATCAGAATTTAAATTTGTAGTTACATGCGGTGAAATTCCACTCGATTTTTTGTCTAAAGGTTTCTTGTATTTGGCCGAAAAAAATTCGAGTTGGACAAGAAACGCGCTGCGCAATTATTTGGCCCATGGGGATGTATTGATTGATTCGTTGCCCTTTGATTCGTCAATAGCGATAATTTCCTCTGCCATTTTGATTTCCGAAGAAGCTGAATCGTTGATAGCGCTAAGAGACATTGTCAAGGATGGCATAATGGTTAAAAACCTAATAAATCAAAACCGCAATTTTGCAGACTCATCACTTTCAAAAAACTTCCCTTCAGATACGCAAATCAATATTAAATCTTTGGTGACATTTCAAAGATCAAATTACTGGAAATTCTATCTGAAAATAATGCCTGAAGATCCTCTTCTAGAGATTGATATCTGTAATTGCTATGAGCAATACTTTAATCAATGTATCTCCCAAATGTCATTATTTGTGGCCGCGACAAAAGGAGACCATCAAAATCTCAAGGGTCTTCTTAGATCTGGCGAAGACATTCATTCTAGAGATATTAACATGCATAGTTTGTTGCACGTCGCTGCAAATAAAGGTCACAACAACACTGTCGAATTTCTGCTGAATAATGGAATCAATGTTAACGTGACTAATAAATTTCACGAGACGTCTTTGCATTTGGCAGCACGCAATGGTCATTATCTTGTTGTGGAAACGCTTCTAAAGTACGGGGCTAAGGTTTATGCTCTAGATGAACAGGGATGCACGCCATTACATCACGCGGTGCTTTTAAAGGGAGTAAAAGAACTAGCCATTACTTTATTAAAACACGGTGCAGATTGTGATGCCAGAAGTAGCTATGGTACACCACTACACTATGCGGTGGGATATGGCGATTTAGACGTCATAAAACTTCTCGTTGAGCAACACAAGGCCAATATTAGCATTGAAGACAATACAGATAGTAATCTGTTACCCGTTGCAGCTACAAGAAGAGATAATGCCACCGAAGTATTCGAATATTTGCTTAACAAATACTGTAGCAATGTAACCTGGGAGACTAGTGTCGAAAATACAGGATTACGCATCGCTGTATGTTCAGGCAATACTGCAGTTGTTAAAATATTATTTAAACAGGAAGCAATAAAGAATATGAGCAGAAGTACCATCGATTCATTGCTATGGGACGCAGTAAAAAATGGCCATGTAACAATTGTTGAAATGCTGCTCAACAATGGAGCAAATATGACGGGTGAGATATTTAAAGTACGCTCAGCATTGCATATTGCGTCAATGCATGGTCATAGTTGTCTTGTCAAATTCTTTCACGAAAAATTAAGTGTCAAAATGCCAGATGTATGTGGTTTAACAGATCACGATGGTAGAATCCCGCTCCATTACGCTGCTCTTTTTGGCGCCCTTGACACCGTAAGGTATCTTGTTGAGAATGGAAACAGCAACGTCAATAGACCTGCCGAAGATGGCACAACTCCGCTCTACGTAGCCGTTTCTTTAAATCACTTCAAGGTAGTGAGATATCTTGTAGAACAGAATGCTAATGTTGAAACTGTCGATAAATCTGGCAATTCTCTGCTACATGTTTGGGCAAATAATGAATTCAATGATTCCGAAATAGCGGAGTATTTGATAAACGATAAAAGTATTGAGGTAGATGTTGTTAATATAAAAGGTCATACACCACTCGCATTGGCTTGTGCTAAGGGCACATGGTACGCGATCAAATATCTCGTGGACAAGAAGGGAGCTCGGGTCGATATACCTTTCAAAAATGGCCGGAATCTTTTGAACACCGCTGTTATCCACGGTGATTTGCATCTGTTGGAATATCTAATAGAAAAAATGTCTATAAAGACCGACAAAACAATTCTCAATTTTCCAAACGTCACCTTTCTGATAGGACACCCAAACATCGCAAAAGCCTTGTTAAAGGTTGAAAGAAACTTCGAACTCTTCGTTGATTCGTACATTGAAAACGAATTACAGCTATTACGATGCGCTATCATCAGAGGTAACACACCTTTGGTTGAACTCCTAATCAACGCTAAAGTTAATACCGAGCAGAATCCTGATTATGGTTCTCTTCTTGGAATAGCCGTTCAACACAGCTCGGAAAAAATTGTCAAGATTTTATTGAACAATGGTGCCAATAGAAACGATACAAGTTATGCCGGGATCACCCCTTTAATAATTGCAATTGCAATGGACAAAGTTGAGATGATTGAGATTCTATTGAATAACGGTGCTAATATTAATTTAGCAAATAATGAAGGATCTACTACGCCATTGCACGTAGCAATAGAATATGGAATGTATAACTCTGCCAAAGTACTAGTTAAACGGGGTGCAAATGTGGATGCTGTTGACCACAAACGTTGGATGCCACTTCAACATGCTATTTACAAAAGTAACTGGAATATTTATAAACTGTTAGTGATGAAGATGATTGAAAATACTGAAATGCGTAACAGAGATGAACAGTATTCCATAAAAAATGTGTTCATAATGACTTTCGGTTTGAATAACTGAGAATTGATTATACCCCAATAAAGTTGGTTGCAACTAGTTGCAACCAATTTACATGTGACCCCCACAGAAATACCTGTGTGGGTCTCATGTATACATCTGGAGCTTCATCGCGTCCGTATTTATATTTTCGACGAAAATCGACGGCACCACGAATCGAACCCGCGACCTACCGATGGTCTGGACTAGAAGCCAGTACCCTGACCACTAGACCATCGCACCGGTTTCGATAATCTAACTATAAACTATAATTCCCAGGAGGAACGTCTATATTTTATGATTATAGCAAATATAAGAAAATAGTTGGATGAACCATTAATATAATTCCCAGGAGGAACGTCTCTATTTTATGGTTATAGCAAATATAATTATTATAGCAATCATCAAAATGAAAATTTCAAAAACTATTCTAATCGTTTCAAATATGCCGTTTGGTTGCATATACGATTTCAACTTTTGTTTCCAATAACCTTGCAAGTATTGCTTATTGAACCATACTATCATCGCTTCAACCATAAAACATTGCAAACCTTCCTATATTCGTTTTATCATGTGAAATCGTTAAATCAACGATATGCTTTTCTCTCAGTGCATTTGCCGCCAAATTTGCAACAACAGAAGTAGCAAAAAGTGGGATTCAAATTCGTTAACAGTTGTCACACAGGCTATGGATACTGCAGCAACAGAAAGTACACATCGTGCAACTCTATTCGCCGCAGTGTAGAAGTACGGTACTTATAGCGATAAACAGTGGAACGAATTAAAAAATTTAAAGAAAACAGATAAAACCTCGTCGACGGGATTCGAACAATACTGACAGAATGTCACACTTTTCTGGGAATTTATCAGTTTGATGAAATTCAGACATTTCATATACTTTAAATAAACGAAGAAAATATATAAAAGCTTAGACACTCTACATTCTCGGCACGTTTTTCCATCTGGGCACCGATCTACTTCATCAGATCTGTGTATTAGATAAATGTAGGGTAGCACCCGTTACTATATGGTTTTGTATAATATTTCAAAATTTATTGCATATGTCAGCCCTTAATTTGAGAAGCCCATTCTGTTGTTGCTAATTTGCCTGCAAATGTGGATGCAGTTTAATCCAATAATTGCGAAATCGCTTCCAAACGGATCTGCAACAGATAATTGTTAGTTGGCGATATTTTGTTAGCAACACATTATTTTTGTAAGTGTTGTTTTTATATTTTCTTCATATTTTTAACAACAAATTGCAGCACATAAATTCCCTGGGTTGCTTCTACAACTTTTGATATGTGAGTAGAAGAGCGCTAGAATTATTCTTCCTTTCTTGAATAAAAAAACCAACGACTGTACACATAAAGAAAAATATAATTGAACACCCCAAATTGATATTTTTAAAGCCGATAATCGATCCAAGTATCTTGTATTTGAAGCAACTATATATGTGGTCCAAACGCGAATATGCTGTATTGAATAAATGCATATATGTAATTGACTACAGCAACTGAACATCTAATTTATTTGAATCAATGTAAACAGTTCAATTGAAACGGCCATACTTTTTGTTAAGCCAATTGAATAAATGTTTGTATGAATCCAATTTATGTTTGCATCACTAGAATCTTTAAAAGTAAACCTGTATAATATTAAACTGTTCTGGTAGAAAAAGTAGGATTGATTGGGTGTGGGTCAATATAGCGAATAACCAAAATAGCGAATGGCTAAAATAGTGAATTTCAAAATAAGGAATGTCTAAATATGGAATGGTCATCATTATGAAATTTGCTACTTTAGCCTTTTGCTATTTTAGCCATTCGCTATTTTGATTGCATTTTAATAAAATTGGGGGTCAAAATAACGAATGATGAATATAGCGAATGGCTGAAATAGCAAATTTCATAATGATAGCCATTCTAGATTCAGACGTTCCTTATTTTTAAATTCACTCTTTTAACCATTGGATATTTTGGTCATTCACTGTTTTTACCCCCACCCGATTGATTCAATTATGCCTTATTTGAGAGAATTAAATGTTGCATTGCAACGGAGAAATACTTAATCAAATAAACTCAATAATGTGGTAGAAAATAACTGAACAATGGAATAAACAAATAATTGGAACAATTGAATATTTAACAAATTCAAATATATATAGTTCACATTAAAGAAATAATGTTTTCCATTAACGATAGATTTACTGAATCAAATTGATGATATAATATGAAAACTTATATTGTCCGACATATTTATTGAATGGTTTTATTGATTTAACAAATCAAGAAATTAAATACATAATTGATTCAAATACATCCTGCATTTTATATACGTTTAAAAAATATATGTTAGTAGAATCAAGTGAAATATTTGCTGTAACAAAAAATAATTATTGTTATAAAAATAAATGAAAATTCTGTAAGACCCACTGCTAAGATAGTCAACGTGATTGGTAAAGCTAGCTCAAAATGTATGTCTTTACAATTAGTTCCTAGTGTACCACATTTTCATGTACCATCGTTAGGTGCCACCTGCGATTTAGCTTATAAGTTTATATGTATCTCACATAAACAATCTATATTTAATACATTTTTATATGTTTTCCATTACAATGTACTTCCTTGCTATAGAACATATCAGTTCTGCAGAGCAATAAAGATGTTATTCTATTCTATAATGAAGTAAAGGAATCAGTAGACATCATCTTTAATCTCTTTTTTTTTAATCTGCGTTAAGAATACATGAATATATAGAAATAAAAAATTATATATCTGTATTGTGAGAAAATTATACTTCAAAAATCATATCCTTTCCTGTGACTACAAGAGAAATTCTATCATTTTCAATGCGGACTTTAGATTGTAAATTTACAAAGTGCTATCATACTCATTATACAAGTATGAACTGTACATATAATGTAGATGTAAATGTACATATCATGTACATTATATGTACATATCGTATACATTATATGTACATTTACTTCTATAATAATATAAAATACTCACCTTCAATATCAATTACCACTGCGACAGATTGCATAGAGGAAACAAATTAGTTCCTTCGGAGCAATGTAACTCCCAACGTGAAATACAAAAACAATTAATTACTAAATATGATTATTGTAACAAAGTGAAAAAACATAAAATTCAACTTATCAAAGAAGTGACACTGCAATTCTGCACAATTTGCCAGGTTGACGAAGTTCACAACAGCTTGCAATAGGGTTTGATAAAACCCTACATAGGCAGTAAAAACATCTATTGATGAATATATACTCACTGTCAGACAAGAAGATAATCCAACGATGAAGGAGATGAAATCTGCAATAACTTCCCTCGTCGTACAGCTTTCTAGGCGAAGAAATCCTGTGCGATGATCCGATACCTCAAACAAAAAGAAAATACATATTTACCCACAGAAATACACAAAACATGAAAAAAACTTACCTCATTAACTGTTCCGTGCACAAAAATCTGCAAGAAAACACTAAAAAAACGCTTTATCTTTAAACTCTCAATCGCAACACTGACACATAAGACTACGGCTATGATTCATAATCGTAATTCGCAGAACTCGAAACCCCGCACTGAATACAAAAAATATTTCACTTAAACCCCGGGCTGCCCGAGTTGCCGTTCCGCACCTGAGCAAGCGAAAGCTCCCGTAATTCCGCCAAGTGCCGATAGATGGCCAGCGCGATGAGAGCTTTCTCGCGAATAAGTTGTAACCAGGCCCCTATATATGAGGCCGAAAATAACAAATTTTTATCCGCAATTTCTCCTGCACGTCTCTAGATTTGGAAACAAGCTCGAAAGTAAGGACCAGGGGAGACACGCTGTTTAGCGTAAACCCATTATTAAAAAGTACTCGCTGCCATAAGCGAGGAATAAACATAAAAACGTTTTAACGTTTGCTGCATTAAGCGAATCGTTCAGAGAAAAATTAACTCGCTGTCCATAAGCTTGTTCAATATTACTTTTCATGCGCATCACGCTCAGCGATAATTTTATTTATAAATACATTTTTTTTAAATATATATATGGGGCATTCCATGCCAACTCGGTCAACGGTTGACCCTCAATTTTTTGTTTACGGAAATTTTTTATGTTATTCTTCCAACTGAACAATGCATACCGAAATTTTTTCAGATTTCTTTTCATCGAAATTTTTGAGTTATAAATAATTGAAGCTAACTAAAAAAATACCGCGATTTAAAAATCTCAAAATACTATGGCGAATAACAACATTTTTTATCAGAAGGAAAATGGGAAAGAAGACCTTGTTCAATTCTTTTTTTTTTGTTTTTCATTGTATAATATTAATTAAAGGTATTTCAAACTTTAAGAAAAACGCCCCGATTTATAAATCTCTAAAAAAAACTAAAAAATACTTTGTTTATTCATTATTATTACTCTGAAAAAAAAACTGCCGGCGGGTTCTATGTGAAAAGGTACATATGGAAGTCCAGACACACGTTTTTGCAAGTTGTATGTATGTATGTATAGTTTATTGCCTCGTGGGGTATAAGCTCCCCATGACAAGGGAAAGCCATTTACAATTTTCTTTTTACAATCCAAACTTATCAAGCTAATTACAGTACTTATAAACCTAACTACAGACTAGTTTCTCATTATTTTAATTTGTTTCTCGTTGACAGTCACATAGAATCTATTTATACCCGTTGACTTTTTTCTTTTATTTCATCTTAATTTTTTTTTATCACTAATTTCTTAACCCTATTCATTTCGGCAGAAAGCCCTTAGCGTCAGAGCTCCTCTCATATCATAAAATAAATCATTCGTTGCCGCTACTTCGTGGTTATCTAGGAGCGCAATTAAACTATCCCCTTCAGCAGTATATTTTCTTAGATATCTTTCGCTTAAGCTTTTGTATATTGGGCAGATTAGGATAAAGTGTTCTAGTGTTTCGGGCTTATGAAGGTCACATACGGAGTAATTTTCGTGCGGAGAATGCTTATACATTTTTGCATGTTTAATAAAAGAATCTGAATTCTATTTTTTAAATATATATTTATTTATATGAATTACGGTGCCATCACAGCATTTTTGACATTTGTAAATCGTAACGTTGTGTATTTAACGTTTAAAAAACCTTTGAATAATGTTATAAAATGGAACAAAAATAGCAGGAGGTCTCGGCTCACTCTGGCCTATGATTCAAACGTTTTGTTGCACATCATACACGGGAAAAAAGATTAGTTGCCATAACCAAGTAATGAGTTGACACAACCAATCGATTATACTATTTCCCTAGCAACTCAAATGGTAATACCAACGATTCGAATGATAATACCGACGATTCGAATGGTAGTCCCAACTATTCGAGTGGTAGTTCCAACGATTGGATTAGTTAACCTAACTAATCCAATCGAGAACTAATCGTGAATAGTTGAGGTTACTATTCGATATGGGTGAGGCAACAAATTTTTTAGACATTGTGTACAGCAAATCAAAAACGTAGTTGCCACAACCAAACTTTTCTTTCCGTGTAGTACGTTTGAGAATTTTTTTTAGTTTTTAAAATTAGGCTATTTTTTAGATAGCTTTAATTATTTATAACTCAGAAATTTCGGTATAAATATCTGAAAAAATTTCTTCATGCATTTTTCAGTGGGAAAAATAACATAAAA
This sequence comes from Ephialtes manifestator, assembly GCA_963970395.1. Taxonomy (NCBI): domain Eukaryota; kingdom Metazoa; phylum Arthropoda; class Insecta; order Hymenoptera; family Ichneumonidae; genus Ephialtes; species Ephialtes manifestator. Next base: position 9,463,468 of record OZ019968.1, on the reverse strand, counting down.
AATTGCCGCGAAAAAAAATGAGGTTCAGATGTTCACCGAGTTGCCCCATATATAATTTAAAAATTTGTCATCCCCAACGTTTTCGCTGATCGCTGACATAAGCAATTATTCTTTTTTCCAGGATCTCGCTGACTATAAGCGTCAATCTCAAAACTTTTTAAGCTCTCGACAGTGTAAAAAGACCTTCGATAAATGATTTCTTGTCTCCCTTCGAGAAAAATTAAATTCAATCATAAAATTGAACACTAAAAAAATAAGTGGTTTTGCCCTTTGCCTGAGAGAGCGTTATGATTTACTAATTACATTGCTTGATTTCCTTTTTACTAATTACTTTGTTTGGTTTTCTTTTTGTTAACTAATAGATGACGAAAAAGCGCAGCACAAATTATCTGCGCCGCCAAATTAAACGTTTTCGTCAAAAACACCCGGACAAAACTTTTATCCTCCCCTCAGACCCTCGCCAATTCCGACCTGCTCCCGAATGCCTCCACCGACCGTGGAAGTTAATTCCGATCACATTCACTCCCAAACCAATAATCTACAAAACACCACACAAACAGACCCACCCACTCCTCCCAAGGAGGTACTCGTTCACACTAATACAGACGTTTCGTCGACACGAATTACTTCTCATACACTCATCACTCCCACCCAAGAAAAATCACCACCACCAACACCCACACACCTCACACCAATCCCAGACAAACCATATTCACCTACGCCCACACTCATCACAGCCACATCAAAAACACCCATGCAAACACTCTCAACCGTCGACATCAACATCATACCAGCAAGATACACACTTTCTACACCACCCATCTCACCTTCAACCACCTATGACCCGCTCTACCCCTTGGGATCACCGTTCAATAACGACGAGGAGTTCGAAGGCCTAAACGTCAAGCTCGCAGAAGAGATCGAGAAGCCCCCAAGAAGCCAGAATCTCGAGAACTATGTTCCCACCCGGATATCCACCCGGCCGCGGCGCCTAGTAACGAGCACCCGCTTCCATCAATTTCTCGTGGAGAACCCCATTAAACCGGAACCTCGGCCATCCCCCATGAAACGGCCGATCCTCCCACGGATTCCGGCCCAGGAACATCCGGCCAAACCCCCCATCCGGCATACTCTCCTACTATCGCCACAGAAAAAACCTCGACGCCTCTAAAGACGCATTTTTTTTTATCTTTTAAATCAACTCATTTATTTATCTTCTTGTTTTTTTATGTCCGAGCACCGAACATGTGTTTAATATTTACCGCTCATACCTGTCTTTATAAATAAACATTCTTCTCATTAACATACTACTATAATTAACCGCGTTTTCATTTATAATAACCCGAGTTAAAATTTAAACTCTTACAACACCCTTCGTTGAATTAAAATGGGTAAAATATGCCACTTTTGGAGGTTTATACAAGGGTTTAAGAACTCTGTACAACCTAAATGGATGTTCAAACATAAGAATTTCAGTCTACAGTAGACTTCGTTTACCCCATTCGGGTAAGATCTGCCTTTTTCGGAGGTTTTGAAGAGGGTCTAATTTTCAACTCGGGAATCCTTTCACAAGCCTCAGCGTTTTGCTGTTCCATTTCAGCAATCGGTTTCAATGTTTGTTTGTGTTCGGAATTCACTATCGACAACAAGTTCCTCTCGATCGTTACAATCTTCGACTATGAAAATTATCAACGTGAATTTCATGCTGAAAAGTTTGTATGGCCCGGCTATTAGAACTGTCTGAGGCCAAGCTGACATCGATGCCTTCATCTTGTATAGGTTTGAAAGGGTTGTATAGCTTTGAAATTATCGCTGTCATCGCCCAATACCAACACCTCATATCCTATGACAAGGATGCAAAGTAGAACTTTGCACGTTGCTTCCTCATTATTTTACGCATTTTACAAAGCAACCTCTATGAGGAAGTATGTTAATCAATTTTGGCTTCCGCATAGAGGAAGATTTGTACAAAGCGAAAAATAATGAGGAAGCAATGTGCAAGGTTGTACTTTGCATCCTTGTTTTAATTAGATAAATAAACATGTTGAGAATTCACTTTTTCTATTCCGTTATTCCGTTATTTCGTTATTATTACAGCATTTCTGAAAGTAAATGTGATAACGTATATTTTAAAAAATAATTCAACATTCCATAAAATCAAAAATTTCACACCGTTCGTCACTCAATTATACATATATAATGCATATTATATAATGAATATTGTTTCATTTACATACAAAATTTGAGCTCGCTATCTCAAGTTTTGCAAAAATTGTAATAGAGCGATAATGTCAATTTATTGAAAAAGTCAAAATTCCATAAAATCTTTACCGATTCCCAAGTAGCACAGCGATATCTAAAAGCTATCTGTTAGATCTCGGAGAAATGAGATGGATATCTTAAAAGATATCCGTAAAGATAGCTATGAGATGGCGTAATAATATGTTAATTTCCGCCTAAATGACATCTTTTGGATGTGTCGAAGAACGATCTCCTTTAAATAGATTTTCGCGAGAGCCGAAAAGATATCACATCGATATTCACATAGGAGACTACACGAATAGATCGTTTTTTACGCTGTCGCATGAATAACCTATCGCGAGGACCAAAAAATGTCTAATAGATATCAGTAAAAAGATATCTTCAAGAAGTCAATATGATGGCTAAGAGACTTAATTCTGTTATCGAAAGAATAACTGTACTGGATATCTAAAAGATATCTAAATAAAGATATCTTTTCGAAACCTGTAAACGCTATCCAAAAGATATCATGCAATGCCAAGAAGCAAAAGGTGGTGATTTTGTAAAAGTTTCCCATCTGGCACACAAAAAGTATAATAAATGTCCGGCAAATTAATAACGTTTAAACATATATCAGTCCAGGGAAATGATATATTTATTAACGTTATTAATCTGCCGGTCACTCATTATACCTTTCGCGTGCCAAACGCGAAACTTTTCCAAAATCATTACCTATTGCTGCTTACGTTACTATTAGGAGTAGGTTGCTACGAAAATTACATTTTCAAGAATGAAAATAACATAATTTCCTTAAATTAAAAATGACAAATTTATTAAAAACAATCACAGTCATGTATTAAAAAATATTGAAGTCTTTTTGTAGCCACAGAGAAATTCGCTTACGTGTGTCATCTTTGGTTTGCGAATATGTGGAAACAATTACATCTGAAAACGTAAACGTAATTTAGACATAAATTTATAATTAATAGCAGTACATGACTTTTAATGAAAACTAACCCGTTATTGTAGACGCCAGTTGTGTTTCCCCAAATTTGTACGAGCCTGCAGTTTGACCCGTCCAAGTGGTTACTTTGTAAGATTGTGTCTTGTAAATTCTGATATTAAAATATAGATAAAAATATCATCCCTGACTCTTCCAGAAACATCTAAAAGCTATCATCTGTTAGACGTCATAATGAGACTTTTTGTGAGATGACTTCTGGTTAGGTAAAAACTGATGCCTAAACGCTGTCTATTTCCGACTGTTAGGAGACGTCCAAAAGCTGTCAGGTATTAGCTATCGTAAGTATACTCATTGCGAGTTATCTTCCGGTGAGGTACAAAATGATGTGTAAACGTTATCTATTTTTTAACTTTTTGAAGATGTCTAAAATCGATCATACATCAGATATCGAAAAGATACGTTCCGTGGGATAACTTCAGAGTGACGTGTGAAAGTTATCTAATTTGTATACTCGACGACGACTCCCAAAAACTAACGTTTGGTGGATATCGAACGATGCCTTGCAAGAATCAACACAGCGCTATCTTTGAGATATCTTTGAAACCTTTGTTCGAGCGTCTATTGTTCATCGCGCCATTGATCGCCATTTTTAATTCGTTTTTAGCCGAGGTGGATCGTATCATTTTCGGAAAATTAATCCACCTAGAGCCGGTTGTATCTTTTGTACTCCGATTAACACGTAAGTACATACTGGAATTTGTACTATATGCACCTTAGTATCTTACTTATTATACCCTACTACTTTTCGATTTTTTCTTTCAGGTTATCTTTGCGCAACAACACCACAAAACTGCCACTTATTCTCAAAGGGTATTTTTATCTATATTTTAATATCAGAATTTACAAGACACAATTTTACAAAGTAACCACTTGGACGGGTCAAACTGCAGGCTCGTACAAATTTGGGGAAACACATCTAGCATCTACAATAATGGGTTAGTTTTCATTAAAAGTCATGTACTGCTATTAATTATAAATTTATGTCTAAATTACGTTTACGTTTTCAGATGTAATTGTTTCCACATATTCGCAAACCAAGGATGACACACGTAAGATAATTTCTCTGTGGCTACAAAAATCGGATGACCGAATTAAAAAAGCTGCGCTGCAATCATAAGTATCGTCGGCTGTAAATATTGTTTGAGTTTCGTTTCTTAAAAAATGTATATATAATATATGTTACACATAATATATTATATAATTAAGAGAATTAAGAGAAAAGACTTCAATATTTTTTAATACATGACGGTGATTGTTTTTAATAAATATGTCATTTTTAATTTAAGGAAATTATGTTATTTTCATTCTTGAAAATGTAATTTTCGTAGCAACCTACTCCTAATAGTAACGCAAACAGCAAAAGGTAATGATTTTGGAAAAGTTTCCCGTTTGGCACGCGAAAGGTATAATGAGTGCCCGGCAGATTAATAACGTTAATAAATATATCATTTCCCTGGACTGATATATGTTTTGTAGATAGTCTTTTAGATATCCAGTACAGTTATTCTTTCGATAGCAGAATTAAGTCTCTTAGCCATCATATTGATTTCTTGAAGATATCTTTTTACTGATATCTATTAGACATTTTTTGGTCCTCGCGATAGATTGTCCATGCGACAGCGTAAAAAACGACCTATTCGTGTAGTCTCCTATGTGAATATCGATGTGACATCTTTTCGGCTCTCGCGAAAATCTATCTGAAAGAGATCGTTCTTCGACGCATCCAAAAGATGTCATTTGGGCGGAAACTAACATATTATTACGCCATCTCATAGCTATCTTTACGGATATCTTTTAAGATATCCATCTCATTTCTCCGAGATCTAACAGATAGCTTTTAGATGTCGCTGTGCTACTTGAGTAACCACCGATTTAGCAAAATAGACTAACTTTAATTAGAGCGTTCACCTTCTTTTTTCAAAAAATTCAAAACGGCATAAAATCGAAATTTTTGTACACATTTTGTCGAAAATTGCTACAGTTGAAGAGGGTCTCCTGCAACACTTGTGTGCCAAATGTGAGCTCGATATACAAAACGGTTCTTGAGTTATGTGCGTTCTAATTTTCGGAGTTGTATACATAGATACATACATACATACACACATACATACGGACACTTTTTCTTGTTGGAGGTAAATTGGGGTTTCGCTTAACATATTTGTTACAAGAGGGCGACATGTGTCGCGAATTAGTCAAGTTAGACTCTGTGCGCCTTTAAGCGTTCTTTTGACTTTCTCTGTTTTTTCCGGGTGCGCGAGCTGGTGATTATAGCGCTTCACTTCCGTGAAAACTCTCCGACTGTTAACCAGGATAATAAAATGCTTCATAACGGTTTTATGCATATCGGTGTTTTTATTCATATTCTACGCTGCAATCCTACTGCCAAATAATCCAGAACAATATTTCTCGATCACCTTTTTGGACGGATTGGACAATTCTAATTGTCCCGACATAAAAATCTCGAAAAAAAATTTTTCATGAAAACAAAGCTTCTTCTATGAGGAAGCAAAAGAAAAAGAGAGCTACGTTAATTTTTGTTGTCGCGTAAAATTAACAAACGCAGAAGGATGCACTCGCAGGAACAAACGTTTGCGAAAATGCACTGCCGCTGAGGCTGCTTTGTTGTGGTAGAGAGGGTCGGAATAATGGCCCAGTAAATAGCCAATTCTAGACCAGAGCTTTAATAATGGTAGCTTGAAAGGTTTACTTAAAATTCGGGAGCGAATATAACTAATTTATGCAAGAAATAATGCGCGAAAGCCAGCAAACTCTTCTCAGGGGTTCCCAGGAGCGAGAACGATAATCCAAGGTAGGAATGAGAGATGTTCAGAAAAAACATCGGAACATCAATTATATTCGTTGAAATAAGAGTATGCAATTACAAGGTAAAAAAGTATAATTTTGCACATTGGTTCCTCATTAATTTTCATTATTCATAAAGCCACCTCTATTAGTAAGATTATTTATTAATTTTGGCTTCCTCATACTGGAAACTTTGTACAAAATTAAAATCAATGAGGAAACAATGTGCAAAGTTCTACTTTGCAACTTTTTTCGTTACCTATATAGTTCTTGAAAAATTCAAACTCACGTAAAATCCAAAACGGTTTGCCGCCCTAGCGGATCTGAAGAACCGTAAAATAACCGAAGAGTGACCGGTCGTTATGGAACAAAAAATCACTCCAGAATAACCGAGAAGGAACCTCGTGACCGGCGGGTAACCGTAAAGTGACCCGTAATGAACTCAATGTTCCGTTTCGGGTTACTATTCGGTTATATGAAGATCTTTCAAATAACCGAAAAACAACTTTTAACAAACTGTCGGTTACTTCTACGTTACTTTAAAGTTTGTTTTTGGTTAAAACATTGGTCGCTTTGCAGTTGCAATCGGGTTCTTTTTTGTTCCAAAATAACGGTCGCTTTGTCGGTTACATTACAGTTGTTTTACGGTAAAACAACTGGAAATGAACCTCATAATGACGGTTACTTGTATGTGACCGTAAAGCAACCACAAAATGGCGGTTGCTCGGATCCGCTAGGGCGACGCTGAATATTATTTTTCATCTGTAGAGAATTTCAATTGGTTTGGTGAGATTTGACGTGAGTTAAAGCAAAACGAATATTTTTTGAAAAATTGAACATTCCATAAAGATCGAACATTTTTTACAGATTCATTCCAAATTTATTACAATCCTCATTTAACATAGCTTTATTCACAAAATATTATTTAGCTCAATAGCTAAAAATGTGCAGATGCTAGAGAGCATACAGACATTTTTCAAAAATTGCAAAGTGAAATAAATTTTTTTTTAAATTACCATAAACAAGGGCGTCGACCTACTTTACATGTTTGCTAAATTCCAACCCGATTGTTAAAGCAGTTCTTGAGATATGTAAGATTGAATTTTGAATGACGACCATACACACACATACACAGACACGCACATCCATCCATACATTTTTTCTAAACCATTTTTTTCGACGTTTTAGACCATTTTAAGTATACTAACGTAAAAAAATCAGAAAAAAAAATTTCCCACGGAAACAAAGCTTAGATAATTTCGATACAAATTCATCGTTTCCCATATAGCATTTTCACATACATTGCATATACACCGTATAAACATTTGCGGATATACAATGTCCTATTATATACGTATGGACCTGATATCACATCATATGTATATTAAATGAATCTGTAAAGGAGACACTTATTCATGTACATCGAACATACAATCGATATCCAGCATAAGGATATGCATATTATGTACACCGTATGTACACATATGTCCCGTGCAGAAATTTGGTTAGGGCTGCGTATTGGGCCCTGGGTCTAGAAAAATGGAAAAATTAATTACAAAATAATTATCTGCATTAATTGAATTCGGTTTGTCTTGCACTTTTAGATGGATATTCGGAGTTATTGCATTGATCGGTACATATTTATTGCTGAAAAAACACATATAAATTTATTTGCTGTTGGTGGGATCGAACCTGGATCCTCTGGGTAACTGTCGGGTGCCTTAGTCCACTCGGCCATTGACATCTTAGAACATTTTTATTCTTATTGTCTATTTGAAGTACACTAAAAATAAAATCGCATTAAGACTACATTCATTTAGAGAGTTGCGACCGAAATATATAAAATATTGACACAGTGCGGCGGTCACCTATCGATGTACTGACCCTTAAGGGACATTGAAAAATTTGGACGTGAGGCGGTCACCTATCCAAGTACTGAACTTTAAGAACTTAGAAAAGCGCGGGTGCGGAGCAATCACCAATGCAAGTACTGATTCTTGCGGGAGTCCAAAAATTGCAACCGTGACGCGGTCACCCATCCAAGTACTGACCTACGAGGCACTTAGATAAATTTCTTATCATTTTCCTGGACTTTTTTTGTCAAATAAAAAAATTCTTGAGTTGTCACGAACAATTCAATGTTTTAAAAATCTTTGTGTAACACATCCTTAGGTAATTAATTCGTGGACGTTTGATTTTTTCCTATATTCATGAATGCATATACATGAAATATCTTACGAATATGTCCGGCCCTCGAATTCAATTTATTCAAGTATGTACATAGAATGTGTTCTTGCCATTCATGCGTGTATATACCTGTATGTATGTAGAATAAATATCCATAGATTATACAGGATATACTTTTCACATTAAAGACCTAAAATGGATATATATCGAGTATCTAATGCTATATGGGAATTATTGCTTCCTCGTAGTGGAAGCTTTGTTTTCATTTTTTTTAATTACGAGATTTTTATGTCGGGACACTTAGAATTGTCTAAAACGTCCAGAAAAGTGATCTGGAAAAATGTCCGTGCGCGTGCGTGTGCGTATGCGTGTGTACAACTAAAAAATTCGAACCCCGATAACTCAAGAACCGCACGGAGAGAAATTTCTGTGTTGTGACAATATAAAACGAGAACCACAAAAATCGTTACACTTAGGCTGGCAAATGTTTTGTTCGGCTAACAAATCAGTTTTGCAATGCTGACAAATCTTTTGTTCGATTGATAAATTTTTTTGTTGGGATGACAAATCTTTTTGTTAGCCTAACAAAACGATTTTTGCTGTCCTCGTTTTATATTGTCACAACACAGAAATTTCTCCGTGCGTTTTGTCTATCGAGCTTAAATATGGCACACATGTGGAGCAGTAGACCCTCTTCAATTGTTGCAATTTCAGACAAAATCCCTGCAAAAATTTAGATTTCGTAGCTTTTTTAATTTTTTTAAATTACTAAAGCGAATATCTGTTTTGCCAAAATCGTTTAATTGTAACTATTTATTTATTCGAATCTTTAAATTAAGAAAATCTGTATTTTGCATAATCAAAATCTGGATTCAATAAACGTTGAAAATCGAAATGTTTGAAAAGGAAAATGTAGATCATTTTATATTTCTAATAGCTAAAAAATATAAATTAAATATGTACACTGTTAGATAAGATTGGAAGTTTTTATTCATAAACTCGTCATCGAAATTTAATATACCATTGTGGTATAAAATTCATGTACTTTTCCAGTAAAATTAAAGCAAATTATTAAAATTCAAGTCCTTTTACTGGAAAATTAAAGTAAATTATTGAATGTGCTGTACCATTAATTAATTTTACATTACACTTGTCCTTCTCTAAAAAGGATGTTGCGAGAATTTATCGAATTGCGAGTTCCATTCGTGTCATCACGTTATTCGCGCTGTGATTGGCTCTTTGGTTGCTAGGCAACGAGCAGCTTCAGTTTTGGTATTGTATTAACCCCTTGAGCGGCAAGACCAATTCGCCTCATAGTGCCCAAAATGCGGGGAAAAAAAAGTATTCAGATTGTTACGAAATTTTGTACTCGGGGGTTTTCGGGGTCGCTGATTACGAATCCACTCTTAAAATTTCGAAATTCAAAATGGCGGATCCAATATGGCGGCCGAAAATGCAAAAATTCATTCGAATCGGATAAAAATTAGTACTCGGGGGTTTTCGGGGTCGCTGATTACGAATCCACTCAAAATTTCGAAATTCAAAATGGCGGATACAATATGGCGGCCGAAAATGCAAAAATTCATTCGAATCGGATAAAAATTAGTACTCGGGGGTTTTCGGGGTCACTGATAACGAATCCACTCTCAAAATTTCGAAATTCAAAATGGCGGATACAATATGGCGGCCGAAAATGCAAAAATTCATTCGAATCGGATAAAAATTAGTACTCGGGGGTTTTCGGGGTCGCTGATTACGAATCCACTCTCAAAATTTCGAAATTCAAAATGGCGGATACAATATGGCGGCCGAAAATGCAAAAATTCATTCGAATCGGATAAAAATTAGTACTCGGGGGTTTTCGGGGTCGCTGATTACGAATCCACTCTCAAAATTTCGAAATTCAAAATGGCGGATACAATATGGCGGCCGAAAATGCAAAAATTCATTCGAATCGGATAAAAATTAGTACTCGGGGGTTTTCGGGGTCACTGATTACGAATCCACTCTCAAAATTTCGAAATTCAAAATGGCGGATCCAATATGGCGGCCGAAAATGCAAAAATTCATTCGAATCGGATAAAAATTAGTACTCGGGGGTTTTCGGGGTCACTGATTACGAATCCACTCTCAAAATTTCGATATTCAAAATGGCGGATACAATATGGCGGCCGAAAATGCAAAAATTCATTCGAATCGGATAAAAATTAGTACTCGGGGGTTTTTGGGGTCACTGATTACGAATCCACTCTCAAAATTTCGAAATTCAAAATGGCGGATACAATATGGCGGCCGAAAATGCAAAAATTCATTCGAATCGGGTAAAAATTAGTACTCGGGGGTTTTCGGGGTCGCTGATTACGAATCCGCCCTCAAAATTTATAATTCAAAAAGAATATCTCATATGCCAACCAAAATTGTACAAATTCATTTGAAAAAAATGTAACTGTTCTTGAAATCCAGCAATTGGAAATTTTGTAGTGTTGGTAGCTGATTATGAACATGTAACTAGAACTTACGAATTATCAATTTTTTAATGAAATATTGTGGATTTTGATACTAAACTGATAGCATTAAGTTTTATTCCAATAGACCCGTTAGATTTTTACCGTATTTACTCTTTCAACGTTTTCACCGAATGTAAAAGATCGTAATTTGTTTACACATATTGAGTTTTCTAATTTATACATAAAAGTTCAATTTTGTGGAAAGCTTTTTTAAAATGAGTTCACTCTCAGCTTCAAGAAGTCGAGCAAAAATAAAATTAGAGTCAAGCTTGTCGAGTTCTGAAGATGATTCCGACATGGATACTTCTGTACCGGACAGTGACGATGATGACGAATGGTTGACCAAAGAAATTGAAGAAGCGGAGGAAATAATCGAAACGGAAGTTCTTCGAAGTGACGATAATGATGATGACGTACCACTCGCAGTACGTTGGGAAAAGTTTCAAACTGACCTAACTTGGAGTCAACGCGGAGTTTTTGATCCAATTGTTCATCCATTTAATGATCCGAATGCGGGTATTCAAACGGCAGTCCAGTTGAATAAAGATAGTACTCCGATCGAAGCTTTCAAGTTGTTTCTTACCCCAGAGTTTATAGAAATGATTTGCGCACAAACGAACATCTATCAACAAGCAAAAGTTGATGTATTGCGTGAAAGTGGAAAATTGAAACTTCGATCGAGAATACTTGAGTGGACACCAGTAACTGCCGATGAAATGTATACATTTCTTGCACTGATTATTCTCATGGGTCTAATCAAAAAGTCAGATATGAAGCAGTACTGGTCGACAAATCCCATATTGGAAACCCCGATATTCGCTAAAACCATGACCCTAAGAAGGTTCGAGAGCATTGCGCGATTGATTCATTTTTCTGAGAACGACAATCAATCTACGGATAAAATTCAAAAAATTCGACCTCTGTTGGAATACTTGGTTGAACAATTCAAAGCTGTTTATCGACCTGGGAAGAATATCGCCATCGATGAATCTCTTCTGAAATTTAAAGGTCGGCTCAGTTTCAGGCAATGCAATCTCCACAAGCGGGCTCGATTCGGAATTAAACTTTACAAAACCTGCGAGTCTAATACAGGATACGTCTACGATTGCTCGATTTATACTGGTAAAGAAACCGATAAATCTAAGGCTAACAAGCAAATTGGAGTTTCTGGAACCGTCGTAAAAACTATGCTAGGAGATCTTGCAGGACAAGGTCGTACACTGTACGTCGACAATTGGTATACCTCACCGGTGCTTTTCCAGCAACTTGTGGACGAGAAGACGAATGCGTGTGGAACGGTGAGAGTAAATCTTAAATATTTACCACAAGTAAATACCAAGGGAATGAAAACTGGTGAGATGCAAGTATTTCATACCCCAAAAATGGCGTTTCTTTGTTGGAAAGATAAAAAAGTTGTTAGCTTGCTCACAACGACGCAACAGCCAGAAATGACAGACACAAAAAAAAAGAGTAGACGAACAGGAGAAGTGATAAGAAAGCCGAATGTCGTAATTTCTTACAACGCAAATATGGGAGGTGTCGGCAGATCAGATCAATTATTACAGCCCTACGAGCTTCTCCGTAAATCTCGCAAGTGGTATCATAACATTTTTCACCACCTTATCGATATTTCGATCTTCAACGCTATGGTTGTGTACAACGCTTTGCATTCGGATGAAACAAAACAAAATCAGCTAAGTTTTCGACAAGCGTTGGTAGAAGAACTGATCAACGAGCATTCCGAACAGAAAGCCACAAGCACGAGAAGAAGGTATTCAGGCGTAATTGTACCAAAAATTGCTCCACATACTCCAAGCGTGTTGAAATCATCAGACAACAAGCGGTTCAGAAAACGATGCTTTTCTTGTTACGCCGCTGGTAAGAGGACAGATACAAGAACAGTCTGTGTGGAGTGTGGTGACGTACCCCTTTGTCTGAAATGTTTCAGTTCATTTCACAAAAAAAAATAATTGAAAAAAGATTGAACGATTCAGAGCTTTGCAAAAACAAAGGGCACAAAAAGAAAACCCATTAAAAATCGCTAAAGTCAAGGGTCACAATATGAGAATATCAACATAATTGTTGAAAATAAACAAAAAAAGACAAAAAAAAAATGATAAAGATGATAAGAAAAACGAAATACTATTGGAAAAAAAAATGAAAAAAAAAAACAAAAAACAAAAAAAAAACAAAAAAAAAACAAAAAAAAACAATAAAAAATGAAAAAAAAAAACAAAAAAAAGTAAACGGAGTGTAAAGTCCACTTTAAAAGTACACTCTGGGAGCGTGGATTTAAATTCACCAGCTAATGCACGGGGCAATTTTGAATAGTATTTGTGTTACATTTATTCACATATAAAACTTGAAAAACTCAGGGTTAATATAAAATCAATATGAAGAGAAAGGTGCCATTGCAAAAATTTTACATTATCGATTCATATGTGTCGTAGAGAATCTTCTATTTTCAATTTATATACTCCGTAGTCAGTGACCCCGAAGAGTACTAAATTTCGACCGATTCTAATGAATTTTCGGATTTTTGACCACCATATTGGATCCGCCATTTTGAATTCCGAAATTTCGAGAGCGGATTCGTAATCAGCGACCCCAAAAACCCCTGAGTATCAAATTTGGTGAGAATTGATTGACTTAATCACGAGATAATCGATGTGCGCCATATGGCGTCATTGTCGCTTTGGGCCCAGAAAAAATGTGCGCCATATGGCGTCATTGCCGCTCAAGGGGTTAACGTTTTGACTGTTTCGCGATTGACGTGTCATTCAGGTTTATTTTCTGAAGACCACTTATCGCCGCTGTTAATTTCTTTCCAATTAAGTTTAATCTCTAACAGTATGATCCACACGTGTTGCTGGAAAACACAGTGTCCGGATATCTCCACAGCATGGTCTGAAAATACCGGAAAAGCAATAGCTGAATCGATAACCACGAATGTTTGAGTCAAGAGCCACATTTATTTGACGTTGAAGAACTCCTGACGATGTGCCGTTCTCCCATCATCAGAGCGCATTACAGAGTTACGGGACTCTCTTGCGATATATCCTTTGAGAATGGACTCGCGGTTGAAAACACTCTGTTGATCAAGTACGTAAGCAATTAACGAAACTCCGAATTCGATGTTAATTGTAAATGTGTAACCCTACAATGTTAATTGTAAATTTTCCACGGGTACAATGTTAATTGTAAATACGCATCCAATATAATGTTAAGTAAAAAAATTGTATTACAGATCGTTCAACGATATTTTTCGTACGTGCTGAAAAATGATACTTATCATCAAAGAGTGGTTGAAACTATGCAAATTGTCAGGTTACGAGCGCATCACGAGTTACGCTGTTTATTGGTACGTGATCTTTTGCCTCCAAATAGAATCTATACTTCCGAGCGTCGCTACGTTGATTGGGATGAAAAACAAATCGCATATTATTGCTGGTAAGTCAGACTTGCGTTTACCAGATTATTGTTGTATTATTAACGTTTAACTCAAAATATGTCTTACGAATTTGATAAAATATTCAAGGTGACGTTATTTCGGTTAAAAAAAAATTGTTGAATGATACTTCCGAATTACAACAGTGGTTAAATTGCAATTGGAACCAAAACTGAAGCTGCTCGTTGCCTAGCAACCAAAGAGCCAATCACAGCGCGAATAACGTGATGACACGAATGGAACTCGCAATTCGATAAATTCTCGCAGCATCCTTTTTAGAGAAGGATATGTAAAGTTAGACAGATCGATGAACAAATATAAAAAATATGATCATGATGATGGGATAATGATAGTATATATACTTATATTATATAAGAGCGTTGCAGCGACACGTAGTCTATACGCGCGCGCAGCGCGCGGGGATTTCTAGTATACTAAATTTAATATACTAGTTTATGAATAAAAACTTTCAGTAAAAGTACACTAAATTTCAAGTACACTTTTTTTATAGTGTAGAGAATATGACGTTGTAACGAATGACGCATCGATATGTAAAATATCGAAGTGCTAAGATAGCCAATGCTAAAAAAACGAATACTAAAATAGAGAATGTTAAAATAACGAATCATAAAATTAGCGAAAAAGTTTGAAACCACAGATATTTTCCACACTATAAAAAAGAGTCTACTCATGTATTCGCAAATGTATAACCCCATGCGCGGTTTTAGAGCTGGTCGGACGTTGGCGCGACGACGATCGCCTGCGTTACAAAGTCGGCCCGACTCTGTTCGCCAACGTCGGTCCAGCAGCCAATTAACGCCGGGATGATAACATCGGACGTTATACCTAAGCGTCGGGCCGCAATCGGTTTTCGAGTCGGGCCAGGGTCAGAACGACAATGCCGGCCGACGTGGGAGCGTCGGCGCGACATTGTCGCGACATTTGAGACGACGTTGGCCCAGTACTGGGTGTCGACGCTGAGCCGACATCGAATAAAAAATATTAAAAATTAATTTAAAAAAATACATGATCGACCTGCGCAGCCGTCTAATGCTTTTTAATCATTCTAAGCTGTTTTTTAATGAATTTTTCACCACTATTTTTTGGACATCCTAGAATAAATTTTTCCGGCGGTGATGGGACTCGAACTTGCAACCTTGGGATTAGTAGTCCACGATCTTACCCACTCGGTTATCCACATCTTGGAAAATTTAGTGTCGAATTGCGTCTATAAATCACTCGTCTGTATTACTTCATTAATACCGTATGCACTCTTAATGGTGTTATGATGGTATAACAGTTTTTAGAAGTTTATTGCAAAAATAAAACAATAGTGAAAAATAATGAAAATTATTTAACTCAATAAATTGCCCATGTGCGGGTAGCCAACGTTCCGAGTACGGCCGACGATTGGCTGAATCAAGGTAACTCGTCGGTAGCCAGCAATCGGAGTTCGACGATGACCCAGAGTTGGCGAAACGTTCGAGCGATGCTTGGCTGGCAGGCGGCGTCGAATCGACAGCCAACGATCGGAACGCGACACTCGGCGGTATGTCGGCAGCAAGTCGGCAGCTGACGATCGGAACCCGACTACTGCCCAGCGTCGATCGAACCTTCAATCCTTAACTGTACTGACATTGGGGTCCGTAGCTGGCACGACGATGGTCCCCACAGTTCTGGTGACGTTGGCTGCCAACAACCGTAATTACGGTTAACGCGCCAGCGTCGGCAAAATGTTGGCAGCCAACGTCACCAGAACTGTGGGGACCATTGTCGTGCCAGCTACGGAGCCCAATGTCGGCACAGTTAAGGATTGAAGGTTCGATCGACGCTGGGCAGTAGTCGGGTTCCGATCGTCGGCTGCCGACATACCGCCGAGTGTCGCGTTCCGATCGTTGGCTGTCGATTCGACGCCGCCTGCCAGCCAAGCATCGCTCGAACGTTTCGCCAACTCTGAGTCATCGTCGAACTCCGATTGTTGGCTACCGACGAGTTGCCTTCCCAAGTAAAAAAATTATATATAGAGTTCATAAAAAATATATATAGTTTTAAATATAGAATTGGGCATATATAGTTTTTATAAAATCTATATACAATTTATACATAAACCGAACTGTACAGGTGATCTTATATATAAATTGCATATAGATTGTATATAGAGTTTATACAAACTATATATGCCCAATTCCATATGTCGGACTATATATAATTTTTTTACTTGGGTTGATTCATCCAATTGTCGGCCGTACTCGGAACGTTGGCTACCCGCACATGGGACATTTTATGAGTTAACCGGCGGCAGTAAAGAGTGATTTGCATCAGCGCAGCGTCCACAAAAAAGGAATTCAATATAGTGATGTATTTATCCGAATATAAATTGTTAAATGGCAATTTGCAAATAGTTAAATTATTATGTAATTTTTTTCCAAAAATGATTCCTACACTGAGAAAAAAAATCACTAGACTAACAAAACGTGCGCTTGCAGGCAGTGAAAAGAATATTCTTTCGATCGAATGAAATATGTAATTGATCGAAGCAACAGCTAATCAATCCAAATATTATTCGATTACCATTGCCGAATATTTTGTCCAATCGACAAAATATTCTTTTCACTGGCCGCAAGCGCCCGTTTTGTTGGTTCTAACGATTTTTTTTCTCCGTGTACTTTTCAATCAATTCTCATTAATGTCACATTAATATAATTATCACCATTGAATAAATATCCACTACACGCTTAATTTGCAGAGTATATTTGGGTGGGATTCAAGATAGCGAATGATCAAAATAGCGGTCGGGGTTCAAGATAGCGGATGATCAAAATAGCGAATGGCTAAAATGGCCAATTCCATAATAGTGGCCATTCTAGATTCAGCCGTTCATTACATACAATTTCGCTATTTCAGCCATTCGCTATTTTGACCCCCATCCAAGGGGTTAAAAAGCAATCAAAACAACGAATTTCGTCTGACTAAAATAGCGAATTTCGTAATAATGGCCATTCTAGATTTGAACGTTCATTATTTTGAAATTCGCTATTTTAGACATTCGCTATTTTGGTCATTCGCTATTTTGACCCCCATCCGTATGCGTAAAGCATTCTTTAGAGATGTCACAACGAAATAAAGACCATCTTGTATTCAGTTCATTGCGCCATCCCTTAATGAGGTTCGACCGTTTCACACTACACTGCTAGAAAAGACTGGGTATTTATGCATAAATTTGTCAGTAGTAATACCACTAGTGCTTCAAAATTATCGGATATTTTCCGATAGAAAATCTCCGAAGCTTGAGGAAAATATCCGATTAATTTTGAAGCACGAGTGGTATTTGACGGATTATTTTTTCCTCTCGGACTTCGGTCAATCACAGTGCAGGAAACAGCATCTAGATATTTTTTTAGAGAAAATTTTCCAAAGCGACTCATTTTTCAATCACGTTTAAATTAACCAACTGTCTTTATGTCACATAGAATAGTTAGTGTGAAATGCGCCGAAAATGAGGAGAAACATATGAAAGCTCATCGGAAATTTTTAAGAAATTTCCGATATAAAACTGTTGGGTAGCTTCAAACACTGCGCTGCGATTGGCCGAAAACCGAGTGGAAAGAATAATCATCGAAATTTAATATACAAATGTGGTATAAAATTAATAGACTTTTTCAGTAAAATTAAAACAGATTATTGTAGTGTGCATAAAAACTTCCAATAAAATTACATTAAATTTCAAGTAGATTTTTTTACAGTGTAGTCAAATAAGTGCTAAATTGTCGCAATCGATTTATTAAAGTTTAATGCATTAAGTAACAATAGTGGAGGGTCATTTATATAGAAGCGTGTATGCTTAACCCAATGAAAAATGCATACTGACGAATTTGCATGCCGATTAACTGATTAAGGATATTTTCCGAAGGCTTACATTTTCAGTCAGTTTTTTCGAAGAATAATCTGTAAGTCTTTACCGATTGTAATGATTAACGATAGCGCATTCTATTTCTTTAAAGTTGCTGTACGAATTCCAGCTTTCGGCAAAGAGTTACAGATTATTCTTAGAAAAAATTAAACGAAAGCGTGTCCCACGAAAAGTGACGTTAATCTGTTAATCTTTATTCAAATCCGTCAATATTAATCCTTGGGTTGAATATTCATGCTTCGATACAAATTACTCTCCACTATTGTTCTTTAATGCATTAAACTTTAATAAATCGAATACCAAAATTTAGCTCTCATTTGCCTAGTGTGAAATGGTTGATCCTCCTTAAGATTATGTGCTACATGTCGCCCGTCTCTCACAGATTGCTATAAGTGCGAGGGAGACAGCTGAATTTTTCCGAAGTGTTGTTCTCCATCAAAAGACGAGAAGCGTTCATGGCAGAATTTCTTTTTTGTTCGAGACATCTATTGTAGCCGAGAACAACGCTTTACATTTTCTTTTACCAATCAAGCAGTAGCACATCATCTTAAAGTAGATCGCCGGACGAATTTTCTTTTGGATACCAGCGATTAATCATTTCTATTTATAGTCCTGGGCGGGATATTAAATTTTATACTGCATTTTTTCTGTAACGTAGTTTTTATTGATTTTCGAAAGAATTGGTTACATGTCCAAAAAAACATCATCAACATTTTTCTCTCTTGCATCTCTCGAGCCTTTGTCCATAAATTCTTTCGCTTCGCCCAGGAAGAGATCGGGTTAGTTGCACCCCTGACCTCATTGAACGTGTCTTCATATTATTGCGAAGACAGCTTTTTGCTCGCGTTTCATCGCAGCAATAGGTATTCTCAACTGATAACTGAGGTGTTTAAGAACCATCGCATAATTCGGCGCTTTCAGTGTTCAGTTTGACTCATCTTTCACCTTTCGGAAGAAGCCCTCAAGCTCATAACCTTCTTAAAGTTCTGAAGAAGTCGTCGGAGCAATCGGAAGAAAGCTCTGAGTCTTGAGTTGCTTCCAGAGTTTGGCTCAGCCATTTCCTCCAACACTGAGGCATTGAGTTTCATCAATCTGTTAAGAGTGCTGGAACTTCTGGGCTGCATTCCACTAATCTGCATAGCGAAAGTTTCCTCAACGCTCTTTTCTATGGGAAATTCGTTTACGGACATCAAATCGCTGGCACCGAAGTCTGAGTCCGATTTGTTCCAGGCAGACGAACCGTCATAAGTTACAGACGTGTTGTTCAATTCGTCGCCAAGTGCGTCCTCTAAAAAATCATTCTCGTTGTAAGCTGCAGTGTCGTTGAGATCTTCACCTCGCATTTCTTCCGAGTCGCCGTGAATTTGTTTCCGGCTTGCAGTTTTGACGAACATGGCAATCGTTGAAATCGTGGACGCCACATTTGATGACGAAGAATACAACGTTTTCGTTGAATCCGAATGAGGATGTTTCCTAGTGGATTCCATAATTGGCAATTCTGAGTCGTCGCTGAGAACCAACGTTTCCGAAAATTCTGGCTCCACAATGCATGGAGATACATTGTTGTTGCCGTCATTCGGAATGTCCGTGGCACTCGGAACATGCGGTTCTTTGATCGCCTTTATGATGTTGTTTCTTCTTTGTAAAGCTTGTTTATTGGAATTCGTTGTTCCGTTGCTATCACGGCTTCGCCTCAGCGAAGCGCGTTGCAGCAGACGTTGAGTGAAGGCGTCCTGAACCAGATCCATTGAAATTGGTTGGTCGTTCTTTGGAGAAAAGTACCACCTGAAGGTGGTTGACAGATAATCCTATTGGAGTTATCCAACAGATGCGATTATTAAAAGCCTTTGAACCTGGAAAACAAAATAACAAATGCGAATTAATATCGATACCAAATTACAAATTTTCATGTTATATGCAAAGACTTGTTAACTATTTTCTGAACGCATTTAATATTGTGAATAAATATATATATTGATTCGCAATACGCTGAAAGAAGAGTTTGTTAACAGTTAACAAATCTTGGTTAAATATGGCGAAATAAACCATTTAGTTATTCTTATTGAATCTCACTTGAGCCAAATAAGATTTGTTAACTATTAACAAATGTCAGCGAGCTTCATTTGCGACAAGCTAATTTTATTTAGCTTAAGTGAGATTCAATAAGAATAATGAAATGGTTCATTTCGCCATATTTAACCAAGATTTGTTAACTGTTAACAAATCTCTTCTCTCAGTGTACACAATATTGAATGAGTGAAGAAAAATTTTATATTCTCTATTAGTCATCTTTTATATGAAATAGACAAATGTTTGAACAAATGTGAATTTTCGGAGATCTTATACTTACTTTCAATGTGATGTTTAGATGACTTCAGATGCACTGGTAGTGACTGAGGGCCGTTTGTCGCTGCACGAAAATCAGTCTATTTGCGTTTCGCTTGACACGCCGAAAAAATTGATTTATAGGTTGAAGAATACTGCCGAGAGTATGCGACAAAATTAATCAAGATATAGCTGATCACGAAGTTGTGAGCACCGTAGTAACTGTAGAAGGACTGAAGAGTTCACTGCTGCGTTCTACAATCGAATGAGACGCTTGAGACTCTGCAGCCCCGTCTTATAGTAACGCCTGAGCGGAGTGGGAGCTCCCCACTACGGGATCGTCGCGCTCGGGGATGCCCAATCCATCGTCGAGGAATAGGGATTCCCACTCCGCTCTACGCTCGAGCGCGCCCTCCTATGGCAATCAACCGTGGTAGTCCTGCGCGTTCCTAGCAATTGTATGAGACATTTACCGATTCTTATAATATTTTCTTATAATTTAATTTTATAAAAGTTCTGACTGAAAAAATTTTAATGAACAAAAAATGTGAAATAATATGCGAGCTATTGTTATTTCACATTTTTTGTTTATGCAATTAGTTTATTAAACTATTTTCGCGGTCATTAATTTTTTAATGTATATAAATTATTATTTTTTCTGTTTTAGAAAAATAATAGGAAACGTGTTCATGCGTAAAATAATCATACTATAACATATCAACGAACTGACGTGAAGTTAGGGACATGGCGACCATTTTGTGGGATTTCAATATATACAAACTTACTATTCGACAATGTTTTTTAAACGTTTTTATTTCTCGAAAGGTATACTTAGTATATGGGGTAAAACACGTCAAGGCGGCCACACGAATTTTTCATTTCGATAAAAAGTTTTCAAATTTCTTGAGGATGTTGGTCTGGCTGAAAACAAAAATTGCAAATTTTTTCAGATTTTTTTATTGTATATTTTAGCCGTTACAAATAACTGAAAATAATAAGCGTTAATTTTTTAACGTCAAAACGACGGCTCTCGCAAAAAAAATCATGTTAACAAAAAATTTAAGGTACCTAACGTTCTTTTCAACAAATTTTTTTGCAAATTTTCCTACTCCGTTTTACGGTATTTATCAATTAAATAATATTTCAATTTTTTTTAATCCGAAACTGCGTTCTCGATTCAGATGAGATTTTTACATTTTGTTCCTTAATATGTTAAGGAACTGAAAAAAAATTGGCGAGATGGGCGGCGACTTCGTTCTACAGTTACAGCTCTTCGAATGATCGAACATAACGGTAATCTAATGTGTAATTGCTCTCTACGTTCAACAGGGTTGAGACTGTCAATAGAAAAAATCTAAAGCCCGCATCCGTTGTTTATTTTTTTGTTATTTTTAACTAAATTCTTTTTTTAAATTAGTTTAACTGGCAAATTCCCCCGTACCTGTCGTCCACACTTTGTGTTCACAACGCAGAACGATGGTCATGTAACATTGAGCACGTGAATATTGAACTCAAGAGACATTCATTCACCACGTTTTGCCAATTTTCGATTGATCAGAAAAGAGCACGATGATGAATTACGTGTCATCAGGAAAAAAGTTTCAATTCCATCAGTCGATAAAACAAATGTATTAAAAAACCCAAAAATTGAAGAGGGAAAAATATCCGAAGCAAAAAATGCAGTGCGGGCTTTAGAATTATTATATAGACAGTCTGTTGAACGTACAGACCAATTACACATTAGATTGCCCTGGTATTCGATCGTTTGAAGAGCTGTAACAGTGGAATGAAATCGCCGCCCATCTCGTCAATTTTATTTCAGATTCTTAACATATTAAGGAACAAAATGTAAAAATCTCATCTGAATCGAGAACGCAGTTTCGGAGAAAAAAAAATATTGAAATATTATTTAATTGAAAAATACCGTAAAACGGGGCAGGAAAATTTGCAAAAAAAAATTGTTGAAAACAACGTTAGGTACCTTAAATTTTTTGTTAACGTGATTTTTTTGCGAGAGCCGTAGTTTTGGCGTTAAAAAATTAACGATTACTATTTTCAGTTTTTCGTAATGGCTGAAATATGCAATAAAAAAATCTGAAAAAATTTGTAATTTTTGTTTTCAGTCAGACCAACATCCTCAACAAATTTGAAAACTTTTTATTGAAATGAAAAGTTCGTGTGGCCGACTTCACGTGTTTTACCCCAAATACAAGTTATGAAAAAAGACAGGTAGCGGTACACAAATCCTGTGTAGCAATCTTTAACCATTTTACAGAACATGGTACTATTAGAAATAGGCATATTCGTGCCATGCCAGTGAATACTCACACCCCACATAGAGCATAATGTTGCCTGAATGTTGCAGGAATATTTCGAATATTTAATTGCAATATTATCTTACCGTTCAGAAATATTGTTGCCCGGAAAACAATTGCCAATCATTTTTTAAATTTTTCTGAACTTTACCTGTGAAATAATTCCTTCAACAAAATTTCACAAAGTTTTGAATAAAAGATTGCGGATTAAACTTTGCAAATTTTACAATGGATTTTTTTTGCAACATTCCAATACATTTCCAATGGAAATTTCTAAACTAGTTAAAAAAATTGAATTGGAAATTATCTGCATTTCGAGATAAAAAGAAATTCACCTCGTTCTCTTAAGGATCATTCGATTTGAAAAAACTGAAATTCCATCGGGACGTCGCAATATGATTATTTGGAAATGGGAAAAAAGTCTGACAGAAATTGGAAGCCTCATTAGAATTTACTGGGAAATATGACATGGTCTTTTTTTACAAGATTTTCATGCACCAGAAATCGTCTGAAAGGCTGTTTTATCTTTATTTTTTAATTCACCCGTCTTGGTCGATAGAACACGTGGGCGATAAAAGTATAAAGTTTGTACAAGTAGTCGATAGTCTAGTGTACAGCATGATAGACATTAGGTCGTTAAATTGGTTTGATAGGTAGATAGATTTAAGTCTTTGAAGCGAGAATTTACGTTTCTTCCAATCGCATTCACCTCTAGAACAAATATAATTAATGAAACTCTAATCTGTTATACATTTTTGAAGCAGGATCGTTATTTAAAATTACTCGTCGTTAATTCGGGATTTTTTTTCTGCAATAAATAGGATTATTATAAAGGACGTCCAATGCTGCTTAGATTAGTGCTGCTTAAAAACTCGCAATCAAAAAATCATATTCAAAACGGTAGAATTTCTTACGAATTAATAAGCATTGGGCAGAAAATTTAATATTCACATAATATTGCTCTGTAATATTATAGAAATATTATATTTGCAACGTTTTGATCGGACATTGCAAGATTGCTGCAATATTTTAGAAATGTTTCAAACATCTTTCACAATATTTTTGTAATATTGCAATATTGCAAAGGAATATTTAGAGAATGTTTCAAAAATATTTCGATGCTATGTGGGATCCTTTTTGCCCTGTGAGCAATCGAGTATAACAAAATCAGACATTAAAGATACTAAAAACCTTTATTTTATATTATAATGATGGCGAAAAATTATTAATAAATAATTGTTCATGAAATGCTTAACAAATTTGATAGACAACGTTTTTCATATACAATGAGTTCTCTGATTTTTTCGGATACATGATTGTTTTTAGAATTTATCATTAATTGCAACAATTTGGTTTCGATAATATTTTCGGTGGTTTGAAATGATATTCCCTAAATGTAATATGGAACCTTCCCACGAAAACGAAATGAACAATCACGACCTTTTACCAATTTTTCTCAATTAACGAATTATTTTCTATAATTATTTGCAAACTGTACAAAAAATTGCATTTGGAATAATTAATGCCTCCGTTTCATAAGACTAGAAATTAAGGCTTATAACGAAATAATATAATTGTATTTACTAAATATAGTCACGACGGTATTTGTTTCAGATTTTTTTTTCTTGTCACAAAGTTTTGAAATTAATACATTGTCTTATTGGCAAGAAAATGTTCTTTTTTTGCAAATTTTCATGACAATTACTTTAATAGCCATTGATTTTTTGAGAACAAAAATGCAGCTTAATGGTTAAGCGTCATTTTTATTCTAAATCCTTAAACTACATTACATGAATTGTTAACTAAAAGTTAAATAATAATAACAAAAAAAATTATGAACTGGTAGAAAAAAATTATGCTGAAAAATATCAATAATTTTTTTTTTTCTTATGAAATACATTTTTTGTGTTTCATCGATACAAACCACAGGAATAGTTTATCCTGCTAGCTCGAAAATTGTACCAGTTAGAGCATTAATAAACATTCTCTATATAACTCAAAGCAACGTTTCAATTTTCAAAAATTCTTGAATGATTGAAGTTTTTAATTCACAAATCCCATACAAAATTTGGATTATTCTGGATTCCTTGACACAAAAAACTCGAAAAAAATCTCTAATCTATGAACAATAATTGAAGAATGTTCTTCAACCATTTCTCAAAATAAATATTTTAGATATCATTGCACTCATGAGAAAATTCGTTTAACAAACATTATTTTCCAATTTAAAAAAAAACAGGAAATACATTCAAAGTACTCTAAAAATTTAGAATGTGCAATAACGTTGAGCTTTTCAGATTTGTTTCTTACTCCGAAGTTTTGAAATTTTCGAGGGATCAAACTTTTATTTCAGAGTGTAAGTGTCAAAACAATTAAACAAGTTTAAAAAAGGACAAATATTACAACTGTATATTTGTATTCAGTTATAAATTACGGGGAAAAACAATAACATATTTTTATTTATAAAAAATATAGATGGGTCATTCCACCGGTTATCGACAGCGACGCGACCCTCATATTTTTTTTATTTTTTTTTCCATTTGAGATATTGTAGAGCAATATAAAAAAAACTCTAGAATTTTGTTTAGATTTAATAAGAAAATTGTGTTTTTTGAATTACCTAAAATTTGATTTTCTCAAAAAGTACGTCGACGATTTTTTTTTTTTTTTACAGTAAATTCTATGTTCAAAAACAAAATTTTTGAACTTAGACCCAGAGTGGGGCGAGGCCGAGATTATCAGCTGAAAATAAAACAAAATTAAATTTTTTTTTTTAAATACCCCAAACTTGAATCTCTCTAAAAGTACGTCGCTGATTTTTTTCAAAATGTTTATAGTAAATTCTCTGTCCAAAAATGAAACTTTTGAAACTAGAACGAAAATGGGGAGCAGTCTAGAATAGCAACTAAAAATAAAAAATGTTTACGGGTGAATTTTATTTTTAGTTCCTATTCTAGACTGCTCCCCATTTTCGTTCTAGTTTCAAAAATTTCGTTTTTGGTCAGAGAATTTACTATAAAAAGTTTGAAAAAAATCAACGACGTACTTTTAAAGAGATTCAAGTTTGGGGTATTTTTTCAAATTCTAGACTGTTTTTTTATATTGCTCTACAACATCTCAAAAGGAAAAAAAAATTAAAAATTATGAGAGTCGCGACCCTGTCCATAACCGGTGGAATGCCGCAGATATTAAAGAAGTTACTTTATTTTTCGCCTTTAATCATGTAAAATGTGAATTGAACTCATCAACTAATATAAACAAGGAAATGTGTCTAATATTTTACAGTTAAACGTTAGATTATATTTAACGTGATATTTTAAATGAAAAATTCTCCATTGACTTTTGTCAAATACTATAAATATTTTAGTCGCCCTTTCAAATTGTTCAACGCGACTGAACGGCGACCACAACTGCATTGTTGCAACAGACATAATAAGTCATTTTGGCTCAGATACTTTTAGTGACCACTCTTCATAAAACATACAATTGAGAATAAAAGAAGTTCTGTGAAATAAATGCCTTGGTTTTATAACAATTCTCATCCATGAATTGTTAGAATGAGTCTTTCGAGAATTTATTAGTGTAGTATTTATTTTTACTAGCAACTAAAAATAAAAAATGTTTACGGGTGAATTTTATTTTTAGTTCCTATTCTAGACTGCTCCCCATTTTCGTTCTAGTTTCAAAAATTTCGTTTTTGGTCAGAGAATTTACTATAAAAAGTTTGAAAAAAATCAACGACGTACTTTTAAAGAGATTCAAGTTTGGGGTATTTTTTCAAATTCTAGACTGTTTTTTTATATTGCTCTACAACATCTCAAAAGGAAAAAAAAATTAAAAATTATGAGAGTCGCGACCCTGTCCATAACCGGTGGAATGCCGCAGATATTAAAGAAGTTACTTTATTTTTCGCCTTTAATCATGTAAAATGTGAATTGAACTCATCAACTAATATAAACAAGGAAATGTGTCTAATATTTTACAGTTAAACGTTAGATTATATTTAACGTGATATTTTAAATGAAAAATTCTCCATTGACTTTTGTCAAATACTATAAATATTTTAGTCGCCCTTTCAAATTGTTCAACGCGACTGAACGGCGACCACAACTGCATTGTTGCAACAGACATAATAAGTCATTTTGGCTCAGATACTTTTAGTGACCACTCTTCATAAAACATACAATTGAGAATAAAAGAAGTTCTGTGAAATAAATGCCTTGGTTTTATAACAATTCTCATCCATGAATTGTTAGAATGAGTCTTTCGAGAATTTATTAGTGTCTTACCGATTAGTTTATTACTGTTTATTAGCATCTTACCGATTCAGGAGGGATTATTATAATAATGGGTCATTAAGGTATATGAGCGTTCGGTCGCCCGAGCGCGGTTGACCAGTCGGATCACGTACAAAGCTGTCCGCGTCAAATCTGCGCACTAAGCGTCTTAAAGAATAACTTCATATGAGAACCAGAGCATTTCGTCGCTATTTAAAATTCAATGAATAATATTATCCAGAAGAAATGAAAATAAAAAGGTAGTCTTCCATTCTTCGCGAAAATTATCAAAATTTCTTTCTGACGACGAAGCTTAAACGTGATTATCATTTTGTATTTTGTTTATCGTGGCGCCGCTTAAATTTGATCTTCAGAGCCATCGTTTTGTGAAAAACGAGTTATTTTCACTTTTACTTAAGATTAATCATTAATATGAAATAATTGTCAAGTCATTGAGACATTCTTTCATTTTGATCTACAGATTTTCTTTTAGTGAAAACTAGCAATAAATTATTCTTAATATGTGTACTAAGCGCCTTAGACAAAAACATTGTATGAAGACTAGGACAATTCATCACTATTTAAAATTCAAAGAAAAATTTTATCCAGAAGAAATAAAAATAAAAATGTAATCTTCCATTCTTCCCGAAAATTATAAATTTCTTTCTGACGATGAAGCTTAAACGTGATTATCATTTTGTATTTTGTTTATTGTGGCGCCCCTTAAATTTGATCTTGAAAGCCATCGTTTTGTGATAAGCGAGTTATTTTCACTTTCACTTAAGATTAATCATTAATCATAAATATGAAATGCTTGTCAAGTCATTGAGACATTCTTTCACTTTGATCGACAGCTTTTCTTTTAGTGAAAACTAGCTGTAAATTATTTTTAATATGTGTACTAAGCGTCTTAGACAAAAACTTGTATGAAGACTAGGACATTTCATCACTATTGAAAATTCAATGAAAAATTTTATCCAGAATAAATAAAAATGAAAATGTAGTCTTCCATTCTTCACGGAAATTATTAATTTCTTTCTGACGGATCTTAAACGGGATTATCATTTTGTGTTTTGTTTTTCGTGGTGCCGCGTAAATTTGATGTTTGGAACCATATCTTATTGAAAAGCGAGTTATTTTCACTTTTAGTCAAGATTAATCATTAATCATAAATCTGAAATGTTTGTCAAGTCATTGAGACATTCTTTCATCTTGATCAACAGATTTTCTTTTAATGAAATCAAGCGGTAAATTATTCTTAATATGTGTACTATGTGTCTTAGACAAAAACATTGTATGAAGACTAGGATATTTCATCACTATTGAAAATTCAATGAAAAATTTTATCCAGAAGGAATAAAAATAAAAATGTAGTCTACCATTCTTGGCGGAAATTATAAATTTCTTTCTGACTAAGCTTAAACGGGATTATCATTTTGTATGTTCTTTGTTGTGGCGCCGCTTAAATTTGATTTTCGGAGCCATCTTTTTGGAAAAAACGAGTTATTTTCACTTTTACTCAAGATTTACCATTTCACAAATATGAAATGCTTGTCAAGTCATTGAGACATTCTTTTATTTTGATCGACAGATTTTCTTTTAGTGAACGCTAGCGGTAAATTATTCTTAATATGTGTACTAAGAGTCTTAGATAAAAACTTTGTATGAAGACTAGGACATTTCATCACTATTGAAAATTCAATGAAAAATTTTATCCAGAATAAATAAAAATGAAAATGTAGTCTTCCATTCTTCACGGAAATTATAAATTTCTTCCAGACGGAGCTTAAACGGGATTATCATTTTGTATTTTGTTTGTCGTGGTGCCGCGTAAATTTGATCTTTGGACACATATCTTATTGAAAAGCGAGTTATTTTCACATTTACTCAAGATTAATCATTAATCATAAATCTGAAATGCTTGTCAAGACATTCCCATGTACGAATCTCAAACCGGCTGGGTCTTGGCGCAGTACCGTTGCCAACGTTGACGGTACTGGCGAGTAATACTGGGGAGGTATTGTAACATTACAGACTCAACGCTGGCGCAACGTTGGGATGATCATACCGGTCCTATGTTTGCCCCTTGGTATTGGCATGGTACTGGCTAGCGGTACTGGTGAAGTACGTTGGGCCAGTACTGGACCAGAGTTGAACCGTAGTCCCGAGGAGAATCTTCAGTCTGTACAGTGCCAGTAAGGTTTTTCTAACGATGCCGGTGCTGGCAACTAATTCTGGTAAGGTACAACCGATACTGAAGAGGTATTGACTGAACGATGGCACAACTCCGGGATGATCATACCGGTCCAACGCTTACCTCACGGTATTGCGCCGACACTGAGTGTGAGCCGTTGGGCCGAGGTCCAGTTTCAGAAGCGAGCCTGTACCGAACCAGAACCGAATATTAATATTCATATTATTATTAAATTTATATATTACATAATAAAAATATGTTATGATATTAATTATATTGGTAATATTATTTTAGTAATATTAAAAAAAGAAAAAAAGTGATTCCTTTACAATTACAATTTTTCCGTGATGCTCCCTGAGAAGTGATGTGTGGGGATTTGAACCTAAGACCTATCGACCTACCTAACTACCTATCTACCTAAGAACGTACACGCTAACCACTAGACCAAACCGACTATATGGATTTCTGATACTAGACTTTCATAAAGGTTGCTTCGAGTATAACAATCACAGAAATATAGACGGATTTGAGTAAAAATATGCCACCCGGTATTTTCGAGGTCGCTGATTACGAATCTGATCTCAAAATTGAGAGATTCAAAATGGCGGAGCCAATATGGCGGACCGAAAATGCTAAAAGTAACGTGATGTGAATAAGACTCCGTACCCGAAAGCTATTTATGTCGTTGACTACGAACCTTAACTGCACATTAGGAAATTCGAAATGGCGAATCCAATATGGCGGACCAGATATTAAAAACCGTTTCGATTTAGATGAAACTCAACACCCATAGGTTTTCGCAGTCCCTGATAACGAATCTGAATACGAAATTCACGAATTAAGTCACGGGTCCAAGATGGCGTATCGAAATGCAGAATTTCAAAATGGCAGACCAAAATGTAAACCGTAACTAAATTTCAATCAGAGACTGGATACGTAAAGGATTTCGATGTTACTTTATACGAATATGAATACAATTTTCGGCCAGCGTTGGGACAGTGTAACTCCAGTACTCTAACGAGTCTTGGATATCCGTCGACAATATTATAAAGTCTGTATAAAACATAAATTTCGGTGCAGTATAATGCCAGTACTTAGTTGTATGTCAGGCTGATACTAGCAAAGTTTGCTCTATAACAATAAAATAAGTTTCGGCCTATTCCGGGCCCAGCACTCGGACAGCTCTCGGCGGTGTTCCGGCAATATATTCAACCAGTACAACGCACACCTGTTGGGACAGTATTACCCCAGTACTCAGTCGAATGCCAGGTTAGTATTGGCAAAATTTGCTTGCCGACAAAAAGACGAGTTTCGGCGAAGTGGGCTCCCAGTACTTGGACGACTTTCGCCGGTGGTCTGGAAATATATTCAGCCAGTACGAAGGACAACTGTCGGAACAGTATTATTTCAGTACTCAGTCGCATGTCAGGGTGGTACTGGCAAAGTTTGCTCGCTGACAATAAGATGAGTTTCGGCCTAGTCCGGGTCCAGCACTCGGACAGCTCTCGGCGGTGTTCCGGCAATATATTCAGCCAGTACAACGCACAACTGTTGGGACAGTATTACCCCAGTACTCCGTCGAATGCGAGGCTAGTATTGGCAAAGTTTGCTTGCCGACAAAAAAACAAGTTTCGGCGAAGTCCGCTCCCAGTACTTGGACGACTTTCGCCGGCGGTCTGGAAATATATTCAGTCAGTACGAAGGACAACTGTCGAAACAGTATTATTCCAGTACTCAGTCGTATGTCAGGGTGGTACTGGCAAAGTTTGCTCGACGACAATAAGATGAGTTTCGGCCTAGTCCGGGTCCAGCACTCGGACGGCTCTCGGCGGTGTTCCGG
The DNA here is from genome assembly GCA_963970395.1 of Ephialtes manifestator. Classification (NCBI taxonomy): domain Eukaryota; kingdom Metazoa; phylum Arthropoda; class Insecta; order Hymenoptera; family Ichneumonidae; genus Ephialtes; species Ephialtes manifestator. The sequence goes on along the minus strand of OZ019968.1, from coordinate 9,432,398 downwards.
CAATATTTTCAGCCAGTACAACGCACAACTGTTGGGATAGCATTACCCCAGTATTCTGTCGAATGCCAGGCTAGTATTGGCAAAGTTTGCTTGCCGACGTTAAGACGAATTTCGTTGAAGCCCACGCCCAGTACTTGGACGAACCCCGGCTGAGTGCCGTCCATGTTATCATGGACGTACTGGCCACAAGTACTGACGCAGCATGGTGCCAATTGTTAATCGGTGATGTGACAACACTGTCCAACGCCACTTGGCGGCCAATTCCGTTTTAGTACTGGACCGTATTGGCAACTCTGGCAGTATATCAGAATTCGTACATGGGTTGAGACATTCTTTCATTTTGATCGACAGATTTTCTTTTAGTGAACACCAGCGGTAAATTATTTTTAATATGCGTACTAAGTGTCTTAGACAAAAACTTCGTATTAAGACTGGGACATTTCATCACTATTTAAAATTCAATGAAAAATTTTATGCAGAAAAAAAATAAATAAAAATGGAGCCTTCCACTCTCGACGAACATTATACATTTCTTCCTGACGAAGCTTAAACGTGATTATCATTTCGTATTTTGTTTGTCGTGGCGCCGCTTAAATTTGATTTTCGGAGCCATCTTCTTGTGAAAAGCGAGTTATTTTAACTTTTACTCAAGATTAATTATTAATCATGAATATGAAATGCTTTGCAAGTCATTGAGACATTTTGATCGACAGATTTTCTTTTAGTGAACACTGGCGGTAAATTATTTTTAATATGTGTACTAAGCGTCTTAGACGAAAACTTTCTATGAAGACAAGGACTATCACTATTTAAAATTCAATGAAAAATTTTATCGAGAAGAAATGAAAATAAAAATGTAGTCTTTCATTCTTCACAAAAATTATAAATTTCTTTCTGGCGATGAAGCTTAAACGTGATTATCATTTTGTATTTTGTTTATTGTGGCGCCCCTTAAATTTGATCTTGAAAGCCATCGTTTTGTGATAAGCGAGTTATTTTCACTTTCACTTAAGATTAATCATTAATCATAAATATGAAATGCTTGTCAAGTCATTGAGACATTCTTTCACTTTGATCGACAGCTTTTCTTTTAGTGAAAACTAGCTGTAAATTATTTTTAATATGTGTACTAAGCGTCTTAGACAAAAACTTGTATGAAGACTAGGACATTTCATCACTATTGAAAATTCAATGAAAAATTTTATCCAGAATAAATAAAAATGAAAATGTAGTCTTCCATTCTTCACGGAAATTATTAATTTCTTTCTGACGGATCTTAAACGGGATTATCATTTTGTGTTTTGTTTTTCGTGGTGCCGCGTAAATTTGATGTTTGGAACCATATCTTATTGAAAAGCGAGTTATTTTCACTTTTAGTCAAGATTAATCATTAATCATAAATCTGAAATGTTTGTCAAGTCATTGAGACATTCTTTCATCTTGATCAACAGATTTTCTTTTAATGAAATCAAGCGGTAAATTATTCTTAATATGTGTACTATGTGTCTTAGACAAAAACATTGTATGAAGACTAGGATATTTCATCACTATTGAAAATTCAATGAAAAATTTTATCCAGAAGGAATAAAAATAAAAATGTAGTCTTCCATTCTTGGCGGAAATTATAAATTTCTTTCTGACTAAGCTTAAACGGGATTATCATTTTGTATGTTCTTTGTTGTGGCGCCGCTTAAATTTGATTTTCGGAGCCATCTTTTTGGAAAAAACGAGTTATTTTCACTTTTACTCAAGATTTACCATTTCACAAATATGAAATGCTTGTCAAGTCATTGAGACATTCTTTTATTTTGATCGACAGATTTTCTTTTAGTGAACGCTAGCGGTAAATTATTCTTAATATGTGTACTAAGAGTCTTAGATAAAAACTTTGTATGAAGACTAGGACATTTCATCACTATTGAAAATTCAATGAAAAATTTTATCCAGAATAAATAAAAATGAAAATGTAGTCTTCCATTCTTCACGGAAATTATAAATTTCTTCCAGACGGAGCTTAAACGGGATTATCATTTTGTATTTTGTTTGTCGTGGTGCCGCGTAAATTTGATCTTTGGACACATATCTTATTGAAAAGCGAGTTATTTTCACATTTACTCAAGATTAATCATTAATCATAAATCTGAAATGCTTGTCAAGACATTGAGACATTCTTTCATTTTGATCGACAGATTTTCTTTTAGTGAACACCAGCGGTAAATTATTTTTAATATGCGTACTAAGTGTCTTAGACAAAAACTTCGTATTAAGACTGGGACATTTCATCACTATTTAAAATTCAATGAAAAATTTTATGCAGAAAAAATAAAAATAAAAATGGAGCCTTCCACTCTCGACGAACATTATACATTTCTTCCTGACGAAGCTTAAACGTGATTATCATTTCGTATTTTGTTTGTCGTGGCGCCGCTTAAATTTGATTTTCGGAGCCATCTTCTTGTGAAAAGCGAGTTATTTTAACTTTTACTCAAGATTAATTATTAATCATGAATATGAAATGCTTTGCAAGTCATTGAGACATTTTGATCGACAGATTTTCTTTTAGTGAACACTGGCGGTAAATTATTTTTAATATGTGTACTAAGCGTCTTAGACGAAAACTTTCTATGAAGACAAGGACTATCACTATTTAAAATTCAATGAAAAATTTTATCGAGAAGAAATGAAAATAAAAATGTAGTCTTTCATTCTTCACAAAAATTATAAATTTCTTTCTGGCGATGAAGCTTAAACGTGATTATCATTTTGTATTTTGTTTATTGTGGCGCCTCTTAAATTTGATCTTCAGAGCCATCGTTTTGTGAAAAGCGAGTTATTTTCACTTTTACTTAAGATTAATCATTAATAATAAATATGAAATGCTTGTCATTGAGACATTCTTTCATTTTGATCGACAGCTTTTCTTTTAGTGATGTAGAGAAATTTTGGACATTTGTGTTTCCCGGTATGGGAATGCCGCGTCGAACGAGGCGATAATGACTTGCCAATTTTGAAAACCGATCTTGGTAGAAGGACCCCCGAAAATCGAGGAGATTGATCACTGATCGTCCGACCGTCGTAGTGATATCACCTGTACCATATAATCTCTCTATATTATAACAAGATCTCGCTGCCGCCGCCGCCGCCGCCGTGTCAAGAATCAAGGGACTTAGGCCTTTGGACCCACCCCCTTCCGCCAAGCCCTGAGCCCGCCAAGCCCTGAGCCCGCCAAGCCCTGAGCCCGCCAAGCCCTGAGCCCGCCAAGCCCTGAGCCCGAATTATTCTAAGTCCCTCGATTCTTGACACGGCGGCGGCGGCGACGGCGGCGGCGGTGGCGGCGAGATCTTTTTATAATATAGAGAGATATACGTCAAATATATTGTGAAACTAGGACTTCTCATCTGAAAAAGGAAGAATCCCATATCCAGGCCTGGAATATTATCATCGAAAAAGGGGAATTCCGGAATATTAAAATAGATGATTAAAAATTATTATATACCATTATGAAATTATATCTCTGTTCACAATAAACAACAAGACAGAAAATGACAAACGTATATGACAAGTCGGTACATCTGTAAAAAATGAAATTTTTGACCATTCATCTTGTATGAATATATGTGTGAATGCATATTTAATTGAGTGTTATTATTTAATAAAAAAAGGCGATATTTTTTACAATTTAATCAAAAGAAAGGAAAACACATTTATAATTTTATGTATATCTCTATTATATTATTTCATTAATATTGTGAAAATAAAACGCATAAAAGCCTTGTTCTTATTCGTTTTGTATGTTATGTATATATATCTATTTTTTAAAATCTTTTTCGCAAAATGATTTCTTTTATATGCCGGTTTGTGGGTTGATTGTTTTGTATTATTTATTTATTATGTATCTACGTCATTTTGCCTCAATAACAGCCAAGATCACTATTAATATTAATACAAGAATATAAATATCATTTACACAAACTTATTATATAATATCAGCTTGGCTAATATTTACTGAAAATTAAAAAATTATCGGTTTATTACAGTGAAAACTAGCAGTAAATTATTTTTAATGTGTGTACTAAACGTCTTAGACAAAAACTTTGTATGAAGACTAGGACATTTCATCGTTATTTAAAATTCAATGAAGAATGTTATCCAGAAGAAATAAAAATAAATATTTAGTCTTTCGTTGTCCGCGAAAATTATAAATCTCTTTCTGACGGAGCTTAAACGTGATTATCATTTTATATTTCGTTTGCCGTGGTGGCGCTTAAATTTGATCTTCGGAGCCATCTTTTTGTGCAAACCGAGGTATTTTCACTTTTACTCAAGATTAATCATTAATCATAAATATGAAATGCTTGTCAAGTCATTGGGACGTTTCTTCATTTTGATCGACAGATTTTCTTTTAGTGAAAAATAGCGGTAAATTATTTTTAATGTGCTAAGTGTCTTGAAGAAAAACTATCTATGAACACTAGAACATTTCAACACTGTTTAAAATCCAATGAAAACTATTATCCGGAAGATATACAAATAAAAATAAGGCTTGTAGTCTCCACGAAAATAATAAATTTCTGTCTGACGATGAAGCTTAAACTTGATTATCATTTTGTATTTTGTTTGGCATGGCATATCTTAAATTTGATCTTCAGAGCCATCTTTTTATGAGAAGCGAGTTATTTTTATGCGCCACTTACGCCACGGGCAGTATACACGAGAAGTAGCACTTCTCATGCATACGTTACAAAAAAACTATTAAATTATACCACCAGTTGAAGACATCAAATTGTCGACTATTATATAACTGTTGACTATTCACACGAGTGACACATTTGACATTTCAAGCATATTTTTCGCGAGTATTTTTTAAGTATAATTTTCGAACGTACTTTCCAAGTCTTTTTTATGAAATTGAAATAATCGGCAACACTGGCAAATCAACTTTAGTTTAAAACTCCATAGGTGACATGACCATAATGAGTAAAAAATGCGTTATTATGTAGTATAATTTGTTTATTTTCGTTATCTGAACATTCATGTTTATATACATTTTTACATATCCATATTAATTCTGCTTAAAAGTAACTTAATAATACTACTTCAAATCTAATTTTGTAGCAAAAATGGTACTAACGCTATTCTTTTTTTCTTTCAGATATCTTTTTGTAGCCATGTCTGTTAAATCTCAGCTTCGTTTCACACCTTTGCAGATACTTGAGTCCTTTTTAACGTATTATCCACCGTTTAAATGGAAAAAAGTATTCAACATTTCCAAAATATTAAAAAATCACTAAATGTAATTAATACAATTGTCTTCATTCTTGCAATAGTTATTTTTCTTCTTCATCATCATATTTCGTATGGATTCATAGCTATTGAGTAAAAATAGTATTACCACTATTGCAATTATTTTTCCACTCTTTTATTCATTTCACTCGATTGGTATTAGGAAAATTTAATATAATAAATGCTTATTATTTGAAGTCTTTAACATTTTATGTACAAAAAGTATTTAAAACCCTTTGTCATTTCAATGGTGTCTCAAAATTACACGTACTGATTTCAACTCAATCATATTGCGTAGCGTTGCGTTAAAAAAATAATGCACCACTTAGAAACTTGTAGCTGGGACCTCTGGCCAACAATATGCCACTCTTCAAGGGCCAATAACACATGATTAAGTTTTTCGGACCATTCATTCAGTTGTTGAGCACTGCCGTACGACAAAAGATTCCTGACGAACGTACAAGTCGATGTGCACTCAACAGTCATGCTGTTTCTGTCACCAGCGATTCTAGATCTCTCAGTCTCGATCAGCAAAGTCCTCGGCTTCGGGCAGATCGCTCTATCCACAGTGCCCATGTGCGGTTTTAGAGCTGGGCGGACGTTGGCGCGACGACGATCGCCTGCGTTACAAAGTCGGCCCGACTCTGTTCGCCAATGTCGGTCCAGCAGCCAATTAACGCCGGGATGATAAAATCGGACCAACGTTACACCTAAGCGTCGGGCCGCAATCGGCTTTCGAGTCGGGCCAGGGTCAGAACGACAATGCCGGCCGACGTGGGAACGTCGGCGCGACATTGTCGCGACATTTGAAACGACGTTGGCCCAGTACTGGGTGTCGACGCTGAGCCGACATCGAATAAAAAATATTAAAAATTAATTTAAAAAAAAAAATTATCGATCTGCGCAGCCGTCTAATGCTTTTTAATCATTTCAACCTGTTTTTTAATGAATTTTTCACCACTATTTTTTGGACATCCTAGAATAAATTTTTCCGGCGGTGATGGGACTCGAACCTGCAACCTTGGGATTAGTAGTCCACGATCTTACCCACTCGGTTATCCACATCTTGGAAAATTTAGTGTCGAATTGCGTATATAAATCACTCGTCTGTATTACTTCATTAATGCCGTATGCACTCTTAATGGTGTTATGATGGTATAACAGTTTTTAGAAGTTTATTCCAAAAATAAAACAATAGTGAAAAATAATGAAAATTATTTAACTCAATAAATTGCCCATGTGCGGGTAGCCAACGTTCCGAGTACGGCCGACGATTGGCTGAATCAAGGCAACTCGTCGGTAGCCAGCAATCGGAGTTCGACGATGACCTAGAGTTGGCGAAACGTTCGAGCGATGCTTGGCTGGCAGGCGGCGTCGAATCGACAGCCAACGATCGGAACGCGACACTCGGCGGTATGTCGGCAGCAAGTCGGCAGCTGACGATCGGAACCCGACTACTGCCCAGCGTCGATCGAACCTTCAATCCTTAACTGTACCGACATTGGGCTCCGTAGCTGGCACGACGATGGTCCCCACAGTTCTGGTGACGTTGGCTGCCAACAACCGTAATTACGGTTAACGCGCCAGCGTCGGCAAAATGTTGGCAGCCAACGTCACCAGAACTGTGGGGACCATTGTCGTGCCAGCTACGGAGCCCAATATCAGCACAGTTAAGGGGGGGGGGGAGAGTCAGGTCAAAAATTTAAAAAAATCGATTATTTTTTTTTCTGTGAAAATATTCATTTCCATGTAATCTATCTATTAGTAAAGTTATAAGCCGGAATTCGCAAAAATGGCTAAGTTTCTACGGTACCATTCATATTTAATTTTCTCAAAAGTCGTAAAAATTACCAGAATATTATATTTGAATTTTAAATTATTTTGTTTATTTATTTTTGTTATACGCAGACATTATGGCCGATTTTTTGTTCACACAAAAGAATTAAGGATGTTGAAAAAAAAAAATCAAATTTTTTTTTTTTTCTCTTTGGCAGTTTCGTTTAGTTAAGTATACCCTCTGAACCTGCAAAATCTTAGACCTGAAGCCGAAAAAATGGCCGATTTCTGCAATATACCTGTTTTTTAATGATTTTTTTCTATCTATATAATAAAAAGTTTATTACGTATTTGTAGATAAATTTTTATTTGTTTACCATTTTTTAAACCAGTTAGCGAAACGCGATACAAATGACGCGATGAGAGTGTGATGTCTTCAACGCAACACGTAACACTTACATTATATTCGAATTCGCGCGAATAATGGGACATGCGCTGCGATATCTTAGCACGTATCACATGCGCAGCGTGTTACTGCCCCGAGAAGTTACTTCTGCTACACGCGAGACGCATAACCTCGAATTGACGTTTTTATTTTTCGTTCATATTATGTTATTAGTTTGATTCCGTTGGCCATTTACGGTTTTTTTTTCAATCAATAGTGCTTAAAACAGAATCAACAATCATCAGAAGTGATCAGATATGTAAATTTGTTATGAAGTGATGATTTAATGTTTGTGCAGCACATTTGTGAATGTGTCAACACTGGATAAATTTTCAGTGATGTTGTCAATAAAAGTGATCATCCCCATATTATTTACAGGTTTTTTTCAAATTATGCATTCATTTACTTATTTATTTGTAAAAAAAAAAAAAACATTTATTCATAACATGATTAATACTATTCTGTAATCTGACTTGCAAATAATATTTTTATTTTGAAATTAAACATTTTTATTTGAGTGGTAAGCTTTAGATGCCATTTGCCGAACCTTGGGTTTAAACCTATTCTGCGCGTGATTCAGACCAAACTGCTAGGCAGATTGGGCTGGTTGATGTCTCATTTTCTTCTTCATGAAAAGATACACCGGCTAAATGGAGCAAAAGTTAATAAAAGGTAATATTTTTCAAGTGACATAATTATTACTAAATAAATTTTATGCTATTTTCTAAATCAGTTATTAACTTTGCTTTCAGAACAAAAAAAAAAATATTTTGCTCCATTTAGCCGGTGTATCTTTTTATGAAGAAGAAAATGAGACATCAACTAGCCCAATCTGCCTAGCAGTTTGGTCTGAATCACGCGCAGAGTGGAAAACCTAAGACCTTTGCTTAAGATAATATGGAAAGGCATACGCAAGTCAGATGGCAGTAAAAAATCCTTTCATCGAGTACCAACAATATAGTTCATTGATCATTTTTATATGCAAGAGAATTTGGATGATATTGAATTTACAAATTTAATTATTTTGACATGACTCCCTCCCCTTAAGGATTGAAGGTTCAATCGACGCTGGGCAGTAGTCGGGTTCCGATCGTCGGCTGCCGACTTGCTGCCGACATACCGCCGAGTGTCGCGTTCCGATCGTTGGCTGTCGATTCGACGCCGCCTGCCAGCCAAGCATCGCTCGAACGTTTCGCCAACTCTGGGTCATCGTCGAACTCCGATTGTTGGCTACCGACGAGTTGCCTTGATTCAGCCAATCGTCGGCCGTACTCGGAACGTTGGCTACCCGCACATGGGACATTTTATGAGTTAACCGGCGGCAGTAAAGAGTGATTTGCATCAGCGCAGCGTCCACAAAAAAGGAATTCAATATAGTGATGTATTTATCCGAATATAAATTGTTAAATGGCAATTTGCAAATAGTTAAATTATTATGTAATTTTTTCCCAAAAATGATTCCTACACTGAGAAAAAAAATCACTAGACTAACAAAACGTGCGCTTGCAGGCAGTGAAAAGAATATTCTTTTGATCGAATGAAATATGTAATTGATCGAAGCAACAGCTAATCAATCCAAACATTATTCGATTACCATTGCCGAATATTTTGTCCAATCGACAAAATATTCTTTTCACTGGCCGCAAGCGCCCGTTTTGTTGGTTCTAACGATTTTTTTTCTCCGTGTACTTTTCAATCAATTCTCATTAATGTCACATTAATATAATTATCACCATTGAATAAATATCCACTACACGCTTAATTTGCAGAGTATATTTGGGTGGGATTCAAGATAGCGGATGATCAAAATAGCGAATGGCTAAAATGGCCAATTCCATAATAGTGGCCATTCTAGATTCAGCCGTTCATTACATACAATTTCGCTATTTCAGCCATTCGCTATTTTGACCCCCATCCAAGGGGTTAAAAAGCAATCAAAACAACGAATTTCGTCTGACTAAAATAGCGAATTTCGTAATAATGGCCATTCTAGATTTGAACGTTCATTATTTTGAAATTCGCTATTTCAGACATTCGCTATTTTGGTCATTCGCTATTTTGACCCCCATCCGTATGCGTAAAGCATTCTTTAGAGATGTCACAACGAAATAAAGACCATCTTGTATTCAGTTCATTGCGCCATCCCTTAATGAGGTTCGACCGTTTCACACTACACTGCTAGAAAAGACTGGGTATTTATGCATAAATTTGTCAGTAGTAATACCACTAGTGCTTCAAAATTATCGGATATTTTCCGATAGAAAATCTCCGAAGCTTGAGGAAAATATCCGATTAATTTTGAAGCACGAGTGGTATTTGACGGATTATTTGTTCCTCTCGGACTTCGGTCAATCACAGTGCAGGAAACAGCATCTAGATATTTTTTTAGAGAAAATTTTCCAAAGCGACTCATTTTTCAATCACGTTTAAAGTAACCAACTGTCTTTATGTCACATAGAATAGTTAGTGTGAAATGCGCCGAAAATGGGGAGAAACATATGAAAGCTCATCGGAAATTTTTAAGAAATTCCCGATATAAAACTGTTGGGTAGCTTCAAACACTGCGCTGTGATTGGCCGAAAACCGAGTGGAAAGAATAATCATCGAAATTTAATATACAAATGTGGTATAAAATTAATAGACTTTTTCAGTAAAATTAAAACAGATTATTTAAATTCAAGTAATTTTACAGTAAAATGAAAGTAAGATATTGAATTTGCTGTACTATATATTAAATTTAATACACTAGTATGCATAAAAACTTCCAATAAAATTACATTAAATTTCAAGTAGATTTTTTTACAGTGTAGTCAAATAAGTGCTAAATTGTCGCAATCGATTTATTAAAGTTTAATGCATTAAGTAACAATAGTGGAGGGTCATTTATATAGAAGCGTATATGCTTAACCCAATGAAAAATGCATACTGACGAATTTGCATGCCGATTAACTGATTAAGGATATTTTCCGAAGGCTTACATCTTCAGTCAGTTTTTTCGAAGAATAATCTGTAAGTCTTTACCGATTTTAATGATTAACGATAGCGCATTCTATTTCTTTAAAGTTGCTGTACGAATCCCAGCTTTCGGCAAAGAGTTACAGATTATTCTTAGAAAAAATTAATCGAAAGCGTGTCCCACGAAAAGTGACGTTAATCTGTTAATCTTTATTCAAATCCGTCAATATTAATCCTTGCGTTGAATATTCATGCTTCGATACAAATTACTCTCCACTATTGTTCTTTAATGCATTAAACTTTAATAAATCGAATACCAAAATTTAGCTCTCATTTGCCTAGTATGAAATGGTTGATCCTCCTTAAGATTATGTGCTACATGTCGCCCGTCTCTCACAGATTGCTATAAGTGCGAGGGAGACAGCTGAATTTTTCCGAAGTGTTGTTCTCCATCAAAAGACGAGAAGCGTTCATGGCAGAATTTCTTTTTTGTTCGAGACATCTATTGTAGCCGAGAACAACGCTTTTCATTTTCTTTTACCAATCAAGCAGTAGCACATCATCTTAAAGTAGATCGCCGGACGAATTTTCTTTTGGATACCAGCGATTAATCATTTCTATTTATAGTCCTGGGCGGGATATTAAATTTTATACTGCATTTTTTCTGCAACGTAGTTTTTATTGATTTTCGAAAGAATTGGTTACATGTCCAAAAAAACATCATCAAAATTTTTCTCTCTTGCATCTCTCGAGCCTTTGTCCATAAATTCTTTCGCTTCGCCCAGGAAGAGATCGGGTTAGTTGCACCCCTGACCTCATTGAACGTGTCTTCATATTATTGCGAAGACAGCTTTTTGCTCGCGTTTCATCGCAGCAATAGGTATTCTCAACTGATAACTGAGGTGTTTAAGAACCATCGCATAATTCGGCGCTTTCAGTGTTCAGTTTGACTCATCTTTCACCTTTCGGAAGAAGCCCTCAAGCTCATAACCTTCTTAAAGTTCTGAAGAAGTCGTCTGAGCAATCGGAAGAAAGCTCTGAGTCTTGAGTTGCTTCCAGAGTTTGGCTCAGCCATTTCCTCCAACACTGAGGCATTGAGTTTCATCGATCTGTTAAGAGTGCTGGAACTTCTGGGCTGCATTCCACTAATCTGCATAGCGAAAGTTTCCTCAACGCTCTTTTCTATGGGAAATTCGTTTACGGACATCAAATCGCTGGCACCGAAGTCTGAGTCCGATTTGTTCCAGGCAGACGAACCGTCATAAGTTACAGACGTGTTGTTCAATTCGTCGCCAAGTGCGTCCTCTAAAAAATCATTCTCGTTGTAAGCTGCAGTGTCGTTGAGATCTTCACCTCGCATTTCTTCCGAGTCGCCGTGAATTTGTTTCCGGCTCGCAGTTTTGACGAACATGGCAATCGTTGAAATCGTGGACGCCACATTTGATGACGAAGAATACAACGTTTTCGTTGAATCCGAATGAGGATGTTTCCTAGTGGATTCCATAATTGGCAATTCTGAGTCGTCGCTGAGAACCAACGTTTCCGAAAATTCTGGCTCCACAATGCATAGAGATACATTGTTGTTGCCGTCATACGAAATGTTCGTGGCACTCGGAACATGCGGTTCTTTGATCGCCTTTATGATGTTGTTTCTTCTTTGTAAAGCTTGTTTATTCGTTGTTCCGTTGCTATCACGGCTTCGCCTCAGCGAAGCGCGTTGCAGCAGACGTTGAGTGAAGGCGTCCTGAACCAGATCCATTGAAATTGGTTGGTCGTTCTTTGGAGAAAAGTACCACCTGAAGGTGGTTGACAGATAATCCTATTGGAGTTATCCAACATGCGATTATTCAAAGCCTTTGAACCTGGAAAACAAAATAACAAATGCGAATTAATATCGATACCAAATTACAAAGTTTCATGTTATATGCAAAGACTTGTTAACTATTTTCTGAACGCATTTAATATTGTGAATAAATATATATATTGATTCGCAATACGCTGAAAGAAGAGTTTATTAACAGTTAACAAATCTTGGTTAAATATGGCGAAATAAACCATTTAGTTATTCTTATGGAATCTCATTTGAGCCAAATAAGATTTGTTAACTATTAACAAATGTCAGCGAGCTTCATTTGCGACAATCTAATTTTATTTAGCTTAAGTGAGATTCAATAAGAATAATGAAATGGTTCATTTCGCCATATTTAACCAAGATTTGTTAACTGTTAACAAATCTCTTCTCTCAGTGTACACAATATTGAATGAGTGAAGAAAATTTTTATATTCTCTATTAGTAATTTTTTATATGAAATAGACAAATGTTTGAACAAATGTGAATTTTCGGAGATCTTATACTTACTTTCAATGTGATGTTTAGATGACTTCAGATGCACTGGTAGTGACTGAGGGCCGTTTGTCGCTGCACGAAAATCAGTCTATTTGCGTTTCGCTTGACACGCCGAAAAAATTGATTTATAGGTTGAAGAATACTGCCGAGAGTATGCGACAAAATTAATCAAGATATAGCTGATCACGAAGTTGTGAGCACCGTAGTAACTGTAGAAGGACTGAAGAGTTCACTGCTGCGTTCTACAATCGAATGAGACGCTTCAGACCAGGGTACTGACACTCCGCTGCTCTGCTCTATGCTAACCGTGTATTTCTTATTTGGCACGCCAACGCCGACGCTCATTGGCTGAGAGCGAATCGGGTACGCTTATGTTCGCCAACGTTACACGACCAAAACCGCCGTTGCCGGCGTTAACATTTTCGAAGTTGGCTACGGTCTCAGTAGTGGGGGCTGACGAAGATAGATATATCAACTGTCTTTGTTACTCCAACGGTGCATGCGTATAATGTACATTATACACATAGACTGAAGGGCCGGCTCAGACTAGCTGCAATAATAGAATTTATATTAACAGAAAAATGCAAACCCTCGTATAAACAGCTAAAAAGAACGGGGTATCAAAGCGAAAAAAAATCTATCAAGTGAAACGAAATAAATAAACCAAAATATAACGTTTAACAAGTGACTTCAAAACTTAAATATCAAAAATACTATGCCATCACTCAAGTTCAAAATAGAAAATAACGCATTTTTACAGATGTCTTTTCTTAACAATATATTACTGATTTTAACTATTTATTAATTCAAAAGTACAAGGTAAAAACGTGTTTTTTTGATTGCTTTTACGATTGCTTTTACAAAGCTACCTCTATGAGGAAGTATGTTATTCAATTTTTGGCTTCCTCATAAAGGAAGCTTTGTAAAACTCGAAAAATAATGAGGAAGCAATGTGCAAGGTTCTACTTTGCATCCTTGTTTTAATTAGATAAATATACATGTTATGGATACGCTTTTTCTATTTCGTTATTACGTTATTTCTTGATTAGAGCGTTTCCGAAAGTGAATGTGATAATGTATATTTTTAAAAATAATTCAACATTCCATAAAATCAAAAATTTCATACCGTTCGTCACTAAATTATACATATATAATGGCTGAATATTGTTTCATTTATATACAAAATTTGAGCTCGCTATCTTACGTTTTGCAAAAGTTACAATAGAGCGATAATGTCAATTTTTTTTAAAATTCAAAACATCATAAAATTGTAACGTTCAACCGATCTTAACTAAATTCAATAGCGATCACCGGCGTATGAAAGCTCACATTCATACCAATTTTAAGATCAATATCTCGAAAATTGAAAGAGTTATCGCGTAGACATATTTCAAAAAATTAAAAAACGCGTAATAATTTAACGATGAAGTTGATTTTAACAAAAATCTGTATGAACGATGAGGCTTGATCCCTCTATCTATGGTCCAAATTTCAGCTTGATATCTCAAGGCATTCCCGAGTTATGAAGGTTTACATTTTTCAAATGGGGAAATCATTGGTTTTTCCCGACACTATAAAATAATATTCTCACTTTTATTAAGTTAATCCGCCGTATTATCTTTTCGATAGTAAATGACGGCGACGGGCGGTGGGGTACCGCGCCGCCTTTTCGATTCATGTTCTGAAAATCTTGGTTTTTTCTGACATTATAAAATAATATGTTCACTTTTATTGAGTAAACCCGCCGTATTATCTTTTCGATCGTAAATGGCGGTGACGGGTGATGGGGTACCGCGCCACCCTTTGGATTCAGATTATTAAAACCTTGGGTTGTCCAGACAAATAAAAATATTTAAAAAAATAATAAACTGACTTTTATTGAATCCCACGATTTTCAACGATTCATACTAGTTTTTCCAAATTTTAAAATCTTTTTTTATAAATATCTTGTCAATTTCTAAATTTCGTTTTTTACGAATTTACAAATATTGTTTTGTTAAATTGAAAGTGACAAATATATTTTTTGTAAAAATGACAAAAAGATATTTCTTAAAATGAAAATATAAATTTTAAATGGATTGTTTCTGTACTTGTTTTTGTAAAACTGTAAACTTCATCGGTTTTTTATAAAGTTGGTGGACAAAAACCGTTTCATAGAAGTAAAAGAATTTCAATTTACCTTTTATCGAATATAAAGTAAAATATGTAACGAAAATCTTGAGTTGTCACACATTTTAACAGTTTCAGTCATGAAAATAAAATATTTTCAGAACAATTGCGAATGTTCATGTTCACAGCAATCTTTTATTTTATCTGAAAACCGTGAAAAAGCACTAAATAAACGTTCAAATAAATATTTTCATCAAGATATGAGGATACCGATTCAATGCAGGACATCCTTAAGACGAATAATTAATATTATTCTCATCTTAATTTATTGAAACTAAAGTTTCAATAGTTTATTTAATAACGAAAGAGACAGCTCATTTTCTTTCAGATATCCGAGATGTATATTATTTTTAAAATACTAAATCGGGCTCTACGATAAAATAACAATTCAATTGCTATTTCTGCGATGAGCTATTAAAAATTACGTAATAACTAATGTTCCATTATATGAAATAAAAATATATGATCGGAGGCATGAACTGATGACATTGCGTTTCAAGCAGCGCATGAATTCAAGTTCACCGCTGTTCCATCCCCACCAATTTCAATTCCATCGACAGCTGTAGGCATCATTGCTGCCAAGCCAGCAAGCCGAACTTTTCATCGTCATATTTTGTTATTCTTGGGCTGGCAATATCCGTACCCGATCGGTTCGTGCCAAATAAGAAGTGGCGGGGTACACGGAGTGTCAGTACCCTGCTTCAGACTCTGCAGCCCCGTCTTATAGTAACGCCTGAGCGGAGTGGGGAGCTCCCCACTACGGGATCGTCGCGCTCGGGGATGCCCAATCCATCGTCGAGGAATAGGGATTCCCACTCCGCTCTATGCTCGAGCGCGCCCTCCTATGGCAATCAACCGTGATAGTCCTGCGCGTTCCTAGCAATTGTATGAGACATTTACCGATTCTTATAATATTTTCTTATAATTTAATTTTAGAAAAGTTCTGACTGAAAAAATTTTAATGAACATAAAATGTGAAATAATATGCGAGCTATTGTTATTTCACATTTTTTGTTTATGCAATTAGTTTATTAAACTATTTTCGCGGTCATTAATTTTTTAATGTATATAAATTATTATTTTTTCTGTTTTAGAAAAATAATAGGAAACGTGTTCATGCGTAAGATAATCATACTATAACATATCAACGAACTGACGTGAAGTTAGGGACATGACGACCATTTTGTGGGATTTCAATATATACAAACTTACTATTCGACAATGTTTTTTAAACGTTTTTATTTCTCGAAAGGTATACTTAGTATATGGGGTAAAACACGTCAAGGCGGCCACACGAATTTTTCATTTCGATAAAAAGTTTTCAAATTTCTTGAGGATGTTGGTCTGGCTGAAAACAAAAATTGCAAATTTTTTCAGATTTTTTTATTGCATATTTCAGCCGTTACAAATAAGTGAAAATAATAAGCGTTAATTTTTTAACGTCAAAACTACGGCTCTCGAAAAAAAATCATGTTAACAAAAAATTTAAGGTACCTAACGTTCTTTTCAACAAATTTTTTTGCAAATTTTCCTACTCCGTTTTACGGTATTTTTCAATTAAATAATATTTCAATTTTTTTTTCTCCGAAACTGCGTTCTCGGTTCAGATGAGATTTTTACATTTTGTTCCTTAATATGTTAAGGATCTGAAAAAAAATTGGCGAGATGGGCGGCGACTTCGTTCTACAGTTACAGCTCTTCGAATGATCGAACATAACGGTAATCTAATGTGTAATTGCTTTCTACGTTCAACAGGGTTGAGACTGTCAATAGAAAAAATCTAAAGCCCGCATCAGTTGTTTATTTTTTGTTATTTTTAACTAAATTTTTTTTTTATTAGTTTAATTGGCAAATTCCCCCGTACCTGTCGTTCACACTTTGTGTTCACAACGCAGAACGATGGTCATGTAACATTGAGCACGTGAATATTGAACTCAAGAGACATTCATTCACCACGTTTTGCTAATTTTCGATTGATCAAATAAGAGCACGATGATGAATTACGTGTCATCAGGAAAAAAGTTCCAATTCCATCAGTCGATAAAATAAATGTATTAAAAAAACCCAAAAATTGAAGAGGGAAAAATATCCGAAGCAAAAAATGCAGTGCGGGCTTTAGAATTATTATGTAGACAGTCTGTTGAACGTACAGACCAATTACACATTAGATTGCCCTGGTATTCGATCGTTTGAAGAGCTGTAACAGTGGAATGAAATCGCCGCCCATCTCGCCAATTTTTTTTTTCAGATTCTTAACATATTAAGGAACAAAATGTAAAAATCTCATCTGAATCGAGAACGCAGTTTCGGAGAAAAAAAATATTGAAATATTATTTAATTGAAAAATACTGTAAAACGGAGTAGGAAAATTTGCAAAAAAAAATTGTTGAAAAGAACGTTAGGTACCTTAAATTTTTTGTTAACATGATTTTTTTGCGAGAGCCGTAGTTTTGGCGTTAAAAAATTAACGCTTATTATTTTCAGTTATTTGTAACGGCTGAAATATGCAATAAAAAAATCTGAAAAAATTTGTAATTTTTGTTTTCAGCCAGACCAACATCCTCAACAAATTTGAAAACTTTTTATTGAAATGAAAAGTTCGTGTGGCCGACTTCACGTGTTTTACCCCAAATACAAGTTATGAAAAAAGACAGGTAGGGGTACACAAATCCTGTGTACCAATCTTTAACCATTTTACAGAACATGGTACTATTAGAAATAGGCATATTCGTGCCATGCCAGTGAATACTCACATCCCACATAGAACATAATGTTGCCTGAATATTGCAGGAATATTTCGAATATTTAATTGCAATATTGTCTTACCATTCAGAAATATTGTTGCAAGTAAAACAATTGCCAATCATTTTTTTAATATTTCTGAATATTACCTGTGAAATAATTCCTTCAACAAAATTTCACAAAGTTTTGAATAAATGATTGCGGATTAAACTTTGCAAATTTTACAATGGAATTTTTTTGCAACATTCCAATACATTTCCAATGGAAATTTCTAAACTAGTTAAAAAAAATTGAATTTGAAATTATCTGTATTTCGAGATAAAAAGGAATTCACCTCGTTCTCTTGAGGATCATTCGATTTGAAAAAACTGAAATTCCATCGGGACGTCGCAATATGATTATTTGGAAATGGGAAAAAAGTCTGACAGAAATTGGAAGCCTCATTAGAATTTACTGGGAAATATGACATGGTCTTTTTTCCATGGTTTTTTTTACAAGATTTTCATGCATTAGAAATCGTCTGAAAGGTTGTTTTATTTTTATTTTTTAATTCATCCGTCTTGGTCGATAGAACACGTGGGCGATAAAAGTATAAAGTTTGTACAAGTAGTCGATAGTCTAGTGTACAGCATGATAGACATTAGGTCGTTAAATTGATTTGATAGGTAGATAGATTTAAGTCTTTGAAGCGAGAATTTACGTTTCTTCCAATCGTATTCACCTCTGGAACAAATATAATTAATGAAACTCTAATCTGTTATACATTTTTGAAGCAGGATCGTTATTTAAAATTACTCGTCGTTAATTCGGGATTTTTTTTCTGCAATAAATAGGATTATTATAAAGGACGTCCAATGCTGCTTAGATTAGTGCTGCTTAAAAACTCGCAATCAAAAAATCATATTCAAAACGGTAGAATTTCTTACGAATTAATAAGCATTGGGCAGAAAATTTAATATTCACATAATATTGCTCTGTAATATTATAGAAATATTATATTTGCAACGTTTTGATCGGACATTGCAAGATTGCTGCAATATTTTAGAAATGTTTCAAACATCTTTCACAATATTTTTGTAATATTGCAATATTGCAAAGGAATATTTAGAGAATGTTTCAAAAATATTTCGATGCTATGTGGGATCCTTTTTGCCCTGTGAGCAATCGAGTATAACAAAATCAGACATTAAAGATACTAAAAACCTTTATTTTATATTATAATGATGGCGAAAAATTATTAATAAATAATTGCTCATAAAATGCTTAACAAATTTGATAGACAACGTTTTTCATATACAATGAGTTCTCTGATTTTTTCGGAGACATGATTGTTTTTAGAATTTATCATTAATTGCAACAATTTGGTTTCGATAATATTTTCGGTGGTTTGAAATGATATTCCCTAAATGTAATATGGAACCTTCCTACGAAAACGAAATGAAAAATCGCGACCTTTTACCAATTTTTCTCAATTAACGAATTATTTTCTATAATTATTTGCAAACTCTACAAAAAATTGCATTTGGAATAATTAATGCCTCCGTTTCATAAGACTAGAAATTAAGGCTTATAACAAAATAATATAATTGTATTTACTAAATGTAGTCACGACGGTATTTGTTTCAGATTTTTTTTCTTGTCACAAAGTTTTGAAATTAATACATTGTCTTATTGGCAAGAAAATGTTCCTTTTTTGCAAATTTTCATGACAATTACTTTAATAGCCATTGATTTTTTGAGAACAAAAATGCAGCTTAATGGTTAAGCGTCATTTTTATTCTAAATCCTTAAACTACATTACATGAATTGTTAACTAAAAGTTAAATAATAATAACATAAAAAATTATGAACTGGTAGAAAACAATTATGCTGAAAAATGTCAATAATTTTTGTTTTTCTTATGAAATACATTTTTTGTGTTTCTTCGATACAAACCACAGGAATAGTTTATCCTGCTAGCTCGAAAATTGCACCAGTTAGAGCATTAATAAACATTCTCTATATAACTCAAAGCAACGTTTCAATTTTCAAAAATTCTTGAATGATTGAAGTTTTTAATTCACAAATCCCATACAAAATTTGGATTGTTCTGGATTCCTTGACACAAAAAACTCGAAAAAAATCTCTAATCTATGAACAATAATTGAAGAATGTTCTTCAACCATTTCTCAAAATAAATATTTTAGATATCATTGCACTCATTAGAAAATTCGTTTAAAAAACATTATTTTCCAATTTAAAAAAAACAGGAAATACATTCAAAGTACTCTAAAAATGTAGAATGTGCAATAACGTTGAGCTTTTCAGATTTGTTTCTTACTCCGAAGTTTTGAAATTTTCGAGAGATCAAACTTTTATTTCAGAGTGTAAGTGTCAAAACAATTAAAGAAGTTTAAAAAAGGACAAATATTACAACTGTATATTTGTATTCAGTTATAAATTACGGGGAAAAACAATAACATATTTTTATTTATAAAAAATATAGATGGGTCATTCCACCGGTTATCGACAGCGACGCGACCCTCATATTTTTTTTATTTTTTTTTCCATTTGAGATATTGTAGAGCAATATAAAAAAAACTCTAGAATTTTGTTTAGATTTAATAAGAAAATTGTGTTTTTTGAATTACCTAAAATTTGATTTTCTCAAAAAGTACGTCGCCGATTTTTTTTTTTTACAGTAAATTCTATGTTCAAAAACAAAATTTTTGAACTTAGACCCAGAGTGGGGCGAGGCCGAGATTATCAGCTGAAAATAAAACAAAATTAAATTTTTTTTTTTAAATACCCCAAACTTGAATCTCTCTAAAAGTACGTCGCTGATTTTTTTCAAAATGTTTGTAGTAAATTCTCTGTCCAAAAATGAAACTTTTGAAACTAGAACGAAAATGGGGGACAGTCTAGAATAGCATCTAAAAATAAAAAATGTTTACGGGTGAATTTTATTTTTAGTTCCTATTCTAGACTGCTCCCCATTTTCGTTCTAGTTTCAAAAATTTCGTTTTTGGTCAGAGAATTTACTATAAAAAGTTTGAAAAAAATCAACGACGTACTTTTAAAGAGATTCAAGTTTGGGGTATTTTTTCAAATTTTTTTAAATTTTGTTTTATTTTTAGCTGATAATCGAAGCCTCGCCCCACTCTCGGTCCAGGCTAAAAAAAATTGTTTTTGCACACAGAATTTAATGTAAAAAAAGAACAAAAATTGTCGACGTACTTTTTGAGAAAATCAAATTTTAGGTAATTCAAAAAACACAACATTTTTAAAAATCTAAAAAAATTTCTAGACTGTTTTTTTATATTGCTCTACAACATCTCAAAAGGAAAAAAAAATTAAAAATTATGAGAGTCGCGACCCTGTCCATAACCGGTGGAATGCCGCAGATATTAAAGACGTTACTTTATTTTTCGCCTTTAATCATGGAAAAAATGAATTGAACTCATCAACTAATATAACCAAGGAAATGTGTCTAATATTTTACAGTTAAACGTTAGATTATATTTAACGTGATATTTTAAATGAAAAATTCTCCATTGACTTTTGTCAAATACTATAAATATTTTAGTCGCCCTTTCAAATTGTTCAACGCGACTGAACGGCGACCACAACTGCATTGTTGTAACAGACATAATAAGTCATTTTGGCTCAGATACTTTTAGTGACCACTCTTCATGAAACATACAATTGAGAATAAAAGAAGTTCTGTAAAATAAATGCCTTGGTTTTATAACAATTCTCATCCATGAATTCTTAGAATGGGGCTTTGGAGAATTTATTAGTGTCTTACCGATTAGTTTATTACTGTTTATTAGCATCTTACCGGTTCAGGAGGGATTATTATCATAATGGGTCATTAAGGTATATGAGCGTTCGGTCGCCCGAACGCGGTTGACCAGTCGGATCACGTACAAAGCTGTCCGCGTCAAATCTGCGCACTAAGCGTCTTAAAGAATAACTTCATATGAGAACCAGAGCATTTCGTCGCTATTTACAATTCAATGAATAATATTATCCAGAAGAAATGAAAATAAAAAGGTAGTCTTCCATTCTACGCGAAAATTATTAAAATTTCTTTCTGACGACGAAGCTTAAACGTGATTATCATTTTGTATTTTGTTTATCGTGGCGCCGCTTCAATTTGATCTTCAGAGCCATCGTTTTGTGAAAAACGAGTTATTTTCACTTTTACTTAAGATTAATCATTAATCATTAATATGAATTGATTGTCAAGTCATTGAGACATTCTTTCATTTTGATCGACAGATTTTCTTTTAGTGAAAACTAGCAATAAATTATTCTTAATATGTGTACTAAGCGCCTTAGACAAAAACATTGTATGAAGACTAGGACAATTCATCACTATTGAAAATTCAATGAAAAATTTTATCAAGAATAAATGAAAATGAAAATGTAGTCTTCCATTCTTCACGGAAATTATAAATTTCTTTCTGACGGAGCTTAAACGGGATTATCATTTTGTATTTTGTTTGTCGTGGTGCCGCGTAAATTTGATCTTTGGACACATATCTTATTGAAAAGCGAGTTATTTTCACATTTACTCAAGATTAATCATTAATCATAAATCTGAAATGCTTGTCAAGACATTGAGACATTCTTTCATTTTGATCGACAGATTTTCTTTTAGTGAACACTAGCGGTAAATTATTTTTAATATGCGTACTAAGTGTCTTAGACAAAAACTTCGTATTAAGACTAGGACATTTCATCACTATTTAAAATTCAATGAAAATTTTTATCCAGAAAAAATAAAAATAAAAATGGAGCCTTCCACTCTCGACGAACATTATACATTTCTTCCTGACGAAGCTTAAACGTGATTATTATTTCGTATTTTGTTTGTCGTGGCGCCGCTTAAATTTGATTTTCGGAGCCATCTTCTTGTGAAAAGCGAGTTATTTTAACTTTTACTCAAGATGAATTATTAATCATGAATATGAAATGCTTTGCAAGTCATTGAGACATTTTGATCGACAGATTTTCTTTTAGTGAACACTGGCGGTAAATTATTTTTAATATGTGTACTAAGCGTCTTAGACGAAAACTTTCTATGAAGACTAGGACTATCACTATTTAAAATTCAATGAAAAATTTTATCGAGAAGAAATGAAAATAAAAATGTAGTCTTTCATTCTTCACAAAAGTTATAAATTTCTTTCTGGCGATGAAGCTTAAACGTGATTATCATTTTGTATTTTGTTTATTGTGGCGCCCCTTAAATTTGATCTTCAGAGCCATCGTTTTGTGAAAAGCGAGTTATTTTCACTTTTACTTAAGATTAATCATTAATAATAAATATGAAATGCTTGTCATTGAGACATTCTTTCATTTTGATCGACAGCTTTTCTTTTAGTGATGTAGAGAAATTTTGGACATTTGTATTTCCCGGTATGGGAATGCCGCGTCGAACGAGGCGATACTGGCTTGCCAATTTTGAAAACCGATCTTGGTAGAAGGACCCCCGAAAATCGAGGAGATTGATCACTGATCGTCCGACCGTCGTAGTGATATCACCTGTACCATATAATCTTTCTATATTATAACAAGATCTCGCTGCCGCCGCCGCCGCTGCCGTGTCAAGAATCAAGGGACTTAGAATAATTCGGGCTCAGGGCTTGGCGGAAGGGGGGTGGGGAGGGGAGGGATGGGAAGGGGAGCGGGGCACCCTTCGGGGGGGGGCCTTCGGAGGTGGCACCCTTGGGTAGGGGCCGATTGCGAGCGCGCGCAGCGCGCGAGCCACGATAAAATCCTAGTATATATATATCTATTTTTTTAAATCTTTTTCGCAAAATGATTTCTTTTATATGCCGGTTTGTGGGTTGATTGTTTCGTATTGTTTATTTATTATGTATCTACGTCATTGTACCTCAATAACAGCCAAGATCACTATTAATATTAATACAAGAATATAAATATCATTTACACAAACTTATTATATAATATCAGCTTGGCTAATATTTACTGAAAATTAAAGAATTATCGGTTTATTACAGTGAAAACTAGCAGTAAATTATTTTTAATGTGTGTACTAAACGACTTAGACAAAAACTTTGTATGAAGACTAGGACATTTCATCGCTATTTAAAATTCAATGAAGAATGTTATCCAGAAGAAATAAAAATAAATATTTAGTCTTTCGTTGTCCGCGAAAATTATAAATCTCTTTCTGACGGAGCTTAAACGTGATTATCAGTTTGTATTTCGTTTGCCGTGGTGGCGGTTAAATTTGATCTTCGGAGCCATCTTTTTGTGCAAACCGAGGTATTTCCACTTTTACTCAAGATTAATCATTAATCATAAATATGAAATGCTTGTCAAGTCATTGAGGCATCCTTTAATTTTGATCGGCAGATTTTCTTGTAGTGTATAGTTGCGGTAAATTATTTTTAGAGATACTCGAAAATGGGAAATTAATATTTTATTTTTGGAACGTAATTTATTTTGATTCCTGTAAATTTGGTACCATTTCACTACCGTTAACGGATAAACTGTATTTTTACAAGTGCGCGATTATATAGGAAGTAAACTGTACAATTGGGGATTTTCAATAATATTGTACCCTCGGAATTAAGCATATTGAGTTACAGAAAAACTATTAAATTATACCACCACTTGAAGACACCAAATGGTCGACTATTATGTAACTGTTAACTATTCACACGAGTGACACATTGACATTTCAAGCATATTTTTCGCGAGTATTTTTTAAGCATAATTTTCGAACGTACTTTCCAAGTCTTTTTTATGAAATTGCAATAATTGGCAACACAGGCAAACCAACTTTAGTTTAAAACTCCATAGGTGACATGACCATAATGAGTAAAAAATGCGTTATTAAGTAGTATAATTCGTTTATTTTCGTTATCTGAACATTCATGTTTACGTACATTTTTCACATATCCATATTGATTCTGCTTAAAAGTAACTTAATAATACTGCTTCAAATCTAATTTTGTAGCAACAATGGTACTAACGCCATTCTTTTTTTCGTTCAGATATCTTTTTGTAGCCATGTCTGTTAAATCTCAGCATCGTTTCACACCTTTGCTGATACTTGAGTCCTTTTTAACGTATTAGCCACCGTTTAAATGGAAAAAAGTATTCAACATTTCCAAAATATTAAAAAATCACTAAATGTAATTAATACAATTGTCTTCATTCTTGCAATAGTTATTTTTCTTCTTCAATACATAATCATATTTCATACGGATTCATAGCTATTGAGTAAAAATAGTATTACCACTATTCCAATTATTTTTCCACTCTTTATTCATTTTACTCAATTGGTATTAAGAAAATTTAATATAATAATATAAATGCTTATTATTTGAAGTATTTTACATTTTATGTACAAAAAGTATTTAAAACCCTTTGTCATTTCAATGGTGTCTCAAAATTACACGTAGTGATTTCAACTCAATTATATTGCGTAGCGTTGCGTTAAAAAAATAATTCACAACTCAGAAACTTGTAGCTGGGACCTCTGGCCAATAATATGCCACTCTTCAAGAGCCAATAACACATGATTAAGTTTCTCAGACCATTCATTCAGTTCTTGAGCACTGTCGTACGACAAAAGATTCCTGACGAACGTACAAGTCGATGTGCACTCAACAGTCATGCTGTTTCTGTCACCAGCGATTCTAGATCTCTCAGTCTCGATCAGCAAAGTCCTCGGCTTCGGGCAGATCGCTCTATCCACAGTGGTTATCTCATTCGAGACACAGTCCATCAGTTCAATGATTTTCAAAGGCTCCTTCACGTCTTGTTCACGCGGATAATTCCAGAACATCAAAGTGTGTCCCTTAAGAACGCACCACCTGCGATTCCAAGTTGAAAATCCACCGATCTCATCATAGAAGTTCAAGAACCCCTCGTGACTCATCGCCAGATGAAGTCTGCAAGCCAGATTCAAGTCGATAGAACCATTCAGCGATGACTTCGTGGGCACGAGCATCAAAGACCACGGTGAAGATGAAGACAAGTCTTTGAGAAACAACTCAGTAAAGCCAGAAAGTACGAAGGACGAATTCCGACTCTTCCAAGCGTTGTGATCGTTAATAATCGGAGACTCAGGATTCTCAATTTTCTTGAAGAGTTTCGTGGGAGAAGCGAGAATGTTGGTGTAAGGAAGACAATAGGTGCTCCGCGATTGCCTGGACACTCGATGCCTTTCTTGCCTGTAGCTTTCTCTTTGGAGTCTCAATGAATAGACCTGAACGATGATTTTGAACTCAGGGGTTAAATTGGGGATCGATATCGACTCAGAAAAGATGAGTGTTCTTTCGATTGGGGAGCAGCGAATCGCAGGCGTGGCCCAAACATTGAGGCCGTGGGACACAGTAACAACGAACCACTCAACCATCTCGTCATCCCGAGATTCAGGACGAAGTTTGTCACGCATATGAAGATATATGTCGCTGACGGTTATTTCAGCTTTCACACGAAACGATGCACTTTCCTTGATGTTCTCATCCGATGTGATATCCTTGATCGCTTCCAGAGCAGCTTCACGACGAAGACTCGCCACTAGGAGCAATCGTTCTGAGTCGACACGTTCTGAGCTGCTCAGATGATCTTTTTTCCAGTCGTAGGATTGCAAAGCCTTCGCAGCTTGATTCATCCATGTCTGTTGAACTTTTACCTCCTGCAGGAGGTCTTGGATCATGCCGATTTCTTCGGATCCCGAGGGAATCGTCGGGACTATTTGAAGGTCCTTTTTGACTTTGAGAACCGGACGGAATTTCTTCTTGATTGTCTGAGTCAAAGAACGATAGATACGCATTGATCTGTTTAGAGTGCTGGAACTTTTGGGCGAGAATGGTTCACTTGCTGGCAGATTCAGAGTTTGCATCACTTTCCTCTGCAGAGGAAAACTCTCTTCTGACATCAATTCGCTCGCTGTGAAGTCAGAACGGCTTCTGTCTCTCGCATAATTATCGTCGTAAGTTACCGACAACTTGTACAGTTCGTCGCCCAAAGCATCCACCAAGAACTTTTCCTCGTCGTATAGCGTTGTGTCATTCAGAGTCGATGCTATTTCTTGCCATTTTTCTGATTCATTGGATTTCTGATCGAACGCTGTTGTTCCAATTAGTGAAACGTCGCACGCAGTTGGAAATAGCATCTTCCTAGCATCCGAATGCAACAACTTTTCGGTGTATTCCAATGTGGCAGCTTCCGTTGCACTCATGATCAAATTTTCCGACAAGTGTGGGTCTACTCTAGTATTTTTCGATTTTTTTATTGTGGTGGCTTCGTTGATTTTGAAATCCTGGCGTTCAGAAGAATCACAATTAAAGTCCAATCCTGTGTAGACTCTGTTGCACATTTCTATGACTGCTTCGGTTGTAAAAGTGTTCTTTGCTTTCAGATCTTGCATCTCCGTTTCTAGATCCGAATCATCGATTGCTGGTAACATTGATGTCTTCATTGATTTCGTTACTTTGGTAATATCGAAATCAAAGATAGTCTCGTCATTGTTGTTTTTTGTATGGGCTGACTCTGCTGTGATCTTCGGAGATGTCTTGATATTGTCATTCATTATTTTAGGCAATGCTACTGACGGTTCTTCAGAATTATCTTCACTAATGACTGAGTTGCCACTTGTTTGAACTTCATTTTTTAATTTCTCAAGACTCCTTACGTTTCCCATTTCAAACAGTTTTGTATGTTCAGAGTCAAGTTTTTTATTCTGTTTGTCGTCATTTTTGTATTCGCTGATCGCATTTTCGTCGTTATTGTTAGTGCAAGAAGTTCCCGTCATGTTGAGCCTACCTCGACTAAAATCGCAGCTCTTGTCGAATTGTTGACTGCCGTTGATACCGATACTTGACCCACGTCGAGACAAAGGCTCGCTGATCGCTCTTAAGATGTTTTGTCTTCTTTGTAATACTTCTTTACTGGAATTCAGGGCTGCATTGTTATCGCGATGTCTTTTCAGCGAAGCACGACGAATTATGCGCTGAGTAAATGATTCGTCCATATCCGCCATTGCAAAATTATCTTATGTTCGTCGATATCTCGTACTGGAATCGTCACTTGGAATTCTGAAATGCAAATTTACAAAATGAATACAAATGTTGTTAGTTTAGTTGTAATAAATAAGTACGAAAATACGTGAAGATAAAACATGTTGGACTTTGCAAAGTCAAGCAATAAGTAGAGGAAATGCTGGAATATAAATATTTTCCATTGATACTATTTGATTTTAACCAATTGTTAAAATTGATACATTTATATATCTTAAAACATTTATTGTTATATAAAAAATCTATTTCAGTCAAAGTTAATTATTAGATATTTTTTTATTTAAAAAATGTACGAAAATAAATAAGCTAGCAATGAAACAAAGTATGTAAAAGTAAGTAATACTACTCAGAGTAAATTTAGAATTTATCACTTCAGTAATATATTTTTAATTCAAGTTTAATAATGGTGAATTTTAGAAATTTGTCAATACAAAATGTGATAAACGTAGAAAATTTTTCAGGTAAAACTGTTGAAATTAAGAGTTTGAAGAAAAGGATACAAGTATTTTAGGACTCTAAGTAAATTTGGATAATATGAATTTAGTTGAATAAATTGACAACTTTCGAAGTTTTTTTGGTAGGTAAACTAATATTGAGAAATATAATTATACTCGATATCACGAATAATACTCACTTATTGTGATGAAAATACGACTGGAGTGTACAGAATATCCCAGAGATTATCAGACGATAGGTGAGATGTTTGCACTGAAGATGTTCACTCTGGAATGATGCTTCGGAATGGTTGCTGCCCGTTTGTGTCATCCCTCAGTGCTGGAAGACGCTAGAGTGGGGATCCCCACCTTCGCCGCACGGCGCGCCATCCCGCGGCGGCCGCAGTAATCTCGTAGACTTATAGCAGTATGGATGCCGAATTGTGATGACAAAGTACGGTAAACGGCCCTGCATCTGACGCTCCTCCAGTTCCTTACGCGCTACTTTAGCATAGGCGGCTTCCCCTCCATTCCAGAAACAGCCAATAGTAATTCGTAAATGGTGGCGTCACAAACTGCGACACTCGTTAGGTCCTCGTTTACCCTATGGTTGTACATGGGCAGAGGGGCCGTTCCTAAATGACGTTACCACCGATTTGATGTTTTTGGACCCTCCTCCCCCTGGTTACGTATCGTCACAATTTCAAAGTCCTCCCTCCAAACGTGACATCCCCTCCATAAAGTAAAAATAATTTTAATTTTTGTATCATCAAAAAAGTTTTATATATATATATCATACATAGTCGAACGATAATAAATATTTTTATATTATTTATGAATAGTAGGAACAATAATGTAACTTTTCATACACCGCTTAACAAAAACGTAAATACTCTGTTCGTTGACTAAAAATGCTTCCCGACTAGTAAAAACGAAGATTACAAATGAAATAATCGGAAGAGATCATTTCGTTATAGTGAAATGGAAATAAATAAAATTTCCCCAAGAAATTGCGAAATTTTTCGTGAGGTTTTACATGACGGCCACGGTCACGGAAAACCGGGAAAAGTCAGGGAAATAAAAAATTTATCAGGGAATCTGGGAAAAGTCAGGGAATGTCGAAATTAGTCAGGGAAAAAGTAGATTGTTGCCAAAGTTTCAATAACTGAATAAAAATCCATAAAAGAAAGACTTGGAAAAAAACAACCTAAAAATATTTGAAAAGAAAAAAAAACAAATAAAAATTGATATAAACATTACAACATAAATTTATTCGAACAAATCGAAGCAATCAACAAACAAAGTTTAACAAGTATTATATGTTACTAAAATAAACATTACACTTCACATCAGTATTTAATCGGATTAAAAGCATTATAATTCCAAAAAACGTTATGTTTTGATCGAGAAATAAATAACTTATCAAAAACACGTATCTGTTTCTAATACATTTTTTTTTTATTCGCGTTATACATTTTTTAGTAGATGTCCTTAAAATTCCGGTCAGGGAAAATTGATAAATTAGTCGGGGAAAAATCAGGAAAAAGTCAGGACATTTTTTCCGGAAGAAAAACGGCTACCCTGATTTAAAAAAAATGGAAATGCGTGACGTCACAATTGTGACTCCCCCGCCCCCTCCTTTATCGTCACAAAACGTCACTTTTTTCGGGACCCGAACCCCGCCCCTTGTGTGATGACGTCATTTATGAACGGCCCCAGAGTGAAAGGGTTGCCTTAAATTGTCACAAACTGGGCCGTTTACCTGATCAGTTTTCGGATTGTATTGGATTATTCTCCAATGTATCGATACTACAAAATATCGAACACGAAAAGATTGATCCATTGAATATCGATGCACATTTAACATAAAAAGTCTATACACATTTGATTAATTTTTATAATACTGTCTTGGCACGTCTTTGATACATGCCTGATACAGAATATTATTTAATGAAAGAACTGCAGAAAAAAACACTCAACAATATTCAGCGGCATCCGCACTTGGATAATTCATCGAAATTATTACAAATGTATTTGTTTTATTTAAAATAGTATATTACACTATTAGGGCAGAAAGTTTGAAATTCCTGCACTGCGCGCCATGATGCCCGAGGCGAAGCCGATGGTTCAGGGCTTTCAAACTTCTGCCCGTGTAGTGTATACTATTTTTCTTTATAGCCGATCGAAAGTACGAAAAATATTGTATATATTACATCGAAAGAAGTTGTTGCCTGCCCCCGCCATTTGCGGCACGAGTGCTGCTTGTCGGAGGGGCAGGCATCAAATAAAAGAAACCAATGTAAACAGTTAAATAAACTTATTTTATTTAAACGCGATTGCCTGGCATCGTGGTACTCGCGTAGGTTTATAATTGGAAGTATAATATACCAAATCGTTCCCACGCAATTATGCACCATTTGTAGACTTAACGAAAACGAGACCCTTGAGCATATACTTCTGAGGTGTACAATATATAATCCGCTGCGCGAACACTACATTCGGCCTGAAAATAAGCAGGACAGCACAACGCTCGATTACCTACTGGCTCTGCTCAATCGAAACGACTTGAAATCACTAAAAAAGATACACTTCTAGTTGATAAATTGTCTCAAGATTAGATCTGCGTTACTAAATGATTAAAATTAGCGTCGATTACCCGAAGCAACCTAAAATATCCTGCGTTAACGCCTATTCTTTTTAAGATT
This sequence comes from Ephialtes manifestator, assembly GCA_963970395.1. Lineage (NCBI taxonomy): Eukaryota > Metazoa > Arthropoda > Insecta > Hymenoptera > Ichneumonidae > Ephialtes > Ephialtes manifestator. Next base: position 9,401,493 of record OZ019968.1, on the reverse strand, counting down.
TATTATATGATTGTAAGAACGGAATTACCCTGCACTATGAATGATTGTATTCTGAATGTGTGCATAATAAAGATATTATATATATTATATTATTTAAACGTGATAAACTGTTAAATTAAACAAACATAAACATTTTTAAAGTTAAACAAACATAACCTTTTTTTCGTTTGAAAATTGAAAAAACAAGCATATTATCTGCAAATTAATAAATCAACAAGATTTAAATTAATTTGATAATTCCAATGAAAATTACTGCATACATTTTTTCATCTAATTTTTATCATGGTCACATGTATAATAAAAATTATTTATTATGTTACCATGGAACACGCAGTTTTCAAAGGTGTTGTGGCGATTTTCATTCGGGGATGAATTAGTAGAAAATCTTTTTGATTTTAGTCCATTTACATGATGCTGGATTCCAGTTCCATTAGCTTTAGGTTGTTTTCTTGGTGGCACATTTTCTGATTTTTTCGGAAAAATTACAATTGGTGGTTTTTGTAAAAAGTGTGTAGTTTTTGTTGATTGGTTATTTTGAGTTACGAGTATTTTTTTGTTGTGAGCAGTTGTGAAAACAGGTGTTAGTGTTTTACAATCAGATTTCGGTTGTTCCAGCCTAACAATTTTAAGTAGATCCTCCTCGTTGATCTCAAATCCATCAGAGAAATGATCGCAATCCATTTCACCATCTGGAGCTGTCTCATCATTCGATGGAATTAGTACTTGATCTTCTGTGGTGTTTATTGATGAACTCGTTGATGTATCTGGTTTCGTTGGTTTTGGTTTAGTTGACGTAGATGGTTGTGGATTAGTTGATGTAGATGGTTGTGGATCAGTTGATGTAGATGGTTGTGGATAAGTTGATGTAGATGGTTGAGGATTAGTTCAAGAGAATTCGGATGCACGGGTTATGCCCTCATATATTCTTTCCCGATTCTTCATTGAATTTTCTACGTACCCTGTAAATAAACGAATTATTAGTTAACGAAATGTTTATTTTAAAAAATGAGTATTACGTTGATATTTAATTAAAATTTTATAATTAAATAAATAAAAAATAACCTTGAGCGATCGCTGTTGACTTCCAGCCTCCTAATTGTTTCAGCATTGTCTCATTTGCACCCGAATCAGACAACAGAGTTGCGCCAGTTCTTCGGAAACAATGTCCGGTATATAATTTGGGATTAGGTAAATTCAAAATAACATACTTTAATAAAATTCAATTTAACATACTTTAATGACATTACAATATGATGGTTTAAAAATATAGCGAAACCTTTTGAAACAAGCAAACGGTATTATTATTATTATTTTATATTGGGTTATTCCTGCGTATCTCTCCTATACAAAAAATTGTAAATTTCATTAAAATCGAGGAAAAAGGAAAAAGCAGTCGGTTAAAAAAATTATTGTTAGATAGATTTCTACAAATATTCGATTGAACTCAAATTTCTTCGTAATTAAAAAAATAAAAGCAAATTTGTCGAAAATTTGTAGTTTAACTCAATTTTTTTCGATTTTTTAAAAATGAACTCAAATGATGTCAAAATTTGTAGTTTAACTCAATTTTTTCGATTTAAAAAAAAATGAACTCAAATCTTGTCGGAAATTTGTAGTTTGAGTCAAATTTTTTCGGAAATTTGTAATTTAACTGAAATTTTGCCAATAATTATAATTCAACTAATTTTTACGAAAATTTATATTTGATCACAAATTTTGTAAAAAATCTATAATACAGCACCTATTTTGTGGGAAGTTTATGTACTTATCACAGAGTTCGACCGGAATTTTTAATATTCAAGAAAATTTTCAGTGCAATTGGAAAGCCAGTTTCGGTCTGAATTTTCTATCTCAGATAAAATATAGTAATTTATATTCCGCATTTGATTGTTTTTCCCTAAGCCTAAAGCATGACTTATATGTAACAAGTAGTCACCACTCTCACCGACAGCAGTGGACGCGCGGTCGGTGTATGGCTTCGGTTGTCCCCAGAGTTATGCAGCATTTCGTGCGGAAATAACTTAGATTGGTTACCACTTAGCCGCGCAGTTTTTCTGAGTTTCTAATGTATTCGCATACAGTAGAAACTTAGTAAAAATGAAGCCACCTGTATCGGCCAGATTTGAGACCCCACACTAGTAGGGTCTCAAGGAATGGGGAAGAAAGGGGTGGGGATAATAAAAGCCAAGGGCGTACATGAGGAATCACGAATAGTCGCCACTCTCCTTGACACAAAAGTTTCACTTCTAATGTGTAGTCTTCAGCAGACATAATTTTTTTTAAGTCAACACTGTTAAAAAGATTTACTAGAAAATTACAATACCGGACTGGAAGTTTTTATTCACAATCTGTACCATAAATTTCTTGTCCATCTGTATTAGATATTTAAAATATAACAATACTGAAATAGATTTGAGAAATTTCCAAATTTACTGTTATAAAATACTAGGAATTAACATTCTGTATTTTTTTTTCGTATGTTGTTTGTAAATTTCATGCACATGTTTATTATACAGTAGAACCTCGTTTATCCGGCCTTCGATTATCCGAGGCTCCGCGTTATCCGAGCCACCGGACTTTCCGAGCAATCCGCGTTAACCGAGGTGTACGCTCGGATAATACGGAAAAATTCGGATAAAACGGATAAAGCTATTCCTCATTATATGCATTGTGTATGGTTTCCGTATTATCCGAGTTTTCGGCTATCCAAGGTGTGTCCTCCCCACATTACCTCGGATAAACGAGGTTCTACTGTAAAATCAAAAGCAGATGGCTTTTGTAATGGATTTTACAATTTTAAATTACAGTTGTGGTTGAAAATTTATTATCCACGTTCAATATTTTTTTGTTCCCAAGATGCATTAAAATTAACGTCTTGAAAAATTCCATGATGATAAACTGATTTTTATACAGATATAAAAGTCTTGCATATGAATTCACAAATTGGTCAACAAATATTAAGAACTTAACTGAAATTTTACAATTTTGCTCATGTAATAACTACACTGTTAGAAAATATTGGAAGTTTTTATTCATAAACTCGTCATCGAAATTTAGTATACAATTGTGGTATAAAATTCATGTACTTTTCCAGTAAAATGAAAGCAAATTATTAAAATTTAAGTACTTTTACTGTAAAATTAAAGTGAATTATTGAATGTCCTGTACCATAGATTAATTTTATATTACACTTGTATACTAAATTTAATATACTAGTTTATGAATAAAAACTTTCAGTAAAAGTACACTAAATTTCAAGTAGAGTTTTTTTACAGTGCAGATTACTACAGAAGTTTTATAATTTTCATAAAAATATTTGTAACTTTAATCTTTACGTGCATAAGTTTACTCTACTAATGTTAATTTTGCAAAATGTTAAACTAATCATTATTTCACACACCTGTTTTGCAAATTTCAAACTACTTTTCACAGTAAAGGTGCAATCTTTTTTCACAGTGAACAAATAGAAGAGTGTCCACTTTTGTAAATTTCCTAAACTGTTGATAACTTACAAAAAAATATTATAATTGCCAAAAACTGGTGATCATAAAGAGTTCAACGTGTAACCGACACCAGAATATGCACACAGGAAAAAGGGTAATAAAATGTAATAATCTATAGTTCTCGGTGCCTTTACAGTTTTACCTGTGGTTCGTCGGTGAATCCCAATGCAAAGGATTACAGAGTTAACTGCTTATTGTAAAGATTTTGGAAAATATTTGCTAATGATTTTCCAGTTTAGGGACAATTTGTAGAAGAACTAAAGCTTTAACCTTTCATGAGGTCAGGTAGGGTAACAAGGCTCCTGGTATCGCAATACAGTAGTACAATAATCCTGTCTACAAGCGGCTATATTGCACCTCAGCAGGTCATTCGCTCACAAGGGTTGCTCGAATGCATTGTTATAAAGTCGTTAAGGATGTACAATAGGTACAGACCCGCTAAACGTGAGTTTCATAGAAAATTTCAAATGGGATACAAATTGGAAAAAATGTAGCATGCAAAAGATGCTCAAAAGATCGATTTTGCATAATAATAATTTCATAATGATATTAACAAATTGATGAATAAAAAAAATTGTTCAACGAATCATGCGACAACCAAACGTTTTTTTCGAATGAAAATAATTTTTTTTTGCCAAACGCATATTCGAAGTTCGTTATTTATTGAGCATTCTTCAAAATTGAAAAAAAAAAAAATAAAGAATAAAATTCTGAAAAAATTCATATGTACTGGGAAGAATTGACAAATCATTTTCACTCGAAAAAAAGTTAGATTGTCGGATGATTTGTTGAACAATTTTTTTATTCATCAATTTGTTAATAACATTTTGGAATTAATATTATGCAAAATCGATCTTTTCAGCGATTATACATGCTTGATTTTTTTCTTTCATATTTTTTTCCTATCATACATCCTTAAACGTTGTTTAAGGACACTAGTTTAAGGCGATTATCGACTTTTTTCGGAAAAGTTGTCTAATTTCATAAAAACGAAAAAAAAAATTATATAAGAATAGAAAGTAGAAACTTACATGGCTTCCTTGTTATTTTTCACTTTTTACATAAATCTGCCCCTATAAAAAAATATGTTTATCAATTTCGGCTTCCACATGTAGAGCAAGCTTGTACTAAGTTAAAAATAATAAGAACGCAAAATGTAAGTTTCGGCCATGCATACTTATTTCTAATAAATTTTTTAAAAACTGGAGTTTAGCAAAATTTTAACTGTTATCAAACAATATCTAAAAATTCAAATTCCTATATAATCCAAACTCTTCTAGCGATCGCCACTTGATTATGTATTTAGCACCACTAAATATTATTCCGTTTACGTTCAAAGTTTGGGTTTGGTAGTTCATATATTGCAAAAGTTAATTCAATGCTGTTAATTTTTTTCGATATTGCATTGATGTCAATGATTTCGCTAAACAATATTAAATATACCTACATTTGTGAAGAACTATTATGCGAAATATCGTAAATCTTAGGAAAGTTGGCGCGATCACGTTATTTTTGTAATTCAAAAAGCCATAAAATATAAATTTTTGCATTCATTTCGGCAGAGAATTAATTTAAAAAATGCAATTACATAAAACTTCTCATTAAAAAAGTTTGCCATTCTGTATAGGGTCTCAAAAATTTCCTAAATTTAAAGAGAATATTTCTGTAAGTATATAAACATTTTTAAAAGTAGCGTTTTTTTTCAAAACGATATTTTGATAGTTAACGACATGTGACAAAATTTCAGGAAAACTAAAATAATATTTTTTTATACGTTATATAACCCTTTGCAAACTGAACAAATTTCATCCTGGACATTGTTCGATAGAAATGTTCATTTCGAAGAAGTTCATTTAAAGAGTTAAAAAATAAAAAACAGAAAAATTCCAATTTTTACAAATCTTTGTTTGTCGGAAACAATAAGTGAAAAAAATGTGTGACTTTTCTTATTCAAAATACTTGAAAATGAAATATACATTGTTTCGGACATCAAACGGCCATTTGTTCTAAATCACTTTTGTCTATGTTTTGGACCATTCTGAGTGTCCTGACATGAAAATATCGAAGAAAAAAATGATGAAAACAAAGCTTGCTTTATGATGAAGAAAAATTTTTGAAAAGTTTATCGGAGGAGAAAAAAAATTGAATGGATTTTATCAAGGAAAGAAAAAAAACTAAATGGATTTTATTCATATAAGAAAAATGTGAAATTTGATGATTTGCTTCCTCATAGAGGAAGCTTTGTTTTCGTGAAAAAATTTTTTTTCGAGATTTTCATGTCAGTATGCTTAGAATCACCTAAAAATTCGAGAAAAGTGGTCTAGAAAATATGTCTGTATGTGTGTATGTGTGTGTGTGTGTGTGTGTGTGTGTGTGTGTGTGTGTGTGTGTGTGTGTGTGTGTGTGTGTGTGTGTGTGTGTGTGTGTGTGTGTGTGTGTGTGTGTGTGTGTGTGTGTGTGTGTGTGTGTGTGTGTGTGTGTGTGTGTGTGTGTGTGTGTGTGTGTGTGTGTGTGTGTATGTATCCAGACACTGAAAATTCAATTGCCCATAACTCACGAACGGCACGATGGATCTAGCTAAAATTTTGCACGCAGGTAGAGTATTGACTCCTCTGTTATTGACGTGATTTTTAATTAAATGTATCAATGTAAACAGATTTTATGCAATTTTTAATTTTTTCAAAAAATGTCGTGATCGCTCTAACTTTCGTAAAAGTTCGCCAATTTAGCTAAATAGTTCTTTATAAATGAAGACACATTAAATGACGTTTGGTATTGAATTTCAGCGAAATCGGTAAAGCGGTTCCGGTTTTATAGAATTTTGAATTTTTCGAAAAAAATACATTTTGCTCTAAATTACGTCGAATCTTGAGAAATGAACCGAAATGTTGTACAGTCGGAAAATAACATACAGCCCCGCTGTGTACGCAATTTGGTGATGATCGGTAAAGTGGTTGGGGTTTTACGGCTTTTTGAATTTTTTAATAAATGTAGAATTTCGCTCATAAGTTCCGCGAAAGTTAAGAAAGTAAGATAAAATAAAAAGAATTAAAAATAATAATCGTCGAGAAATGGAGAAAAGCAGATATTGTAGAAAAGGCAGATCCGCCTTTGATGTCGTCGTCCTCGTCGTCGTCGTCGTCGTTGTTGTCGTCGTCCTCGTCGTCGTCGTCGTCGTCGTCGTCATATTTAAATATACATTATCACATTCACTTTCGGAAACGCTCTAATAATCACGAAATAACGTAATAACGAAATAGAAAGAGCGAATCCACAACATGTATATTTATCTAATTAAAACAAGGATGCAAAGTAGAACCTTGCACATTGCTTCCTCATTATTTTTCGCGTTTTACAAAGCTTCCTCTATGAGGAAGCCAAAAATTGAATAACATACTTTCTCATAGAGGTAGCTTTGTAAAACGCGAAAAATAATGAGGAAGCAATGTGCAAGGTTCTACTTTGCATCCTTTTTTGTTAATAAACCTGGTGAAAATATTTCTCTGAATATGTCTGAAAATATATCTGTACATCTCGGAAAATTTATCTGAAAAATTCTCGGAATTTCTTTCACTTTTCACACTTTTCAGAGAAAGTCAAAGATTTTTTTTTAATCCTGGGATTTCTAATTGTTCTGAAAATGTTTGATTTTCACTTTGCCAATTTTTTGGTATGCTTTAGACATATCTCTGTAACTTGTATAAAATTGGCAGTGATATCGAAGGTGTCCGAATGAGCCCGAGTAGAAATTCAGCTACGGGGAATATCAGGCCCTAGCGTGGTAGCCGGATGTAAATCTAAGGCCCCTGCCTGGCAAACCTTATACGAGTCTGGCAGGAAAGTAACGCAGCGCATGATCCAGATTAAGTTTTCCAGAGAAGGTCCGGAAAGAGGCTGCCCTACTAAACACCTACTTATAAGAACAACAAATAAATTACAAAATAATTATCTGCGCTCATCGAATCCGATTTATCTTGCACTTTCTATTGGATATTCGAGTTTATTTAGTTTTCAGTACATATTGATTACTGAAAAAAACACATGTAAATTTATTTGCCGTTGGTGGGAATCGAACCTTGATCCTCTGGGTGACAGTTCTGCGCCTTAGCCCACTCGGCCATTGACATCTTAGAAATTTTCCCGTGAAGAAAAATATTAGGGTTGCCCTAAGATAACTTAGGGCCCTATCGGGCTTTAATGTGGACACCATAAAAGGGAGTTCCATATCACTCCCAATTAGGGACCTACTAAGGAAACTGTAGTGTTTCATGCCGATATTTAATAGGGCTATATTAGGGCAATTAATTAAGGGCCCAGTCAGGCTTAAGCATGGCACCAAGTAAATAAATCAATAATAATTTCGCCACGTAAGGGCCTCATAAGGCAATTCTAGGTTGCCACGGCCAAGTTTAATAAGGGCTTCATAGGGTAATCACTTAAGGGCCCAGTCAGGCTTAATCATGGCATCAAATAAACAAATCAATAATAATTTTGCCAGATAAGGGTCTCTTTAGGCAATTCTAGGTTCCCATGTCGAAGTTTAATAAGGGCTTGATAGGGTAATCACTTAAGGGCCCAGTCAGGCGTAATCTTGGCATAAATTAAACAAATCAATAATAAATTTGTCAGATGAGGATCTTATATGGCAATCCGAGGTTTCCGTGGCAAAATTGGTGGACACCTATCCAACTAATGACCGTCAAAGTCAGCCAGGTGGTCACCCATTCTAATAGTGGCCCTCAGGTCAGTCAGACAGTCACACACCTAGATACAAACGAACTATTTCGCGCAAACGATAAAACAAGCAATTTTTTGGAATATAATTATAGATGACAACAACGATACAATGTACCCTATTCGATATAACCAATTTCTGTAAAAAAATAACTGAATGTGCTTTCATTTTTACACATCAGACGCAGTCATGTAAATCTATCAAGTTCTGACTATACTACATTAATTTTATTTCATATTTCATATTACAGTCATTCAAATAGACAAAAAAATTGCATATTCATATCATCTGAATGGCCAAGAGAGCTAAGGCGCAACGCAACTACACCATCCGGAGGGTTCTGGGTTCGATTCCCGTCAATGTCAAAAAAAAAAATGTAATATGTTTTTTCAGCGATTAATGTGTACCATCGGGTAGAGAAAGACGAAATATCTAATTAAAAGTGCAGCATTACTCAACTAAATAATAACAAATATATATTTTTAAATTAAATTTCTTTATTATTTTAGTAAGGCCTTAATAGGGCAGCCTTAAAAGGCCCTCATTATTTTGCCTTTAAAGGCCCCGAAGAAAAAAGCGTGACCATCATTTGCGAAGCCCGATGAGGCTTCCACATAAGGCCCCTAAGAGAATTAGGGAATATTAATCGGGGCCTTGGAAGAACCCTGATAAGATTTCTTCACGGGTTTATATATTTATTGTCTATTTGAAGTATACTTAAAATGAAAACACGTCAAAACTGGACATCCATTTATTGTGACGACGACCGAAATATTCAAAATTCAAACATGATGGGGCGGTCACCCATCGAGGTACTGGCGTTTGACGGTCAATACCTGGATAGTCCCGTAAAACGTGAGTTTCAGCGAAAATTTCGAATACTTCTGGATGGGATAAAGATGTGAAAAAATCCAGCACACGCAAAGTGCTGAAAAGATTGATTTTGCATAACAAAATTTTTTTAATGTTTTTGACTAATGCCGTATCTAGCCGTTACACGATCCTGATAATCTAAATTTAGAGCATATTAAAAAAAACTATGCCATACAAAGACCATATGCGGATCTGACCAGGGAAAGTAAATGTAAATTGGACAAAATCTTGGTCCAAATGCCACAGGAAGACCTTATGCGAAACTGATAAGGTCGATGAATGGCATATCTATATGGGGTTTCCGTATGTAAAGTCTGACATGGGCCTGATCCGGTGGAAAGACGGTCTTTTTAAGGTAGAATGCCATATCTTGGCCTTACATGGACCTAATCAGGTCGACTTACGACGAGCCCTAAATAATGTTACCATATCTAGCCTGACATCAGCCTGATCCAGTGGAAAGACGGCATTATTAAGTACGAATGCCATATCTCAGCCTTACATGGACCCGAGCAGGTGAATTTACGGCGGCCCCAAATAAGGTTACCGTACCTAAAACTGATCTGGACCTCGTGTGACAGCAGGCATGCCTGATGAAATTTCTACTCGGGTAAATTATTTTTAATATGCTAAGTGTCTTGAAGAAAAACTATCTATGAAGACTAGAACATTTCAACACTATTTAAAATCCAATGAAAAATATTATCCGGAAGATATACAAATAAAAATAATAAGGCTTGTAGTCTCCACGAAAATAATAAATTTCTATCTGACTATGAAGCTTAAACATAATTATCATTTTGTATTTTGTTTGGCATGGCATATCTTAAATTTGATCTTCAGAGTCATCTTTTTATGAGAAGCGAGTTATTTTTTACTTTATTCGAGGGTGAGAGATTATATTTTTCTCTTGTACCATTCTTTTTGCAATTAAAAAAATTCAAGCGCCACAAATAAACTAAACATGAAAAGCTTGTCAACACATTGAGACATCCTTTAATTTTGATCGGCAGATTTTCTTGTAAGGTAAACGGCCCTGTTTGTGACCCTGTCTCGGATTGTGACCCCCGATAGCTATTTTACACTATCATAAATGTAATTTACGTCAAATTTTAATCTTATTATCGCCAAATTAAAGAGCTTTTTTAATAGTTTTTTCTGCAATAAACAAATTTAGTAACAAATTATTTAGAAATACATTTCACCGGTGAAAGCCGTGGTATTGCGTCTCAGTGAGTTTGAACCGCCATTCCTAAACGGAGCACACTAGCTGCATCGGTTGCGTATTTGATCGTTTCCATCCTTAAGTATAATACAACATAACAATTATATGAAAATGATCAGAATAATTATCAACAAGAAATAGAATACTTAAGCTATTGATTAGTTTTTCCCGTAAACTCGCAGGGTCAATAACTCCCAACGTAATTGTGGTTAGTGACTCGGTTGCTGACCCTCTCAATATTTACGATTTTGACTTGTTGCTGAAAATTAGGTTAGGATTGAATACTGTATAAATTTCAACATTTAACGTTATTATGGTTTCGTTTGATTGTCATGTTGCATTGTCAGTGTACATTTCTATACTTACCACGCACATGTAGAAATATATAACACGTTGAAGCTAATTAAATCGCGCTCATTACTTACACCTGGGTCAGAATCCCGGATACACGCGGGGGTCACAAGCTACGACATGAGTGGTTCTGCAGGGTCAGGAACCCCGGCAGTAGACAAGCAATATTTAAATAATGTCTTTATTAATATTTTCAACATTTTGCCTTTAAAGAATAGTCTAATCTGTTTCAAAAGGTTTTAATGCACGTATTGAAAACGTTTATTTTCAGTTTAACAATATCACGCATCTGTAAATAACAGAAAATCGACCCCGCTGGTCTAAAGGTGTCACAAACTGGGCCGTTCACCTTAGTGTATAGTTGCGGTAAATTATTTTTAAAGATACTCGAAAATAGGAGATTAATATTTGATTTTTGGAACGTAATTTATTTTGATTCTTGTAAATTTGATACCATTTCACTATCGTTAACGGGTAAATTGTATTTTTACAAGTGCGCGATTATATAGGAAGTAAACTGTACAATTGACGATTTTCAATAGTATTGTACCCTCGGAATTAAGCATATTGAGTTACAGAAAAATTATTAAATTATACCACCACTTGAAGACACCAAGTGGTCGACTATTATGTAACTGTTGACTATTCACACGAGTGACACATTTGTCATTTCAAGCATATTTTTCGCGAGTACTTTTTAAGCATAATTTTCGAACGTACTTTCCAAGTCTTTTTTATGAAATTGCAATAATTGGCAACACTGGCAAACCAACTTTAGTTTAAAACTCCATAGGGGACATGACCATAATGAGTAAAAAAATGCGTTATTATGTAGTATAATTCGTTTATTTTCGTTATCTGAACATTCATGTTTATGTACATTTTTCACATATCCATATTAATTCTGCTTAAAAGTAACTTGATAATACTGCTTCAAATCTAATTTTGTAGCAAAAATGGTACTAACGCAATTCTTTTTTTCTTTCAGATATCTTTTTGTAGCCATGTCTGTTAAATCTCAGCATCGTTTCATACCTTTGCTGATATTTGAGTCCTTTTTAACGTATTGGCCACCGTTTAAATGGAAAAAAGTATTCAACATTCCCAAAATATTAAAAAATCACTAAATGTAATTAATACAATTGTCTTCATTCTTGCAATAGTTATTTTTCTTCTTCAATAGATAATCATATTTCGTATGGATTCATAGCTATTGAGTAAAAATAGTATTACCACTATTGCAATTATTTTTTCACTCTTTATTCATTTTACTCGATTGGTATTAAGAAAATTTAATATAATAAATGCTTATTATTTGAACTATTTAACATTTTATGTACAAAAAGTATTTGAAACCCTTTGTCATTTCAATGGTGTCCCAAAATTACACGTAGTGATTTCAACTCGATTATATTGCGTAGCGTTGCGTTAAAAAAATAATTCACAACTCAGAAACTTGTAGCTGGGACCTCTGGCCAATAATATGCCACTCTTCAAGGGCCAATAACACATGATTAAGTTTCTCGGACCATTCATTCAGTTCTTGAGCACTGTCGTACGACAAAAGATTCCTGACGAACGTACAAGTCGATGTGCACTCAACAGTCATGCTGTTTCTGTCACCAGCGATTCTAGATCTCTCAGTCTCGATCAGCAAAGTCCTCGGCTTCGGGCAGATCGCTCTATCCACAGTGGTTATCTCATTCGAGACACAGTCCATCAGTTCAATGATTTTCAAAGGCTCCTTCACGTCTTGTTCACGCGGATAATTCCAGAACATCAAAGTGTGTCCCTTAAGAACGCACCACCTGCGATTCCAAGTTGAAAATCCACCGATCTCATCATAGAAGTTCAAGAACCCCTCGTGACTCATCGCCAGATGAAGTCTGCAAGCCAGATTCAAGTCGATAGAACCATTCAGCGATGACTTCGTGGGCACGAGCATCAAAGACAACGGTGAAGATGAAGACAAGTCTTTGAGAAACAACTCAGTAAAGCCAGAAAGTACGAAGGACGAATTCCGACTCTTCCAAGCGTTGTGATCGTTAATAATCGGAGACTCAGGATTCTCAATTTTCTTGAAGAGTTTCGTGGGAGAAGCGAGAATGTTGGTGTAAGGAAGACAAGAGGTGCTCCGCGATTGCCTGGACACTCGATGCTTTTCTTCCCTGTAGCTTTCTCTTTGGAGTCTCAATGAATAGACCTGAACGATGATTTTGAACTCAGGGGTTAAATTGGGGATCGATGTCGACTCAGAAAAGTTGAGTGTTGTTTCGATTGGGGAGCAGCGAATCGCAGGCGTGGCCCAAACATTGAGGTCATGGGACACAGTAACAACGAACCACTCAACCATCTCGTCATCCCGAGATTCAGGACGAAGTTTGTCACGCATATGAAGAAATATGTCGCTGACGGTTATTTCAGCTTTGACACGAAACGATGCACTTTCCTTGATGTTCTCGTCCGATGTGATATCCTTGATCGATTCCAGAGCAGCTTTACGACGAAGACTCGCCACTAGGAGCAATCGTTCTGAGTCGACACGTTCTGAGCTGCTCAGATGATCTTTTTTGCAGTCGTAGGATTGCAAAGCCTTCGCAGCTTGATTCATCCATGTCTGTTGAACTTTTACCTCCTGCAGGAGGTCCTGGATCATGCCGATTTCTTCGGATCCCGAGGGAATCGTCGGGGCTATTTGAAGGTCCTTTTTGACTTTGAGAACCGGATGGAATTTCTTCTTGATTGTCTGAGAAAAAGAACGATAGATACGCATTGATCTATTTAGAGTGCTGGAACTTTTGGGCGAGAATGGTTCACTTTCTGGCAGATTCAGAGCTTGCATCACTTTCCTCTGCAGAGGAAAACTCTCTTCTGACATCAATTCGCTCGCTGTGAAGTCAGAACGGGTTCTGTCTCTCGCATAATTATCGTCGTAAGTTACCGACAACTTGTACAGTTCGTCGCCCAAAGCATCCACCAAGAACTTTTCCTCATCGTATAGCGCTATGTCATTCAGAGTCGATGCTATTTCTTGCGATTTTTCTGAGTCACCGGATTTCTGATCGAACGCTGTTGTTGCAATTGATGAAACGTCGGACGCAGTTGGAAGTAGCATCTTCCTAGGATCCGAATGCAACAACTTTTCAGTGTATTCGAATGTGGCACCTTCCGTTGCACTGATGATCAAATTTTCCGACAAGTGTGGGTCTACATTAGTATTTTCCGATTTTTTCGTTGTGGTGGCTTCGTTGATTTTGAAATCCTGGCGTTCAGAAGAATCACAATTAAAGTCCAATGCTGTGTAGACTCTGTTGCACATTTCTATGACTGCTTCGGTTGTAAAAGTGTTCTTTGCTTTCAGATCTTGCATCTCCGTTTCCAGATCCGATTCGTCGATTGCAGGTAACATTGATGTCTTCATTGATTTCGTTACTTTGGTCTCGTTATTGTTGTTTTTTGTATAGGCTGACTCTGCTGTGATCTTCGGAGATGTCTTGATATTGTCATTCATTATTTTAGGCAATGCTACTGACGGTTCTTCAGAATTATCTTCACTAATGACTGAGTTGCCACTTGTTTGAACTTCATTTTTTAATTTCTCAAGACTCCTTACGTTTCCCATTTCAAACAGTTTTGTATGTTCAGAGTCAAGTTTTTTAATCTGTTTGTCGTCATTTTTGTATGCGTTGATCTCACTTTTGTCGTTATTGTTGTTGTAAGAAATTCCCGTCATGTTGAGGCTGCCTCGACTAAAATCGCAGCTCTTGTCGAATTGCCGACTGTCGTTGATACCGATACATGACACACGGCGAGACAAAGGCTCGCTGATCGCTCTTAAGATGTTTTGTCTTCTTTGTAATACTTCTTTACTGGAATTCAGGGCTGCATTGTTATCGCGATGTCTTTGCAGCGAAGCACGACGAATTATGCGCTGAGTAAATGATTCGTCCATATCCGCCATTGCAAAATTATCTTATGTTCGTCGATATCTCGTACTGGAATCGTCACTTGGAATTCTGAAACGCAAATTTACAAAATGAATACAAACGTTGTTAGTTTAGTTGTAATAAATAAGTACGAAAATACGTGAAGATAAAACTTTTTGGACTTTGCAAAGTCAAGCAATAAGTAGAGGAAATGCCCGAATGTAAATATTTTCCATTGATACTATTTGATTTTAATCAATTGTTAAAATTGATACATTTATATATCTTAAAACATTTATTGTTATATAAAAAATCTATTTCAGTCAAAGTTAATTATTAAATATTTTTTTATTTAAAAAATGTACGAAAATAAATAAGCTAGCAATGAAACAAAGTATGTAAAAGTAAGTAATACTACTCAGAGTAAATTTAAAATTTATCACTTCAGTAATATATTTTTAATTCAAGTTTAATAAATGGTGAATTTTAGAAATTTGTCAATACAAAATGTGATAAACGTAGAAAATTTTTCAGGTAGAACTGTTGAAATTAAGAGTTTGAAGAAAAGGATACAAGTATTTTAGGACTCTAAGTAAATTTGGATAATATGAATTTAGTTGAATAAATTGACAACGAAGTTTCGAAGTTTTTTTGGTAGGTAAACTAATATTGAGAAATATTATTATATTCGATATAACGAATAATACTCACTTATTATGATGAAAATACGGCTGTAGTGTACAGAATATCCCAGAGATTATCAGACGATAGGTGAGATGTTTGCACTGAAGATGTTCACTCTGGAATGATGCTTTAGAATGGTTGCTGCCCGTTTGTATCATCCCTCAGTGCTGGAGGACGCTAGAGTGGGGATCCCCACCTTTGGCGCACGGCGCGCCATCCCGCGGCGGCTGCAGTAACCTCGTAGACTTATAGCAGTATCGATGCCGAATTGTGACGACAAAGTAAGGTAAACGGCCCTGTTTCTAACGCTGCTCCAGTTCCTTACGCGCTACTTTAGCATAGGCGGCTTCCCCACCATTCCAGAAACAGCCAATAGTAATTCGTAAATGGTGGCGTCACAAACTGCGACACGTTAGGTTCTCGTTTACCCTATGGTTTTACATGGGCAGAGGGGCCGTCCATAAATGACGTCACCGCCGATTTGATGTTTTTGGACCCTCCCCTGGTCACGTATCGTCAGAATTGCAAAGTCCTCCCCCCAAACGTGACATCACGCTATCTCGCCTGAACTCCATAAAGTAAAAATAATTTCAATTTTTGTATTATCAAAAAAGTTTTATATATATATCATACATAGTCGAACGATAATAAATATTTTTATATTATTTATGAATAGTAGGAACAATAATGTAACTATTCATACACCGGTTAACAAAAACGTCAATACTCTGTTCGTTGACTAAAAATGCTCCCCGACTAGTAAAAACGAAGATTACAAATGAAATAATCGGAAGAGATCATTTCGTTATAGTGAAATGGAAATTTAAAAAATTTCTCCAAGAGATTGCGAAAATTTGCGTGAGGATTTACATGACGGCCGCGGTCACGGAAAACCGGGAAAAGTCAGGGAAATAAAAAATTGATCAGGGAATCAGGGAAAAGTCCGAACAATTCGAACAAATCGAAGCACTCAACAAAAAAGTTTAAAAAGTATTATATATTACTAAAATAAGTGTTTTACTTCACATCAGTATTTAATCGGATTTAAAGCATTATAATTCCAAAGAACATTTATGTTTTGAAAGAGAAAATATATCTTCAAAAGTACTATACGTTGTTGATCGAGAAATAAATAGCTTATCAAAAACACGTATCTGTTTCTAATACATTTCTAATACAAAAACGGCTACCGTGATTTAAAAAAAAAATGGAAAGGCGTGACGTCACAATTGTGACTCCCCCCCCCCCCTTTATCGTCACAAAACGTCACTTTTTTCGGGACCACTCCCCCTCCCCCTGTGTGGTGACGGTATTTTTTAACGGCCCCAGAGTGAAAGTGTTGCCTTTAATTGTCACAAACTGGGCCGTTTACCTTATGAGTATTCGGATTGTATATTGGATTATTCTCCAATGGATCGATACTGACTGAATTATTGAACTCGAATAATTTTTTTTATTTGTACGTAATACATCTGTTGACTAATAAATATATTCAAACTTAAGAAATATGTATTTGTTTGCAATATATCTTTATTACTTCGTACGATTAAATATGTTTTAATGAAATATACTTTTCTACGTGTTGAAGAAAAATATATGTACGTCGAATAATTTTTTCTTTCTGTTTACAAAATACATGAATTTGTAAATTCATTCCAAATGGATCGAATACATTCGTTTTTTTCTATTCAACAAACATATATTTGAGTCGAATATATATATTTTTCCCATTTAACAGACATGTATCTGGGTCGACTACGTTTTTCTTCTTATTCACTGAAGATATATTTACCGAGATTATATTTTTCTCCTTTTTGAGCACATATATAATCAAGATTTATACATTTTTCTTCCAATTCAGCAGATATATATTCGAGTTAAATAAATTTTTCTTCGTATTTAGCAAATATATATTTGTGTCGAATGCGTGTTTCGTCATGTCTAGTAATATATTCAAGTTGAATACATTTTTCGTTATGTATAAGAAATACGTATTTGGCAGACATTTGTTATTTGTCTGGAGCAAATAAAGTAGTATAGTAAGTAAACGGTATTGTAGTTCAAAAATATTTATTCATAAACAATACACTCTTTACAGGTCTTAATAGTAAAATAAGAATACTGATAGCACGGTTAAAGAAAGTTACGGGAACTCGATGAGAATGAACTTGATTGATGATACGCCGGTACGACGCAGTTAATGATTCTCAAGTTCATTATTTACGAATCGTCAGTCGCGAGTTATAAATAAACAAGGAAACACGTACTTACGTTTGAACACACTGATATATTGGGATAGATTATTGTTCGTAAGCAACTTCTTAATTTCAGGATCCATCGTGAGGAGTCGCACCTCAAAAATAAAAATCCCGTACTCTCATCAACGCGCACAAAATATTGGCACAGAGCACTAAACGATACACCCTGAGCTATGGAAGCACAAAGGACAAAGCGCGTGGTTTGATAATGTCGAGAATGTTCTCGAGTCGATGTGTAGGGCGTTCGCGAATCAACTCGCAAAAAGCACGCGGAAACGCGCGTTATTTCCGGATCCGGACGTTCCTAAAAACGACGCGTACGCCGTACGCGAATCAACACGCACGAGATGCTAGGGAAAGCGCGTTAAAGCCCGGAAGCTTATCCAGGCGTCGCGTACGTCGTATGGAAACCTAAGCGGTGCATTTGAACTGTATAAATATATTTATTCGTTGTACTCTATGGCTCCCCTATTATTAAACATGTATACATGTACACATTTAAAGAATGAATAGGTCTGTTGAAATGTTGTTATTTAGAACAATCTATTTTATCTAAGGTCAATATCGATTAAGTGGAATTTTTTCAAAAATAAAAAATAAAACCGATCATGAATCCGTTACTGACGAACAGAAAGCAGGGCTGCGTTCCGAATGCGCGTCCGGCGACTTTTCTCTCTTTCTTATCGCGAATGAAAAAAAGAGAGAAAAGTCGCCGGGCGCGTCATTCGGAACGCACTCCAGGAATACGTATTTCGAGAATCTTTCTCATTATATAGTCTTCCATTATGAAAATTCGACACTTATATAAAAGTTGATTTAAACAATATATATTTTTTATATAAATATATGACAAGTCGATTGAACTAGATGTTTTCTATGGATGAACATAAATACGTATTAGAGTTAAGTTTAGTATTTCATTACTAGATTATTAACGAAACGTTGATTTAAATAACTAAATCAATTACAGAGAAGCAATATCTAATGATTAAAGAAAATAAATACGTATTGGATTAAAAGAAAGTTCTAATTGATTTTGAATAAAAAAATCGAATACATGTATTCAGTCGTTTTAATAAGATATTTTTTCCGGATGAAGAAAGTATTTAGTATCAACGAATATAATATTTATTTAGTGTCCGCTGCACAGTAAAACCAGCTTCAAATAAATAAATATGTTCGAAATAAATAAACTGCACAATTGAATGAAATACATATTTGTTCCAGGGAAAGCAAATTTTCGTTGATTGAAATGAACAAATATTGAATAGACAATTTTAGTTAATATTACTCTATCTTTTTTCTGGGCGTACAATTTTGAATTATTAAAAAAATTAACTTTATCGCATTAACTTCAGCAAAACTTGAGATATCAAGCCCAAATTTAGTATATAACCAAAATAGTATTCAATCATGATTACATGATTGAATATATTATGATTACAGTTTAAAGTTTTGATTTTTTGGAATTTAAATTTATTTAAAAAATTTATAAAAATTTTTTGACTCTTTGAATTTTTAGTAAAATGACTTTTGAGCTAAAACATGCCTACACAATACCTTGCCAATTGCTTCCTTATTATTTTTTGCTTTTTACAAAACTTCCTCTATGAGGAAGCCAAAATAAATTACTTCCTCATAGAGGTAGCTTTGTAAAAAGCAAAAATTAAGGAGGAAGCAATTTGCAAAGTTCTACTTTTTTGTTGTGATTTCGACAGTTTTTGGGAGAAAAATTAAAGTTATAGTGGTTGTTGAGGTTTCTCCATGAGGACGGTAAAATCATTAAAACTACTTCGTCCTCGACGGATTTTTGTAAAATGCGGAAAATAATAAGGTAGTAATGTGTGAGGTTCTATTATTTTTATATTTGCGAAGATTTCTTACAACATAGGAAATAATTTTCGAAAGATAATCTTGAAGGGAAACCGCATGTATAACAAATGTATTTCTAAAAAGAACTCTGTGTTTAAGTGATCTTTTCAGTGTGAAAAAAAATCGTTTTTTTTGTCTTATCCATTAGTATATACGGTCAAAAACATCTCCTCAAATTTTTAAAGCAAAATTCGAAATACTTCGATGGCATATTTTATGGACCTGGCATCGCCGATTAGTCGTAAGGACACAATTTAGGTATATGAAATTTCTACGTTCAAAACGTTAAACGCATTTCTCTCGAACCGACATTTTTCAAAACGGTGGATATTCTCCAGGGATCAGTTTTCAATCGACCGTTTTCAAATTTTAGGAGAACACTCTTCACGCTACTCTCTGTCGTGCTATGGAAGCTTTTTTTTTAATCATTCCATTTTTTTAAAGAAAAACTCGAAAAAACGGCTAAATTCGGTACTTTTTGTTTAAACCGCCGCCATTTTATGAATTTTGATTTAAAAAAGCCTCCATAGCCCGATAGCCAATCGCATACTAATTAATAATCCTTCGGGTTTTTTTTTCAGATAAAATTTGCGACCCCTAGGATGTCCACCATGAGGCTATCTTTTTTATCAACATTATTTTCAACAACTAAAAAAAAATATTTAAACAATAAAAATTGTCTTATAAAAAATCATTTTCTGTCATTCGTGATGAAAATTTCAAATTGATAGGCGTATAGTAACCGTCCGAAAAAAAAATCGTGAAAATAGGCTATTTTTCGGGCCGTCACACTGAAAAGATCCCTGAAGAACTTGTTTGTCTTGATCTGTTAGACTTCTGAGTTGATCAGAAAATCGTGCTATGGATTGTTGTACAAATCCTCTTTCAATAAAAAATAAGAAAAATATAGAATTTTGCACGGAAAATTTATTCTGTATATACACCCAGAAAAAAGATAGAGTAATATTAACTATCCTCTTTCAATAAAAAATAAGAAAAATATAGAATTTTGCACGGAAAATTTGTTCTGTATATACACCCAGAAAAAAGATAGAGTAATATTAACTAAGATTGTCTATTCAACATTTGTTCATTTCAATCAACGAAAATTTGCTTTCCCTGGAACAAATATGTATTTCATTCAATTTTGCAGTCTATTTATTTCGAACATATTTATTTATTTGAAGCTGTTTTTACTGTGTAGCGGACACTAAATAAATATTATATTCGTTGGTACTAAATACTTTCTTCATCCGGAAAAAATATCTTGTTAAAACGACTGAATAAAGGTATTCGATCTTTTTTATTCAAAATCAATTAGAACTTTTTTTAAATCCAATACGTATTTATTTTCTTTAATCATTAGACATTACTTCACTGTAATTGATTTAGTTATTTAAATCAACGTTTCGTTAATAATCTAGAAATGAAACACTAAACTTAACTCTAATACGTATTTATGTTCATCCATAGAAAACATCTAGTTCAATCGACTTGTCATATATTTATATAAAAAATATATATTGTTTAAATCAACTTTTATATAAGTGTCGAATTTTCATAATGGAAGACTATATAATGAGGAAGATTCTCGAAATACGCATTCCCGCTTTCTGTTCGTCAGTAACGGATTCATGATCGGTTTTATTTTTTATTTTTGAAAAAATTCCACTTAATCGATATTGACCTTAGATAAAATAGATTGTTCGAAATAACAACATTTCAACAGACCTATTCATTCTTTAAATGTGTACATGTATACATGTTTAATAATAGGGGAGCCATAGAGTACAACGAATAAATATATTTATACAGTTCAAATGCACCGCTTAGGTTTCCGTACGACGTACGCGACGCCTCGATAAACTTCCGGGCTTCAACGCGCTTTCCCTCGCATTTCGTGCGTGTTGATTCGCGTACGGCGTACGCGTCGTTTTTAGGAAAGTCCGGATCCGGAAAAAACGCGCGTTTCCGCGTGCTTTTTGCGAGTTGATTCGCGAACGCCCTACACATCGACTCGAGAACATTCTCGACATTATCAAACCACGCTCTTTGTCCTTTGTGCTTCCATAGCTCAGGGTGTATCGTTTAGTGCTCTGTGCCAATATTTTGTGCGCGTTGGTGAGTGTACGGGATTTTTATTTGTGAAGTGCGACTCCTCACGATGGATCCCGAAATCAAGAAGTTACTTACGAACAATAATCTATCCGAGTATATCAGTGTGTTCAAACGTAAGTACGTGTTTCCTTGTTTATTTATTACTCGCGACTGACGATTCGTAAATAATGAACTTGAGAATCATTAACTGCGTCGTACCGTCGTATCATCAATCAAGTTCATTCTCATCGAGTTCTCGTAACTTTCTTTGACCGTACTATCAGTATCCTTATTTTACTGTTAAGACCTGTAAAGAGTGTATTGTTTATGAATAAATATTTTTGAACTACAATACCGTTTACTTACTATACCACTTTATTTGCTCCAGACAAATAACAAATGTCTGTCAAATACGTATTTCTTATACATAACGAAAAATGTATTCAACTTGAATATATAATTACTAGACATGACGAAACACGTATTCGACACAAATATATATTTGCTAAATACGAAGAAAAATTTATTTAACTCGAATATATATCTGCTGAATTGGAAGAAAAATGTATAAATCTTGATTATATATGTGCTCAAAAAGGAGAAAAATATAATCTCGGTAAATATATCTTCAGTGAATAAGAAGAAAAACGTAGTCGACCCAGATACATGTTTGTTAAATGGGAAAAATATATATATTCGACTCAAATATATGCTTGTTGAATAGAAAAAAACGAATGTATTCGATCCATTTGGAATGAATTTACAAATTTATGTATTTTGTAAACAGAAAGAAAAAATTATTCGACGTACATATATTTTTCTTCAACACGAAGAAAAGCATATTTCATTAAAACATATTTTTTCGTACGAAGTAATAAAGATATATTGCAATCAAATACATATTTCTTAAGTTTGAATATATTTATTAGTCAACAGATGTATTACGTACAAATAAAAAAATTATTCGAGTTGAATACAAGTCTATTAGGTCAGCATTCAAGTAAGAAAATTTATTCCCGATGCGTAGGTTCTAGTTCAGTTAACTAGATATTTTCTCTGGGTGGCCCCAATTCAAAGGATTACAGAGTTAACTGTTTATTGTAAAGATTTTGGAAAATATTTGCTAATGATTTTCCAGTTTACGGACAATTTGTAGAAGAACTAAAGCTTTAACCTTTCATCAGGTCAGGTAGGATAACAAGGCTCCTCTAATCGCAATACAATAGTACAATAATCCTGTCTACAAGCGGCTATATTGCACCTCAGCAAGTCATTCGCTCACAAGGGTTGCTCGAGTGCATTGTTATAAAGTCGTGTTAAGGATGTACGATAGGTACAGACCCGCTAAACGTGAGAAATAATCTAACATGTAAAAGATGCTCAAAATATCGATTTTGCATAATAATAATTCCAAAATGATATTAACAAATTGATGAATAAAAAAAATTGTTCAACGAATCTTGCGACAACCAAACTTTTTTTCGAATGAAAATGATTTTTTTTTCCAAACGCATATCCACGATTCGTTATTTATTGAGCATTCTTCAAAATAATAAATTCAAAATAAAGAATACAATTCTGAAAAAATTCACATGTATTGGGAAAAATTAACAAATCATTTTCACTCGAAAAAAAGTTAGATTGTCGGATGATTTGTTGAACAATTTTTTTATTCATCAATTTGTTAATAACATTTTGGAATTATTATTATTCAGAATCGATCTTTTCATCGATTTTTACATGCTTGATTTTTTTCTTTCATTTTTTTTCCTATCATACATCCTTAAACGTTGTTTAAGGTTATCAACTTTTATCGGAAAAGTCGTCAAATTTCATAAAAACAAAAAAAAAATTGAAATCAGAATAGAAAGTAGAAACTTGCATGGCTTCCTTGTTATTTTTCACTTTTTACAAATCTACCCCTACAAGAAAATATGTTCATCAATTTCGGCTGCCACATGTAGAGCAAGCTTTGTAATAACTTAAAAATAATGAAAAAACAAAATGTCATTTTCTGCCATGCATACTTATTTCAGATAAATATTAACAAACTGGGATTTACCAAGATTTTAATTGTTATCAAACAATATATAAAAATTCAAATTCCTATATAATCCAAACTCTTCTAGCGATCGCCACTTGATTATGTATCTACCACTGAATATTATTCCGTTTACTTTCAAGATTTGGGCTTGCTATAGTTGATATGTTGTTAAAGGTAATGCAATGCTGTTAATTTTTTTCGATATTGCATTGATGTCTATGATTTTTGCCAAACCATATTAAATATACCTGCATTTGTCAAGAACTATTATGCGAAATATCGTAAATCTTAAGAAAGTTGGAGCGATCACGTCATTTTTGTAATTCAAAAAGCCATAAAATATAAATTTCTGCATTCATTTTGGCTGAAAATTAGTTTAAAAAATGCAATTACGTAAAACTTCTCATTCAAAAAGTTTGCCATTCTGTATCGGGTCTCAAAAATATCGTAAATTTAAAGAGAATATTTCTGTAAGTATATGAACATTTTTTAAAGTAGCGTTTTTTTTCACAACGATATTTTGATATTTAACGATATATGACAAAATTTCATGAAATGTCATGAAAATATTATTTTAGTTTTCCTGCAGGAAAACTAAAATCTCTGAAAATTTATCTGAAAAGTTCTCGGAATTTCTTTCACTTTTTGCACTTTTCAGAGAAAGTCAAAGATTTTTTTCTGAATCCAGGGATTTCTAATTGTTCTGAAAATGTCTGATTTTCACTGCCAACTTCTCTGCAAAAATATGAACTTTGTTGATATTCAAAGTTCCCCTTCTATACGCAGAAACTATTTTCTGAAAACGTCTAGTTTTTACTCCCGGCTGCCCGCAGCGCAAAAAACGGAGTACACCCAAAAAAAAATGATGGTGAATTCAACTATACACATGTTTCCCTGAGATGACTACTATGTTTTTATGGTTGCTGTAACAATCAATAATGTATCTAGCAACTAAATTATGGCACGTTTCATTATTTTTATAGTAGAACTCACTATATTTAGCAAGTTGTCGCATTTATTTTGCTTCCTCATAGAGGAAGCTTTGTTTTCATGAAATTTTTTTTTTTCGAGATTTTCATGTCAGTATGCTTAGAATCACCTAAAACGTCGAGAAAAGTGGTTTAGAAAAAATGTCCGTATGTATGTATGTGTGTGTGTGTGTGTGTGTGTGTGTGCTGGGCTTCGAAAATTCAATCTCCTCTCACTCGGTAACCGTTCGAGCGATCCGGCTCAAATTTGGCACGCAAGTAGAGTAGCTGCCCCTCTTTGAATGTTGTGATTTTTGCCAAAATATGTGAAGTCATTAAGATTTTATGTTGATTTTAATTTGTTGAAAAAAGGGCGTGGTCGCTCTAACTTTCGTAAAAGTTCGCCGATTTGGCTAAATAGTTCTTCATAACTGAAGATACGTTCAATGTTGTATGGTATTGAATTTCGACGAAATCGGTAAAGCGGTTCGGATTTTATAGAATTTTGAATTTTTCGAAAAAAATAGATTTTGATCTAAATTACGTCGAATTTCAACAAATGAACAGAAATTTTGTACAGACGAAAAATAACATTCAGAAATGCCATGTACCAAATTTGGTGATGATCGGTAAAGTCGTTCGGATTTTACACCATTTTTCATTTTTAAAAAAATGTAGATTTTCGCTATAACTTCCGGAAAAGTTGAGAAAGTACGACAAAAATTTGTATCTAATCAAAATTAGATGTAACGGTGTTTGCAGAGGTGATTTATAGCTGTATAAAACACCTCTGCAAAAGAGACACAAGGTATAAAAAAAAAAGATGCAAAGTAGAACCTTGCACATTGCTTCCTCATTATTTTTCGCTTTTTACAAAGCTTCCTCTATGAGGAAGCCAAAATTGAATAACATACTGCTTCCTCACAGAGGGAGCTTTGTAAAAAGCGAAAAATAATGAGGAAGCAATGTGCAAGGTTCTACTTTGCATCTTTTTTTTCTCAGTGTATGTGTTTCACTGACATGGCACGAATATGCCTAAGTATTTCCATTAGTATAATGATCTCTAAAACGGTTAAAGTCTTAACACAATTTGGTACACAGGTTCTGTGTACCGGTTCATGTGTCTCTTTTCATAGATTGTTTTCACTGATTTCCCATATAAAGTAAACAAAAATGATTAATTTTGGTAAAATTAAAAAAATCGATTTCAGTTAACCCAATAATCATTATGAGTTACATCGTTTTACGATATACACTCACCCATATATTATATTACTATATTACGAATTTCGGTGAAAAAAGAACTGAACGACATTTTGAAACGTACATTTTCTGAAATTCTCTACACTCACATTATCCACAAGAAGCAGAGCTTTTCAGTTCATGCATAATATTTTCTCTGAAAAAGTTACCGGCGGGACGAGTAAAAAAAATGAACAGATCTTAGAGAGAACTCGTGAGTTGTCTGCAATTCTCAAAACTCACATTATCCGGAAAAATCATAGCATTACCGAAAAATAAAAAGTATTTTCTCTGAAAATGTATATGTGCAACAAGTAAATAGTGTGGCTTATAAATTAAGTACAAGACTTAGGTTACTACACTGTTAAAAATGCAAGTGAATTTAATATAGAAAACGATATGCGATTTACGAAACCGGTATATGAATTCCATATTAATATACTTTTATTGTCAATTTTTAGGATAGTATGAGAATTCTCCGATACAAGTATTTGAAAATGCAGTACGTGAGTATTGTAATCTTCATTTTAATATATAAATATTGTATTTGTCAATGACGAATGCATGTGAAAATTAATATAATGGTATATAGGCAGATTGGAATGATTGACATCTTATTTTCTTCTTCATGAAAAGATGCACCAGCTAAATGGAGCAAACAATTTTTTTTCATTCTGAAAGCAGAGTTAATCATTAATTTAGAAAATAGCATAAAATTCATTTATTAATAATTATGTTACTTAAAAAATATTACATTTTATTAACATTTGCTCCATTTAGCCGGTGTATCTTTTCATGAAGAAGAAAATGAGACGTCAACCATTCCAATCTGCCTAGTAGTTTGATCTGAATCATGCGCAAAATGGAAAACCTAAGAACTTTGTTTAAGATAACATTGAAAAGCATATGCAAGTCAGACGACAGTAAAAAATCCTTTAATCGAGTACCAACAATATAGTGCATTGGGCATTTTTATATGCAATAGGATTTGAATGATATTGAATTTCCAAAATCAATTTTTTTTTCCTGCCTCCGTCCCCTTAAATTTAGTATATAAGTGTATTGTAAAATTAATATATGGCACTTTCAATAATTTACTTTAATTTTACAGTAAAAGTACTTGAATTTTAATAATTTGCTTTAAGTTAACTGGAAAAGTACATGAATTTTATACCATACAATTGTATATTATTTTATACAATTATTTTATACAATTGTATATTAAATTTCGATGACGAGTTTATGAATAAAAACTTCCAATCTTTTTTGACAGTGTAGGTTGAAGGTTGTGTGAAGAAAATGGCAAAGATATTTAGCATATATCAGAGAAAATCGGTGAAAATCACTAAAACGGTCCGTTTAGAATTTTTCAAACAAATTGTCAGAGGAATATTTTTACCGGCTCAATAACGCTCAGTTACTCGACCAGTTATAGACTGGTAGAATGTTAAGGCTCCTGGTATCGCAACACAATAGTACAATAATCCTCTCTACCTACAGCCATATTGCACCTCATAAACTAATCCGCTCATAAGGGTTACTTGAGTACCCACGATGAACGGATCGCAACGATTCCTTTCCAAAAATCAGTCTCAGCAACGCCGTGAGCCGCTTGCTGTAGAAAATTATCCTGTAATATTAAACACTGCAAAATGTACATGGCATTCCATAAGAATTAAGATAAACATTCAGCGATGATAGATGCATAATTTAGAGAAAATCGGTAGATGGGTTTGGATTTAATAGGAAAGTGAATTTTCTTTATTATTTCTTGAAGAGTGAAATTTTGCTAATTATTATATGGGGAATTCCAGCTGAATTTTTCATGCTCTGACCCTGACCTCCATCAATAATTTCGACAATTTTTTATCACAAAGTATTTTGAAAAAGAAGAGAGACGAATTTTTTTTTTTTTGTATGGCACTACGACCAATATTTCTGACTGCCGAATTTGTCGGTATTGATATTTTTTTTATCGTTACTATCTTGGAAATGAACAGAAACATAAAGAAATGAACAAAGCATCGTTTTGCAAAAAAGTTCAACTTTTTATAATTTTTCTATACTTACGTAAAAATTCTTTGTAAAATAACAAAAATGTTAAGACGCTATGCAGCTTGGTAGGATTTTTTTTCGAAAAGTTCCACGTAATTCGAGCTTTACGTAATAATTCAGGATGTTAAAAAATCTTCAGTTACGTAGAACTTCTCATTAAAAAATCTTGTCATTCTGCATAGGGTCTCAAAGATTTTGTGATTTCAAACAGAATTTTTCCGTGAGTAAATAAAAATGATAAAAAGTGGCGAATTTAAAAACGATATTTTGTTCTTTAACGTCATAAAAAAAACGTTATGAAAATGATAATAACAGTATTATATACATTATGTAGCTCTTCATAAACTGAACAAATTTGATCCTGGACATTTTTTATAGAACTGTTAATTTTCAATATATTAACGAATAAAAAAATAGAAATACCCAAAAATTCAGATTTTTATAAAAATCCGTCTGTCGAAAATATCGGTTGTAGCGCCAAACAAACTAATACGTGTCTTCGCTTTTTCAAACCACTTTCTGATAAAAAATTGTTCCAATTATTGCAGGAGGTTAGGATCAAAGCATGAATAATTTAACTGTAAGGCCCCATACATATTTTTTAATATCGTATTATAACACGAATGGATGGTCTATTATTTAATTATACAATTGAAAGTAGAATTACACCCAGAAAAATGTATGGTCTTACGATTATACTATACGATATATTTTCCTGAGAGGACAATATTATTTTATGGTCACCAAAATAATAAATAATGCTACGAGTGACTATTTATTTAGTAGATCTCACTATATTCGGCATTCTCTCCCAGGAAGTGAAGTCTAATTTATTTCCAATTCGCGACGTACAAAGGAGTAAGTCGTTTTGCTGTTTTTTTCTTATCATGTTCTAACCTTTTATAACTTTTTTTTACATCATTTGAATTTTATCCCTAAATTTTTTGTAAAATCAACCTTCATGCTTCACAAACTGAATTTAGGGCGCCGCTGCGCCAATGGCGGAAATTTCTGGCTCCGGTTTAATCAAGTATACGAGTAATTCCTCATGAATTTTGAAAAAAATTCGAGGCACATCCACGGGAATTTTTTTGCTAACTCCAGGGTATCATACCTACTCGATCAAATGTGTGCCATCGTCAAAAAATGTGAGCGCAGCATGAAAAAAATAAAAAATAAAAAAAGGAATAAAAAACTACTAATAAAATCCACTATTTTTCAAATAGACCGCTTTTATTTACCTTAAAATTGTGACGTTTATTAGTTATAGTAATACAGTATGTGTAATATAATTTGCTAAATTATATTACATTAAAAATATAATTTTTAGAGGGACATTCATATCGAGAAATTAAATGTAATGTCACATGCCAATAATAATAATAAGGACAATGGAAGGGAAGGAAAAATGGGTACTAAAGATTAGTTAGAGCATAGTCTCTATTAGAGTGTTCCATAGGATTCACTCACTTAAAAAAAAATTATGTTTGAAAAAAAAAATGAAAAAAAATTTTAGTAAAAAAAAACATTTTTTTATATGCTCATAAACTCATTGTTAAATTTGACCTCCATCTGATAAAAGTTATTATATTGGAAATTACAACAAAAAGTTCCTAAGAATATTTTCATCATACATGTGTATAATAGCGAAATTATTAATATTTTATTATTAATAAAATATTAATAATATTTGCAAACAATCTGATGTAATCGATATTAAAGAAGGCAATTTTGTAATGTCTACTTTCGTTCAGATTAGGTGCAACCGAGAAAATTATTTATTGTACCGTGTTTGGCACTGCGACCGCCCTGAAAAGTGCGGACGGTAAGGACACCAAAACCGCGGGACACACACTTATCAATTCCTATGACTATACAGAGTCAAACACGCTTAATTTGCGATTGCGTATGTTCGACATCGACCGTGACAAAAACAATAATAATTTTTTCAGAATAATAAAGGACGCCACAAAAGTTTATTTGATCGTTAAACAATAAATATTTGTGTCAGGGACAAGGACGGTAAGGACATTTCAGTCACTTTTACCAAAATAACTCGTATATTCTCGAAATTTTGGCTTTACCAACTAGGTGCCTCTGTTCCAAGATATCAACATCTAAATGTTGACACCAAAAACATGTAACAATTTATCGGTGATGTACCGTTAAAAGCAGAGGGACATGCTTTTTCAAGTTCCATGCGGAATTGCTCATACATGAGAAGCCATTTGTTTCAGAAACGTGAGATTCAGAGAGAATTTCAAACACTTCTTGATGGAATTAAAATCTGAAAAAAATCAAACTTACAGAAGATGCGGGAAAAATTGATTTTCCATAATAATAGTTCCAAAATCTTATTAACAAATAATCGGAAAAAAAATTACCTGACTAATCAGACGTCAACCTAACTTGTTTTTCAAATTAAAATGATTTGTTATTTTTTCTCAATACGGATGAATTTTTTCAGAAATTTGTGTGGTTTTTGAAAATTCCGTTTTTTCCTTTTGTTAATTTTGAAAAATGTGTGAAAAGTTGCGAATTTTAGATTTGCGTGTGTTATCACAGCTCCCATTACACCCAAGAAATCTCTGGACGATTGATCAAGAGTCGTAGTAGCGATTCGACGCTAAGTTAAAAAAGAAAATTAATTTTCTTCTTCTTCTCCTTTACTCCCGCCTATCGCCATCTATAGACGGCATGTACCACTGAAAATTAATTTTGCCTCCACATGACGATTTCTGTCTGATCAAGTATATTCACAAATACAGCTCAAAGCTTTTTAAGAAACCCAATTTTTTAAAATTAAACATACTTCTGAAAAAATCCATACTGATTCAGAAAAATTTACAAATCATTTGCATTTGAAAAATATACGTTAGTTTGTTGAATAATTTTTTTTTCATTAATTATTAATAACATTTTGGAATTACTATGATGCAAACTCGATCTTTTCAGCACCTTCCGTACGCTTGATTTGCTTTCAGTTTTTTATCCTAGTAGTAGTAGTAAATGACATTTTATTGACCACATACAATATGAGTGAGTTACAATAGTTTATATAAAATTGCGGTGATTGTGAGTGGCCAATTGGCCATTGACCGAAGTCCTTCAGCCTGTGTATTTCCGTTAATTTGGTACTTAAAAATAATTATAAAATAATATGTTTTTAATCCTATTAAGAAATATTGTCGTTATTAACAATTATTAATAAAAATAAATCAGTAAAGAAGAGTTCACATCGAACGCTTGCGGATACGTCCATCAGTTAGGGGTCAGTTTGGTAACGCTGCTTTTTCGGGGCCAATCGAAGAGGAAAAGACGAAAAAAATTACGATTCACACAAAATATTGCACGAAGGTTTATAATGTTTCATTACTATTTATACATTTTTGCAATATGTGTGACATTATATCACAAAATTATAATTCTAATTTTGAAAGATATTGTTGAAAATAACGAAAATTAATTTACTTCAGAAATATTTCAGGATCCATGTGTTGAAGGTCGTTTTTTCCATTTCAATAATATTTCAAAAGGTTTCCTGCGAATGGTTATTTGGCTTGTTCAAAGAAGAAGCTTTATTGTCATTAAACATTTTATTTCGAGACTTTCATTCAAACATACTTTAACGACCTTCCACCAGTTCAGACAGGATGACAAGACTCCTGGTATCGCAATACAATAGTGCAATGATCCTCTTTGCGGGCGGCCATATTGCACTTCAGCAGGTTATCCGCTCATGAGGGTTACTCGAGTGCGCATGATCAATAGATCGTAAAGATTTCGTTCCAAAAATCGGCGCCAGCAGCTATTTGCTGTAGACAATTGGCCGAAATGCATAAAGTAACCCGCATGGAAATAAATCTATTCGGAATATACGCAAAAAATATATGTGGCGTATATTTTATATATTCCGGCAAAATCTATAGTATCCGGAATATATCTTGGATGTATGTCGTAAATATATTTCGCACTTATAATAAATATACATCATAAGTATGTTATGAAAAATCTACGTATATTAACTATATAGGTGATGGATATGCTCAATATTTTTTTAGTATATTTTGAAATATATTTGGGATATAATTTTTATATAATAATCGCATGCTTGAAACCCATGCCCTTTATATGCTGCATTTAGGCCGACATATACTTTCTTTCCATTACTTTTATAAAATACTTGCAAAATCGATTTATATTGGGCATATTTCTTATATATTCGAGATATATTATACAAGTATGGAAAATATGCTTTCAATTAACGAAGACTCAATTCTGGATATATCATGCTTATAAATTACTTGTATGAAAAGTATATTTTTTAAATATTGGAAATTTACGGAATATAATATAAATTTATTACGTATGTATTTTTTCCATGTGAAGTAAAACGGAGATATCACGATATGGAGTAGAATGACTTCAGTACATCAATGAATTATAATGAAAGAACTTTATTACGTGTTCCATGCGTCCGGCAAAGTTGAAGGGTTGAATGATCGTTTATATCAGTCAATACGAAACCTTTATCTCGTAACCAGCGTTGCCAATATTTTTTTCCTAAACTCCATAGTGTTTCTGGGTTATCGGAAAATTTCCGATGCGTATAGGGAAATGACGATAAACAAATTCTTATAACGTAAATTGAAAATTTAAATTGGTGGTAATGTTAAACAATAGGCATATTAATGTCTGTCAGGTAAAGACCGGTAAAGCGGATATATCTACTAGGAGAGATATTGTCAGTGTTTCTCTATGGGACCATAGCGACACTAAATTATTTGATGTGAGTCTTTTTTTTTTACGTTTGCGAATGCAAAAAAACGATAACTCCGGCTACATATTCAAGTTGGACTTTTCCCGTTGCTGCAAGTTGCAGTTCCTTGCACTTTTTGGCTATATTAGCTATATTTGGCGATATTATAAAACGAACCCGATGTATTTCGTATGTAATATATATATATGCTCCACGTATATCTAAAATATGTAAAATATAAAGTAGATTACGGAAAAAAAAGTTTGGTTGTGGCAACTACGTTTTCGATTTGCTGTACACAATGTCTAAAAAATTAGTTGCCTCACCCATATCGAATAGTAACCTAAACTATTCACGATTAGTTCTCGATTGGATTAGTTAGGTTAACTAATCCAATCGTTGGGACTACCACTCGAATAGTTCGGACTACCATTCGAATCGTCGGTATTATCACTCGAATCGTTGGTATTACCATTTGAGTTGCTAGTAATCTCAATAATAGTTGCTAATAATCGATTGGTTGTGTCAGCTCATTTCTTGGTTATAGCAACTAATCTTTTTTTTCCGTGATACTTTCGATATATACGCCGTATGTATTTACGTAGCAGAACGGGGACATACTGTATATATTTAATATATATTTTAAATGAAAATATAATAGATATTTTATATATTTCGTTTATAAATATAAGTGTAGTTTATATATATGCAAAATACATTCTCGATATACGTACGAATTAACCTCATTATACTTTTTATATATTAGAGTTTGAATGATCTGTATATAATATATTAATGTACCATATATTTCTTGGACGTATATTTCCGATATATTTTTGCGGCAAAATGTTGGTTATTCAAAATATATTCCACATATATTTCAGATGTACGACATTGATCCGAAATATATGCATCTTATATATTCCTGATATATTGGCAATATATTTTTTGCAGATATTTTAAATACTTAAATTTCCATGCGGGTATTCCATAGGAAGTAAGAAAGATATTAAGTTATGTTAGATACATCATTTAGTGAAGATGAGTAGATAGATTCAGATTTTATAGAAATTGAAATGTTTCTTTATTATTTTTTGAGAAGTGAAATTTTGCTAAGCTTCGGTTTCTTTCAATGTAATTAAAAGAAAGCAAAGTAGGATCTTGCACATGGCTTCCTTATTATTATTTTTATGTATCAGGGTGTTTTAGCAATTTATGGAAATTCAACAAAAAAAGTTTTACAAAATTGAAAATATTATGGGGTCTCTAACCCTCAAGTATTATTACAAATACGTCACCCTTGGTTCTAACCACGGTCTTCTACACAGATCAGGGCATTCAAATATGGTACATTTATCTCACTTTGTCTAACACGCACGCGTTTCAGACGTTCGCAATTTAATCGACAGGATTACCCGAATAGACTCAATTTTCGCATGTTCATTGAAACGTACGATAGTAAACAGTTATGCAACGAATTGCCCATAATAAATAAATGAACCACAATTGCGATTCCACGCTCGAAAAAAATATATCAAATCTAAGGCGAAAACAACAGTTTATCAACGAGATTCATATAAACTAAACTAATTTTGTAAGGACTGAAAATCCTAAAGCTAATGTTATAGTTCAATAAACGTTCATGATAATTAAACGTAAATTACAGTTTATTGTTTGAATCTAATTTTGGTTATTGTCAAAAAGCTTTACTCTTGTAATAACAATAGAAGTATCAAACGTTATATTAATAAAAAGGATTAAGAGAAGCTTTGAAAATTATGGAAAAAATATAAATCTAAAGGTGAAGGAATAAGGTGAAATCTCTACATTTAAATAATAATTCATTAGTGTAAAAAAACTGGCTTGCCATCACTTCGACAAAGACCCAAAGTCCCGACCGGCTAAAAGCCTCGAAAAAAGAAATGACCGAGCGGTATTTCACACGAATAATCATTAAGCCGACAAGGCGTATTGCCGAAATACTAAAATCCCGAAAGTGGGGAATACAGAATGGTTGAAATACCGAAAGCTCTTTTGCTCGAAAATTTTTCTTTCGAAAAGCCTGTACGCCGATATGCCAAAGTCCCGAACGCAATAATCAAACGAAATCTCGAAATACCGAAATTGCTTTGAACCGAATAATTTTCGACAGAAACATCGGAATAACGATATGTCGAAATCCCGAACGTAGCAAATGATCGAAAATTTATAGTTCCGAAAATGCTTTTACACGAATATTTATTCTGTCGATTGGTCAAAACGACGATATGTAAGACTCCCGAACGCGACAGCATCCCGATTTATTTTTCAGCCGACTCTGTATATTACCGAAGTATTATTTTCCCCGAATGGACAGAGGAGACGAAAGTCCATTCAGCCGAATGTGATTTTGCCCGAAAATAATATTCACCGACTTATAGTTCTCATCATTATCGACACACGCTACCAAGACTGTCGGTATATCGGAGTACTACAATTTCATGTATAGTCGCCTCGTCGCGAGATATTCTTCGTCGTGCAATAATATTAGTCTCGATTAATATTATTGCAATAATATTAGTCTCGATTAATATTATTGCAATAATAGTAGTCTCGATTTATATTATAGCAATAATATTAGTCTCGATTAATATTATTGCACGACAAGGAATATCTCGCGACGAGGCGACTATACATGAACTTTAGTACTCCGATATACCGACAGTCTTGGTAGCGTGTGTCGGTAATGATGAGAACTATAAGTCGGTGAATATTATTTTCGGGCAAAATCACATTCGGCTGAATGGACTTTCGTCTCCTCATTCTGTTCGGGGAAAATAATGCTTCGGTAATATACCGAGTCGGCTGAAAAATAAATCGGGATGTTGTCACGTTCGGGAGTTTTACATATCGTCGTTTTAACCAATCAACAGAATAAATATTCGTGTAAAAGCATTTTCGGAATTATAAATTTTCGATGATTTGCTACGTTCGGGATTTCGACATGTCGTTATTCGGATGTTTCAGTCGAAAATTATTCGGTTCAAAGCAATTTCGGTATTTCGCGACTTCGTTTGATTATTGCGTTCGGGACTTTGGCATATCGGCGTAAAGGCTTTTCGAAAGAAAAATTTTCGAGCAAAAGAGCTTTCGGTATTTCAAACATTCTGTATTCCCCACTTTCGGGATTTTAGTATTTCGGCAATACGACTTGTCGGCTTAATGATTATTCGTGTGAAATACCGCTCGGCCATTTCTATTTTCGCGGCTTTTAGCCGGTCCGGACTTTGGGTCTTTGTCGAAATAACGGCAAGCCAAAAAACTTGCGCTAAATCAACGCATGCGCAGTAGCCGGCCCGCCATACACTACCCAAGTAGCACAAAGCAAAAGATATCTATTTGGCATACGGAAAGGTATATTAATTTCCGTCTAAATGATATCTTTTTGGATTTGGATATCTTAAGAACGTCTAAAAGATATTCAAATTCAAAAGATATCATTTGGACGGAAATTAACATACCTTTTCGTATACCAAATAAATATCCTTTGTCTTTGTGCTACATGGGTAAGGACATCGTCGCAGCGTGCACAGAGAACAATTTCTGTGTTGTGATAACATAAAACGAGGACAACAAAAATCGTTACGTTAGGCTGGCAAATCTTTTGTTCGGCTGACAAATCAGTTTTGCGATGCTGACAAATCCGTTTTGCTATGCTGACAAATCTTTTGTTAGACTGACAAATTTTTTTGCTGGGCTGACCAATCTTTTTGTTAGCCTAACAAAGCGATTTTTGTTGTCACCGTTTTATGTTGTCACGACTCAGAAATTTCTCTCCGTGTGGCGAAAAACTGAAACACCGACTTTACTAAAGCCACGGGTTCCCGAGCGAAGTGTACAGACCTGTGGAGAAGACCGTGAATTTTAATAATAGATTGCTTGGAAATAATTTCGATAATCAGTCCTATCATTTAGCCATCGTAAAATTCAGCTTTCAATCTGTTACATATTTTTAATTTGTAACTCAATCTAATACCTCGAACCACGAGATGACCTCCTTAAGCCCCCGATTTCGACTTCACATGAATAGCTTCTTCTATGAGGAAGCAAAAATATCATTATATCACTCCGTGCGTAAAACGCGGTTTTACGCACGCTTCGCATCAAACCCCTTTTACACACCTCGTGAAATAAAATTTTGTACGATACTCGTGCGAAAAACGTTTTCTTAACTCGTGTGATTGCAAAACTCGCCTTCGGCTTGTTGCAAACTCACACTCGTCAGAAAAAGTTTTTCGCACTCGTATCGTAATGTACTATTACTAACTAAAAAGATCGAGTTTCTGGCAAAATCGACTTTTCTTAATTATATCTCGTTAGGTAAACTATCTGTTTTTCTCCCCTACTAAAAATGCGAACTACTATAACCGCAGTCGATTAAAAAATGTATACAGTTCAAGAATTAGCCAAAAATGACGCTGCGCACGCAGCTTCGCACCGTCGCTATAGGGGATCCCCGTTTTACCGACATTCGACAACATATTTCAAGAACAACTCCAAACGCTTGTCTAAAAAAAAAAAAACTCGTAATGCTCACGTCCTTGCACCATTTTTTGATATTCATATAAATATTAAATTTCTATTTCAACAAAATTCAATTCCAATAACCATATAGCATGTAAACGTTTCAAACCGGAAGTCATTTATCCCGTAACAACGACGATCAAAATCACTACTTTTTTTTTTCTTCCAATTTCCGTTTGTTTTCAAAACACACATTACATGTATTAGGTGCGTTACATAGTGCATAGTTAGAGGAATAAGTGAACATTGGGAAACGAGCGTGCTTGGACTTTGGTAAGCTGCGTAGTTGGCCTACGGAAAACGATGCATTTTATTCCACGTACTCGCCAAGATACGATGGCGAAACGTGATTAGGTTCGGAGTGGGGAGAGAGAGATGGACAAAGAGAGAGAACGAACTAAGGGATATAACCTCATCGGTTGGATACATAAGACATAACATTAGGATGATATTTCAAAATGGCGTATATCGCGTACCTTTAATCGCGTATTAAACAATTCTATCGAGTATTGTTATTATAAATTTGACT
Organism: Ephialtes manifestator; assembly: GCA_963970395.1. Taxonomy (NCBI): domain Eukaryota; kingdom Metazoa; phylum Arthropoda; class Insecta; order Hymenoptera; family Ichneumonidae; genus Ephialtes; species Ephialtes manifestator. The sequence goes on along the minus strand of OZ019968.1, from coordinate 9,363,809 downwards.
CGCGCTTATCTCGAGCAACTTTTTCCTCGTTTATCCCGATAAGCTCGCCAAAACTGTGAGGTTATGACACATTCGGCTGGTGTCGTGGCGGTTAGGACTTTAGAACGCGATTCCTCGTGAGGTTAGCATTCGACATATACAAAAGAAACACACGATAATGCAGGAAATTGCTCTCGCTGCCTTTTCTGTCATATCGAGTCTTCTCATCGTATTTGCCCTCGCGCTACTCGGTAAGACAAAGACTATTTTTTAAATCGATTTTTCGAACATAACCTCAGCAATGATTCATGATTTCGTATTTTTTTGCTTAAGCAGGTTATAAAATTTGTTTTATAACCTCAAAAAATAGGTTTTTCTGAAATGATGTATTCGTCTAAAGAAAACCGAGTTTGCAGCATATATGGGGCATTTCATGTGTCATCACTTTTTGCCACAGTAAATTTTGAGGTTTTGTGTTTAATTAAAAACAGGGAGGCAAAAAAAAAGATGGTTCATGGAAAATTCAACTCGGAAAAGTCTTTTTACTTATTTGCTATTTGTTTTCTGTTTCCTTATTGTTTTTGTGAGAAATTTTTTTTGTTCCGTTTTTCATGTCAAGACACAAAATGGTAAAAAAAAAAGTGGTTTAGAAAAAATGTATGGATGAATGTGCGTGTATGTGGCTCAAATTCAAAATTCAAACTTACATATCTCAATAACAGCTTCAACGAACACATTGAAATTTAGTACACATGTAAAGCAAGTAGATGCCTTCATTTGTGAATTTTTTTTTTAAATTCAGGAATATTTTTTAGTTTTATTTGACTTTGCAATTTTGAAAAAATGTTTATCTGTTCTAGCAGCGGCAAATTTTTAGTTACGGGGCTAAATAATTTATTGTGAATAAAGCTATGTTAAAGATGGATCTGTATTGAATTTGGAATGAATTTATAAAAAAAATATTTGCTTTTTATGGGATTTTGAAATTTTGAAAAAATGGATGTTTTGCTCTAACTCACGTCAAATCTCACCAAATTAGCTGAAATTTTCTATAGACAAAAAATAACATTCGGCACTACTATGTATCAAATTTGGTGATGAACAGTAAAGTCGTTTGGATTTCATGTGATTTCACATTGTTCAAAAACTGTAGAAGTGAAGAAAAAAGTTGCAAAGTAGAAATTTGCACATTTATTTCTACTTTTTATAAACCTTCGTTCATGAGGAAGCCAAACTTAGTAAATAAGTTTACTTTTACTCTTTATTTTTTTATAGATACTGTATGAATTTATCAGTAAAAAATGGTGATATTCATCGTTTACGAATAACAGACATTTGTTTATGAAAGAAAAAAAGATATGAAGTTATCTAAATTAATCTACTAATCAAGAAGTTAAATTATGAGAATTAACCAGTGAATTTGTCTTTTAGCAAATAAAATGAGCTACCGCTGGTCAAAAAACAAATTGTAATTAGAAATTCGGCTTCCAAAAAAATTTGAGTACTATCTCTTATTATTTATTAGCGTAAACCTAGTTACTTATTTTTGAATTAATAATCTATATTGCCAATTGATAAAGCATCTTTCAATAAACAAAATGAGTTACTGCTCTTCATGATTGGATATATATTACAGTTTACGTTAGAAATGCTCTTATGTTGTACTGATGAAAAATAAGAAATGTGTGTTCAGCAAACAAAATGTTTAGTATGTACGTAGTATTTTATACAAACTGTATAAGTTTCTGGTCATGACAAAAGTTGGGGTCTGTTTAATATTTTAATAGAGAGCAAAACAAAAAGAATAAGCGAGGCTAGTGAAAAAGATAACTGTAAGAAGCCTTTTTATATATTTTTTTCTCCCAAGAGATCGATAACTGTGTGCTCAAATTTTGATTCAAAACGACTACCAATATTGTTCAATATCCCATATATTAAAATCTGCATACGCTTTATCACAAATTCATGGAGTAACTTAATTCATTTTACTTCTGATTAACAAGAACAACTTGTTTAATGTCATAGCTTTGTTACTTTCTTCATAAACAAATAGATGTAATTTAAAAACGATGAATGTCATTGTAAATGTGTTCAGGTAGTAGAGTGTGTATCCAGAAACAAAATGAGCTATCACTCAGCAAAATTGAAATAAAATTACAAAGTTTCCTCATTAAAGAGTATGTGGAAATATGGCCATGGATTAATTTGTCAAAAATGAGTTATTCTTTTTAAATTAATATCTATACATTTTTTCTATATTAAGTAGGAGTTTTTTAAATCAGATTGACCTTAACTTATACTAGTTCCTCCTTTAAAATAGTTCGAATTTTAACAGCCAATTGACTTGTATCAAAAGTATAAAATACAATATAAAATTTAATTTTAAGTAAGAACTTTAGATTGAACATCATAGGTTTAGAGTATATGAGGGAAAAACACAAGTATTCCTCATAAGTATCTGCTCATCCTTTAAGAGCAATCTGAGATTCTCATACATTTTAGGAGTAATATTCCAGGAAAAGACAATGTTTTTAGGACTATTATAAATCAGTGAAAACATTGACTTTCTCTAAAAAAATAAACAAATCACACAGAAAATTGGAAAAACTAACGAGATTTAACAAAAATTACATAGTAATTGTAACTGAAATTTCACAAAATTTCAATATTGATCTACTAAATAAACTTATTATTTATGGAGAAAATGAAATCTCCCTATTGGTTCTATATAAAATATTAAATTCCTTTTTTCTCATTGCAGGTTGGTACCTCGTTTGGAAATTTTTCCTGTCGAGATTCCGCTTCGTTCGTGAGTTGCTCGGTGGGATGAGCGAATCTTCGTCGGTCCACGATTTAAAGAACGGAAGGTCACGTGTGAAGAAATTGCGCAGGGATTGAGAATCACCTTGTTATAAGCAAAGAATCGCATAAGTATTCTACAAGAAAACATAACTTCTTTTTTTATCCATAATTGTAATTAACAAAAATATCGAAATGTCGATAAACATTCGCTGCGCTAATACCAACGACCTTCTCAACATTCAACACTGCAATCTTCAGTGCTTGCCGGAGAATTATCAGATGAAATATTATCTGTATCATGCGCTTTCGTGGCCACAGTTGAGTTACGTTGCAGAGGATGAAAAAGGCAGAGTCGTGGGTTACGTTTTGGCTAAAATGGAAGAGGATTGCGAGGACAATCCTCACGGACACATAACGAGTCTCGCTGTTAAACGGTCACACAGACGATTGGGAATCGCTCAGAAGCTGATGAATCAGGCGTCGCGGGCGATGGTCGAGTGTTTCGAGGCCAATTATGTTTCGTTGCACGTTCGACGAAGCAACCGAGCGGCATTGAATCTTTACACGAGTAGTTTGCAATTCGAAGTATCGGACGTGGAGCCCAAATACTACGCTGACGGCGAAGACGCGTACGCGATGAAGCGGGACTTGAGCAGTTTTCAGCAGGAGAAGAATGCAGCCAAGGAGAACATGATTAAGGACAGCGGGAGTGCGCACACACATACGGGAAGATGTTGCGATCACTCTTAGTCGGTTCTACGGGGTTTCGAAGTTTGTGAAGGGATTTTCGAGGATTTCGACGAATTTCGGGGACGGAACTTCACCAGAGGAACGGATACGACATGGCTTTTGGCGTGGGCCAATTGTACCGTAGAATTAAATTGGTCGAAAGTTCTTAATAAAATAGACGTATTGTGCACTCGTTGCAACTGTTTTCTCAGTCTCCCTTCCTTGTTTTTGTGTATTTTGCTTCCTCATGGAGAAAACTTTGTTTTCGTGATTTCTTTTCTTCTAGATTTTCATGTCAGTTCACGCAGAATGGTTGAAAACGTCGAGAAAGGTGGTTTATAAAAAATGTTTGCATGTGTTTGCGTGTGTGTGTATGTGCAGATTTCCTTGTAGCACAATAACTATCGTAATTTTTCTTGTATCTTCTTTAAATTTTGTACGTAAGTGGGATATCATATAACATCATTTAGGAATATATTTGGCGCAAATCGGTTAGAAGGCTCAACTTTTACAGCGTTTTGAAAATTTCAAAAAAAGTCATTTCACCCTATAACTCGTAAATTAAGAGAGAAATTTTTTACACAAATGGACTAACATGACACCATGATCGGTGCCAAATTTCTCGAAAATCGAGAAAAAGGTTCTCATTTTATTGCCATTTTCATTTTGTTTTTGATGTCTGTAATCACTTCAACTCGTATAAATTCTGAAATATCTAGTTGCAATTTTCCACGTGAATTCACGATTAGTGATTATCAATTATGAATCTAATCCAAGAAACGGTCGCTATGCTGGTAAATTTCGATTTTGCTTCATACATTTTTTTGCCGTCATGTAAAAAAAGAATCTTACACATTGCTTCCTCATTATTTTTTGCTTTTTATAAAGCTTGCTATATGAGGAAGCTCGTAAAACTTATCGAACGTTGCAAAACGATTGAGTTGTGCCACGAACGTCTTTCGTGTATTATACCGACTTACATATGTTCTAAATATACAGACTACCCTAAGATCCATAAATATGATTTTTTTTTTTTTTTTTTTTTTTTTTTTTTTTTTTTTTTTTTTTTTTTTTTTTTTTTTCAGTATAATAATAATAATAAATTATATTTATTGATCTTAGAATAATCTGTATATTCAGAATATCGCTATGAATATGAAATACATAGTGACACAAGCAAGATATGAGAGGAAAAAATTAAAGTTATATTTTTAATTATTTATAAATCAATAATAAACGAACTAGTGATCCGAAAAAGCAGATACTTGACGAGTTAACTCTGGTAGGCAAGTCGAGCTAACACAACGAAAAAATATTAGTTCCAAAATAAAATGTAGATATATTTTGAAATTTATTTAACTTAAAATCACTTTTTGGTTCAATTTTTATTCCTTTGACTCAATATGGAATTTTTTTCTGCTGCCCACCCTGGCAAACTGTGCCACCGTAGTGTTAACCGAAAACAACTGAAGTTAACCGACTTTTTAACCGAGGAAAGATAAATCTCGATTAGCCCACTGTTTCACCAGCTTTAACCGACAATTTAACCAATTAAAAACGTTTCGTTCGGTTAAGATGTCAGTTAAAATCGGTTAAATTCACCAAACAAAATTGATTTTTTTTTAATTCGGTAAGAATGTCGGTTACAATCGGTTAATTCACCACTAAAAATTGATCAAAAAATAACAATTTCGGTTAAAAGGTCAGTTAAACTGGGTGAAACAGGGGCTAATCGAGACTGGTTAAAACACCGGTTACAAAGTCGGTGATACTGTTTGCCGGGCAAGGCTTAAACTCGAGATGCTGACGACACAATATGCTGTGCAAAAGATAATCTCTGCCAAATTATCCATAGAGGTCGCTCAATCGGCATCTGATTGAAGAAGATTGCTGATATTTTTTTGCGGCAATCTTGTATATGAGGCATACCACATGAAGCGGGCCACCCTGATTTTCAATGTTCGTAGAGTGGGTTCATAATTTTTTTCCAGGGTATTTAGAGTTCCCCGAACACATACGATTTATTTCAAATTTTTGATCCCCATTGTTTTTCCACAATAAAATACGCTTTTTTATTTTATTTTTTCCTTTCGCTACCGATTTAAGGGATCTTTCCAGTGTGAAAAAAATGGATATTTTTTTTTTTCATCTTATCCATTAGTAAATACGGTAAAAAAAATCCTCTCAAATTTTTAAACCGAAATACGAAATACTGCGCTGGCATACTTCATATGCCTGGCATCGTCGATTGGTCGGAAGTACACAATTTAGGTATATGAAATTTCTACACTCGAAAATTTAAACGCGTTTTTCTCGAAACGACATGTTTCAAAACTGTGGACATTCTCCACGGAACAGTTTTCAAGCAATCGTTTTCAAATTTTAAGAGAACAATTTTCACGCTACTCTCTATCGTTCTATGGAAACTTTTTTTTTTTAAATCTTCCCATCTTTTGAAAAGAAAAACTGTCGAAAAAAACGGCCAAAATCGGTACTTTTTGTTCAAACCGTCGCCATTTTGTCAATTTTGATAAATAAAAAAAAGCCTCCATAGCGCGATAGCCAATCGCATACTAATTAATAATCCTTTGGATTTTTTTTAGATCGAATTTGCGACTCCTAGGATGTCCACCATGAGGCTATCTTTTTTTTTAACATTATTTTCAACAAAAAAAATTTAACAATAAAAATCGTGTTATAAAAAATCATTTTCTGTCATTTATGATTACTTTAATATGTCATAAAAATTTCAGATTGATCGGCGTATAGTAACCGTCGGAAAAAAAATAGTGAAAATAGGCTATTTTTCGGGCCGTCACACTGGAAAGATCCCTTAAAACTATCTATGACACAACAAAATTGTTCCGGGATAAAATGTAGGGTTTCGCGTATACCTTTTAATAAAAATATTTCCAAATTAGCCTAGATAAATTTTGAGACGTTTTTTGGCAAAATAATGCCATTTTTTTTTCGTTGGAAGGGACCATTTTTATTTTACTCAAAATTTCACAGAAGTTCTGTCATAATGTTAAAAAATCAACACGATGGCAAATTGATGTCTTCGCAATGTACGGATCGGTTATTTGCTGAATCATACACAATTCACATGTTCACATTATGAAAGTATGAATTGATTATCGCCCAAATGTTTATGTAGTTAGTGGACATAATAACGGAAATTCTGTCAAATTTTGAGCAAATCAAAATGGTCTTTCCCAACGAAAAAAATGGTATGACTTTATATTGCCAAAAAGTGATTGAAAATGTATCTAGGCTAATTCGGAAACATTTTTATTAAAAAGTATACGCGAAACCCTACATTTTATCCCGGAACAATTTTGTTGTGTCATAGATAGTTTTAAATCGGCAACGAAAGGAGAAAAAAATTTTAATACCCTGCTTCGTAATTCCGATTGAAACTGATAGAAACCGATCAAATGGACAAAATTCCGATTGACAATTAATCGGTTCTAATAGGTTTCAATCGGATTTTTGTCTGTTTTATTGGTTCTAATCGGATCGTTTAACCAGGGTAGCGTATTTTATGAAATAACTCGTATGTGTTCGGGGAACTCTGAATGGTCTGGAAGAAAATTATGAACCCACTCTACGAACATTGAAAATCCGGGTGGCCCGCTTCATATGGAATACCTCATATGGCTCCAACAACTTACAACTTTGGGTTTTATTTAATCAAGCTGACATTTAATAGAGATACTATTATTCAAGATTCTAAAATTGGGAGTGTAACGAATATAGAATTCCATTACTCCTATCAGCACCGCAATAAAATCATATCTCCTTTGAACGGCAGGTTTCAGCACCTTTGAAAAATTACATTAGACTTTTTATTATCGACCGTGGTATATTGTTTCATCTTAAATTGAACTTGCATTAACTGACCGTCTCCCAACGCCTAAATTCTATCCTAACGCATCGTTTTATAGTATATTACGATACGAGTGCGATCAAACTTTTTATGACGAGTGCGAGTTTACTACACGAGCCGAAGGGGAGTGTTGCAATCACATGAGTTCAGAAAAAGTTTCGAACACGAGATTCGTTTACAACTTTATGCCACTAGTGCGAGAAGAGCGATTTCTCGCACGCGAAGCGAAGCGAAGTGTGTGAGATGTACGCATTTCTCGCACGGAGTGGCATAAAAAATATTACAAACGAGAAATCGATTACTATTTTACCTCCACCGTTACTGGATCGTCACACGGACGTCCGTCAATAGACATTTCAATTTTTTTTTTCCAAATTTTCATGTCAGTTTCTTAAAAGGGATCTAAAACATCGGGAAAAGTGGTTCACAAAACATGTTTGAATTACTCGTAAAAAATGCTCGCAGAATTCAAATCGCCGTATCTCAACATCGGCTTTAACAGTCAAGGTGGAATTTGATATACCGGTAGAGCAATAGAAGCTCGGAAGACAGAGCAACGGAAGACCCTTTCTTCGTCAAAATTTATGAAAAAAATTGGACGATCTTGTCAGATTTTACAAGATTTCGAACTTTTCGAAAAAAATCTACGCTTTCTAGCTGGCGCAATTTTTTCATAATTATTGACACACAATGTAATGCAAAAGGACGGTCTATATAGAATTTTAGCTATATCTATAAAGCACTTCGGATTTTTAGAATTTTAAAATTTCGAAAAATTGTTGTGTTCGTTCTAATTCACTCAACTTCGGCCAACTCATGTTGAATTTTCTACAAGGACGAACTAAGAAAGCAGAAAACATATATATGTACAATCATATAAATTACACATTAAAAGTGGAACCGCGATCGGCACTATTCAATGAAATAATATTTTGTGATACCAACGCGTGAGAGCGACCGTTATCGGAGACCGCTCAGTTGGACGTACGCGCTGCAAAAGTATACATAGTATTATAACAAATTGTTATGAAGTTCGTGTTTTTTTTTAAGTTGAAAAATATCAATTAACAACGGACTTATTATTAATATACGAATTCTTATGCTAGCCTTAAAATATTTGTATGGACAATGCACTTCAAAGGCCATCGTTCTGAATTTTTTTATAGAATGTTCTTTCATGCAATATACGCCATAGTTTGCAATCGCTTAGAAATAATGGATGATGAAATTGAAAAGATTCCAAAAAATTGTGCGGAGACGAAAATGTTCTTCCCAAACTTGTGTCTAAATTGTAAAATGATTGGCTATTTTATTTTTGAAATGTCATCAGAGAAAGTATCTGTTTTGTCGTGTGTTCGTGTGTGTGCTCTCTCTTGCACCAACGCGTTGATTGACTGTCTTACACGGAAAATAACTGATATATGTTCAATAGGAAGTCCATAGAAATACCTTAACGCTCCATTTTGGCAGCATTTGATGTTCACCCTGGCAAGCTATGTCGCCGTAGTGTTAACCGAAAATAACTGAAGTTAACCGACTTTTTAACCGAGAAAAGATAAGCCTCGATCAGCCCACTGTTTCATCGGCTTTAACCGACAATTTAACCGATTAAAAACGTTTCGTTCGGTTAAATTGTCAGTTAAAATCGGTTCAATTCACCGAACAATATAGATTTTTTTTTAATTCGGTAAGAATGTCGGTTACAATCGGTTAATTCACCAGTAAAAATCGCTTAAAAAATAATAATTTCGGTTAAAAGGTCGATTAAACTGGGTGAAACAGGGGCTAATCGAGGCTGGTTAAAACACCGGTTAAAAAGTCGGTGAGACTGTTTGCCAGGGCAAGGAATACATTTTCGCATTTTTTATTTATCTCAAGGCTTCCTCTGTGATGAAACCTAAATTGGTCAACATTCTTTTCATGTCAAAAATACCTTCTTATGGTTCAATCGTGCATTAAAAAACGGAGGAACACTTAAGGGGTAACGTCACTAGCGGCAGAAATAAAGGCCTAACGTTGACGATTTATTTTTAGAGTAAAATGGAATAGGATTTCTTTTCAGAGGGTTTATTTAACACATATTGAAGTACGAAAACAAAAATTATTTATTATCATTTCGATACAAAATGGCAGCGACATCATCTTCAAATTAGTCTTTTTTTCTTAAACACTTTCACGGGAGGATGGTTTTCTGGTAAAGTATAAAACCTGGAACAAAAAACCAACAAATTCTATAATGTATATACTATTGGCTATGGAACTACGTAAGTGTTTTTTTTAAATCAAATTTTGTAGAAATGGTGCTTTTTTGAAAAAAATCATCGATTTTTGTCAAAAAAATAAGCAGTAACTTGTTTATTAAAATAAAAGAAAAACATTAAAACATTAAAGAACAAAAAGGTAACGTTCGAATCGATCCATGCAACGGCATTCAAGTAATACGTCCTACCAGTTTGAATAAAGTGGTTTCGAGAAAAACGCGCTAAACGTTTTACGAGCACTTACCAGATTGGGTGAATGTCGCATCAGATTTGCATTTTTTGCACACAACAGCTTGCGATACAGCGGAGAACACTGCTAAAAAGTTCAAATTCGGTAACCAAAGGCTTCTTCTATTTCAAAGTCGTCAGGATCGATTGCTGATAATTTTCTAACCGATATGCCAATAATCTCCTCGACGCTTGACTTCTCCATTTTGTAACGGTTCAACGGCCGCTGCTCGATAATTGAACCATGTAAAAAAAATTTCACTATAGGACCAACTGCATATTGTTTTTATGATCCTAAAGTATTGTTTAAGCAAAAACATGGCTGAGTATTATTTTGTTCACATATTGAATTTGGGCTTCATATCAAGTTTTTCAAAAGTTAATGCGATAAAGTTAGATTTTTGATAATCCGAAATTTCATAAAACTAAATTTTTTTTTCCGTTCATCACTAAATTACATATCTATCATGGCTGCATATTAATTCGTTCACATATTTAATTTGTGATTGGTATCTCATGTTTTGCCGCAGTTAATGCGATACCGTTGATTTTTTCAATTATTCAAAATTCCATAAAACAAACATTTTTATATCGTTTGTCACTAAATTATATATTTATCATAGCTGAATATTATTCTGTTCATGTACCAAATTTGAGCTGGATATATCAGATAAGATTTTGGAAAAGTCAATGGCATAATGTCAATTTTTTTAAAATTTCAATACTCCATAAAATCTAAACGACTCGACCGATTTGAGCCACATTTGATACCAAACAACATCAAGTGCAAATGCTCTTATGAAGAACTATTTAGCATAATACACTAATTTTTATAAAAGTTAGAGCGACCACGCCTTTTTTCAAACAAATTTAAAAAGCTACAAAATCTAAATTGTTGCATCCATTCAGTCATCATTTGCAGTAATTAAAGATGAGCTGATGCTCCAGTTGTATGCCAGATTTGAGATCGATAACTAAAATAGTTCTCGAGTTATCATTTTTTCTAGATCACTTTTCTCGACGTTGTTGATCATTCTGAGTGTCCTGACGTAAAAATCTCGAATTTTTTTTTTTTTTTTTTCATGAAAACAAAGTTTCCTCTATGTGGAAGCAAATAAAAATTGATTTTTCCAAAATCCTAGAGTGGTGTTACCCCATAAATAAGTAATCGTACTCCAATTCGAATATTCTTTCATCATCACGTAATTTTTATTGATTCACAATGTCTATGATATAAATATACAAGTAACGCGCCCACGATTAGCAGTAATCATTGTGCAGCAGCGTGGCTCTCATCCGATGCCAAGAAATGCGAGAACACTGACGTTTTCACATTTCCAAATACATAGCTGCAGACAGACCGTCTATCCTTGGTTTGCCAAATTCGCAATACGCTGCCAAATATAGTTTTCTTCCCTTACAATCTGTATCGTTCATTGCACGATCTTCGGACAGACGATGTCGTCCTACTCGTCTCGTGTATTAAATACGCGTAGATTTCTCACAATTATTATATATATAATATATATTCTATTTTAATATATAATGTGTCATTATAATAATATGTATAAATATGCCTATTTACAGGATATAATTTTAGTTAAGGTTTCTGGAGTAATGTTTCGTCTTTTTTTTTTCATCATTCAGTTCGAAAACGTAGGCGCTCGATCTGTAAATACACTAAATACTAAAAAAAGTTCCTTCCCGAGAATTGATCGAACGCTGTATTTTCTATCAGCGAGCCACGCTGATAAATTCATTTGCGAATTTAAAAATAATAATTTGCAGTTGAAATTGCCGATAAAACGTACAGATTTTTATCGATTTCGACTGCAATTATGCACCAGGAACAATGAGCAAGTAAAATACACTCGGTGAGCCTGTATGACGATTCACGATCGCGTGAAATGGCTACGTAATATAATGCAATTGTGTAAGAGCCGTTTAAACGCTAAGCGTTTTTTTTTCGTCGCTTTTTCTACCTAAACTACAGTTCTTTTTTTTACCTATACACATATTACTGCCTGCATATATAAATATCTTACAATGTGCTTGCGATTGATAAATTATAAAACGTAAAATATAATCACGTTTTTCTTGTAGGACGATCGACGTATGAATTTCAACCGTAAGTCGTGATCAGAATTTTACTATTTTTCAGTAAGAGATAAATGCAGTAAAAAAAACAAATATATTGAACACACTAAAAACATTGATTTTGTATAATGATAATGCCAAAAAGTCATAAATAAATATATGGAAATAATTTTTGTTATTATAAAAAAAAACAGATTTTTGTGCTATGCAATAAATGTACTGATTTTCCGTAAACATAATTTTTTAATGGATTTTCTTTCTATTTGTCAATTTTTGGATATATTTGGATAAGAATTTTATCTATTAAACATAAAATGCTTTTAAGTAATTAAATGAACGATTTTTTTGAAAGAATAGCGATTTCAGAAATTGATAAATATTCTTTTAAAATAATACAATGTATTGAAAAAATTTGTGACTTACCTACTTTTATAAGAAAAACAATAAAGTTTTTCAATAGTTTGTTAAACAATTTTTTAACTAACATGTTCATGACTTCTTGACATTATTATCGAAAATCAATGTTCTCAGTATCCTCAGAATATCGTAAATTTTTTTTCCGATTTTTATCATATCGCGAGCTAATGAAAATTATCATCGGATCTCACGTTTGGCTGAAAATCTTATGCGTGACGCATCATTAACGAGGGCAAAACGCTTCGAACTAACCAAATCAGTGCAACATTTAAAAAATCTTTTCTACGATTTCTGGTGCTTAAATTGACAGTTCCGAAAGGTTACTCACGTAGCAGAATTAGTTCTGAATATAATTAGTACATTCACAGCCGTGATAAGAATAGAAAACCGACTGATATAGGCAAATGCCCGATGTGACGTTTTTCGTGCAGTTTTTTAAAAGAGTAAATCATAATAATAGTCCAATTATGACGATCAATACCTCATTTTGATTATTGGGAGATTTTTAATCGATTGACCGCCCAGATTTTTAAATATTATTAGTCGTTCAAAAGTTACAGCCATTTCTATACGTGGTGTTAATTTAGGATAAGATAATTAAACGCAGAGTTGTAAATCTCCATTAATTCATGAGATATACTTTACAGTACAATTTGTTTTGTAATTATGATTTCATAATAATAATATGTAGTGATTATAAAATAGAGTGTAAACATTTGAATAGCTGAAAAAAATACTAATTTTCGCTTTAATATTGCAAGAAATAGTGGAAAAAATAAGTAATGCATTACTTTTTTAATGCATTACTTATTTTTTTCCATTTTTTCAAAAGAATTACCGTGAATTTTTATTGAAAAATAATAATTTTTGCAGCCATTCCAAAGTTTAATCATCGTATTATAATCGCAACATGTTATTATTATAAAATCATAATTATAGAGCTGATCGTATCATCATCATTATTTCTATAAGTATTAGGCATTTACAACTCTGATTAAACGGATGTATCTGTTGAATTACTAATACTATCAAAAATCTAGACGGATAGTGAATAAAGCATCTATTGATAAAAAAAATAAGCTATTGTTCGTCGAAATCTAACTGATATTAAGGGTTATTCTTTTGAAAAAACTGGATTGAAAAACATGACAATCGATTATTTTTTTTCATATTACAGTTCTGAATGTATTTATATATCAAGAATTAATTCAGTTATGTGGGTAACACCGCGGAGAATTTTATTATAGTGCCAGAATTAGTAGAAACGCTTTTAAAAATTTGTCACTGATTTGACTAGTGTAACGCACTCCAAACTCATTATTGAATCATCAGTTCAAAATTCAACGTCGCACATAATTTTGCGCGTTTCGCTGCTTGAGTTTCCATTTTTTATTGTGGATGAAGAAAAAACCTTACGATTGGATGGCTCTTATAAAATCAGTCTCTCGAGACTTTCCGCTGTGAAGCGGTTTTTCGTAGTCGTTGTTACTGTTAATTTGACCGAAGCTTTACGAAATCCAGTTTTTCCTCTTCTCTTCATAAAATGGTTCACAAATTTCGTTATTCGTAGCGTTAGTATGTAAAATTATGCTAAGAAATACGATTTTTCTCATTCCACGATAACTACGAAAATAATTATCGGAACTTAGTCGCGTTAGGCTCATTTCACGCGGAATTATTTAAGCTTCAGAATGCTTTTTGGTTTATTCTTCCACTGTGTTGTTTCGCTGAGATATCTGGAGCCAAACCCAGAAACTGAGTTTGTTGACTTCCATAGTAGTTAATTATACTTCTTGTACCCATTTTATTTGTAAAATTAACAAGATCGAAGATAAGATCGTAAAACTGGTAATTCGCAGAACCTCTGCAGGCTGAGCTCTAAGTTTTTATAAAAACAGCCGCGTCGCTTCTAAAAAAAGCAGATGCACGGTCGAAAAAGCTTCATATAAAATGGGCGTCTTAAAAAATCGTCCAGAGTCGAATCGACACGAAAACTGTAGTCCAAATTGAGGAAAAACAATTTAACCAAGAGAACACGTCGATGCTCTGTCGCAGACGTTTCTCATTTTTTTTTACTTCATCATAATTTGAAGTGCATTTTGGTTCGATCTCGTTAAACATTTAATTCTATGACGTTAACAGACGTTTAGCTACACGTTTTGTTTTGCTTTCATGCCTTTTTCATAAGGTACAAACTTAAATTCCGCCTCTAACATCGCAATCTCGTTTCGTCGAAAGGCCATTATAGTTTATTAAGTTTCTCGATCAACTGTTTGATTTTTCTTTCCTTTCTCGACGTCGTCAAACGCTTTTTTTTTTATAGACCTATGCTTTGGCAATTGTAGTTCGGGACTACGAGATCAAAAATTCCTATCCGATTACGAAATCTTTTTATTTGATTCTAAAATAAAAGTAATTTCGTCTGACTCGAAATTTCGATCTCGGTAATTTATGTCCTTTTCGAAAAAACTGGATTAAAATCTAGAAAAATAAACGAATTTTTAATATCTTTTCCTACAAAAATTAATGAAAATGTTATTTTTCTTGTATTAATATGGGCGACTAGGTTTCTGGGATGCTCTGCAATTTCTAGAATTTCGTAGATTCAGAAAATTATTTGGGCTTCCCAAATTTTTTAGGTTTCTAGAATTTTATAGAATTCAATAACTTTCTAGAGTATATTGGATTTTTAGAAAACTCCAGATTTTTTAAATTCTCCAGACATCGGTAATTTTTTTCTAGATTTTTAGATCTACTCAAATTTCTGGAATTTAAAAATTTTCTTCCAATTTCTCAAATTTTTTCGATTCATAAAAACTTTTCCATTTCTAGAACTTTCTAAGGTTTCTATAATTTTTTCGTTTTCTAATATTTTTATGATTTCTAGAATTATCTAAGATATTTGCCAGATTTAAAAAACCTATCAGTTTTTTTTAGAATACCCTCAATTTTGGTAAATTTTCTTGATTTCAGGTGTTTGTTAAATTTTTAGGATTATCTTGATTTACAGAATATTCTAGATTTCTAAAATTCTCCAATTTTCTAGAAATGTCTAAAAACTAGAAAGCCGAAAAAATCAACAAAACAGTTTAATTTATTTTTCTAGATTAGCCAACGGATTTTTTTCGTTTGTTTTTCTAGATTTATGTTGACAATTTTTTCAGTGGATTTAGGCCTGAGGGAAAAATTTTCTTACAATTAAATCGTCTCGCGCGATTTTTTTATCGTTCTTCTTCGATCGATAGTTTTTTTTCGTTCTGCTCGAGGCAGAAGACGCTTAAATCGTTCACGGCTGCTGAGCCGCGTGTATCATCGCGACCTTGAGGTCTTTGGCCAGATGTGATACGTCCACTACGCTGTCAACCATCTCCTGGACGGCCGTCACGCTTGGAAAGAATTGAGCCGCCTGCTTCGTCTTTGATACAGTCTGTGCCAGAGCCTCGTTCAGCGAATTTGCGCATTGTAGAATTCTCGTTCGTACGTCATTGCGCGTCACGTTCCGATGAACCGTATCACCGATGTGCACCAGCCGATGGGCGCTGAGTACGACGAATTTGCCATGAGCGAGGAAAACCTGCGAAAATAAATTTGTCAAATGTTATTTCACTTCAAGTGACCGCTTTTTGCTTCCTCATAGAGGAAGCTATGTTTTCATGAAAAATTTTTTTTCGAGATTTTTATGTCAGGACACTTAGAATTGTCCAAAACGTCCAGAAAAGTGATCTAGAAAAAATGTCCGTGTGTGTGTGTGTGTGTGTGTGTGTGTGTGTGTGTGTGTGTGTGTGTGTGTGTGTGTGTGTGTGTGTGTGTGTGTGTGCGTGCGTGCGTGCGTGCGTGCGTGCGTGCGTGCGTGCGTGCGTGCGTGCGTGCGTGCGTGCGTGCGTGCGTGCGTGCGTGCGTGCGTGCGTGCGTGCGTGCGTGCGTGCGTGCGTGCGTGCGTGCGTGCGTGCGTGCGTGCGTGCGTGCGTGCGTGCGTGTGTGTGTGTGTGTGTGTGTGTGTGTGTGTGTGTGTGTGTGTGTGTGTGTGTGTGTATGTGTGTGTACAACTCCCAAAATTCGAACGCCGATAACTCAAGAACCGTTTTGTATATCGCGCTCAAATTTGGCACACAAGTGTAGCAGCAGACCCTCTTCAACTGTAGCAATTTTCAACAAAATCTATGCGAAAATTTCGATTTTATGCCGTTGTGAATTTTTTGAAAAAAGAAAGTGGTCGCTCTAACTTTCGTAAAATTTAGTCTATTTTGCTAAATAGTTGGTTATAAGAGCAGGTGTACTCAATGTTGTTTGGTATTGAATTTGGCTCGAATCGGCAAAGTGGTTCACATTTTATGGAATTTTGAATTTTTCTAAAAATTGACATTATCGCTCTACTGTAACTTTTGCAAAACTTGAGATAGCGAGCTCAAATTTTGTATATAAATGAAACAATATTAAGCTATTATATATGTATAATTTAATGACGAACGGTATGAAATTTTTGATTTTATGGAATGTTGAATTATTTTTAAAAATATACGTTGTCACATTTACATTCGGAAACGCTCTAATAATAACGAAATAACGAAATAGAAAACGTGAATTCACAACATGTTTATTTATCTAATTAAAACAAGGATGCAAAGTAGAACCTTGCACATTGCTTCCTCATTATTTTTCGCTTTTTACAAAGCTTCCGCTATGAAGAAGCCAAAATTGAATACCATACTTCCTCATAGCTTTGTAAAAAGCGAAAAATAATGAGGAAGCAATGTGCAAGGTTCTTTGCATCCTTTTTTTAAATAAAATGGGTTGCTACCCACCAACTATCTACCACATGCCGACGACTCCTAATGAAACTGAAGCAACTCACGGGAATTAATCAAACTGAGGTATCTCAGAGTTCAATTCCAAACTGACTCATCTCACGATTCAGAAACAAACTAACTTATCTCAAATATCATTATTAATCTGACGTAACTCGGAAGGTATTCTGAAAAGGCCAAACTCGATGAATAGTGATTAACTACTGTGTAATTCCCATTAATGATAATCGGTTTAATTACGGTTTTGTAATCGATATGTTTTTGTCTCTCAATTAATGCTGCAATCTTCATGAATGCCAGAAGCTGACTACTGTCATAATAGATATTAATTCTCAATGTTTGAATTGAGTTAGGCCTTTTCAGAATGCCTTCCTAGTTACTTCAGTTCAATAATGATATTTAAGATACGTTAGTTTGTTTTTGGTTCGTGAAATAAGTCAGTTTGGAACAGAGTTGTTAACCTCCATTAATTTATGAGATATAGTTTACAGTACAATTTGTTTTGTAATTATGATTACATAATAATAATATGTAGTGATTATAAAATAGAGTGTAAACATTTGAATAGCTGAAAAAAATACTAATTTTCGCTTTAATATTGCAAGAAATAGTGGAAAGAATGGAAGAAATAAGTAATGCATTACTTTCTTAATGCATTACTTATTTTATGCCACTCCGTGCGAGAAATGCGTACTTCTCGCACTAGTGGCATAAAGTTGTATACAAAACTCGTGAGAGAAACTTTTTCTGAACTCATGTGATTGCAACACTCGCCTTCGACTCGTGTAGCAAACTCACATTCGTCAGAAAAATTTTGATCGCACTCGTATCGTAATATACTATTTTTCCATTTTTTCAAAAGGATTACCGTGAATTTCCTTTGAAAAATAATAATTTTGCAGCCATTCCAAAGTTTAATCATCGTATTACAATCGCTACATGTTATTATTATAAAATCATAATTATAGAGCTGATCGTATCATCATCATTATTTCTATAAGTATTAGGCATTTACAACTCTGGTTTGGAATTGAATGCTGAGATACCTCAGTCTGAATAATTTCCGTGAGTTACTTCAGTATCATTAGGAGCCGTCGACAATGTGTAGATATGTCAGCTGTAAATGTATAACAGTTTTACGGAAATAAAGGACGCCTATTGTCCTGTATATTATAAACAAACTGCTTTTAAAATGACCACGTTGCTCATAATATAATATGAAGGTCCGTTAAGGTGGCAAAACAAAAATCAAGAATTCGCATTTTGAATATACTATAATTCGGAGCTTTTTAGGTGCTAATTAGGAGCAAACCTTTTTTTATGTCTTTTTTTTTCCAAATAATGAAAATTTTGCTGAGCGCTATACTGGCGGTCCCATAAATATTTATATGATTAAAAAATATCTCCGTCATATCAAAATTAGGTGCTTTTTAGGTGCTAATTGGGTGACAACATAAAAATTCTTTATTTTCGCAGTGAAATGAATATTTTAATGAGACCAGAAATATTTTTACATGCGACCGCTAGCTTCACGCAAAACTGGATGTTCCGTGGCTAAATATCAGATAAAAAAATATTTTCGTCACATAAAAATTAAGAGCTCTTCCGGTGCTAATTAGGTGACAAAATAAGAAATTTGGTGCTCCTTTGATCTCGCGGTAAAATGAAAATTTTCACAATACACTTTTTTTATTTTAAGGGGTTTACTACCAATTATGAGTTAACGAATGAAAATTATCAATTTATTAATCATTCTGAGGCTTTAGTATTGTCTGAGAATCGTTTTTATCGGTTTTGGAAATGATTTTCAATTTTTTGTTTACTTCGTGATTTTGGAGTGCCAACGACTCTCGAGTCGTTGAGCATCTGAGACTTGTGAATATGTATTTTTATATTCTATAATCCAATAATTTCCGAGAAATGTGATGTATACGTAGCATTCACAATTCATGATACTAATATTGCATATAATTCGTGATAGCTGCATTGACATTTTTTTCAGTGACATTTTTGACTGACAAGTTATAGGCGAACTTCCTTAAGGCGAGCTTTTTACCTTGGGAGGTTGATTGTGCTCCACTGTCTGGAGAAAAGCGTCAATCGCATGAGTAAGATGAGCTCCGTGAGTTATGACTTGCGCGGCATAAAAAGCGAGCAGTTGTTTGTCGTTTGGATCCATTGGAGTGGGTGTCGTCGGTGGCATCTGAATGGCCGCGTTGTCGGCCTCATTTACGAGCAGATCGTAGCTGCTTCGAAGTTCCTGAGGCAAAGTGGCTCTCAGTTCTTCTCGCTGCTTCGCTACCACTTCCCGCGAGTCCAGATTCACGTAATCGTAGTCGTCGGCGTTGCCACTGTTTCCAGTGCTTCCGGTGCTCGAGATTAAGGATGATCTCTTGAAAAGAAGTGTCGAATTTCCCTGCAAAAAACATAGAATACATTTTTATCATATTTTCTATATAAGTCAGTAAATTATTCTGTAGAAATATAAACATTTTGCTTTTTGTGTTTCAGCAAATTCCGAAGAATTTCTAAGGCACGTTTTTTTAACCAGTTACTTGATCGCAGCCATATTGTGTGAGGATTTATTGAATTTCTGGCTTCTTATCCAATTTGTATAAAACACAGAAAACATTTTTATTTTTTTGTTGTCTTAGCTAAGTTTGTACAAACTGTAATACCCGTTTTTTTTAAAGTCAATCTTATAATAATATGCTTATTATATTTTTAAAGTCAATCATATAATAATATGCAGGATTTTAACCGAAACTAAATGATTAATAAAACTTAAATTGCAAATTTCAATGTGCTGAACTATTTTTACTAAAATTTAATTTGCTCTGAGTTTGATTTACCTTTAAACTATGTTAATCATAGAGAATAATTCGGTATCTATTTCTAAAAAAATGTATTGAAATGTTTTAAAAGAATTTGATTTTAAATAATTGCCATTTTTGTTGAAGGTAAAAAATAGAAAAGGAATTCAAATTTTCAATGAATAATTCTAACTAAAATTGTTTTGGTTGAAAGTTCATGTTCCGAATAAGAGAAAAAAGGTGCTTTAGTTTAAACAAATAAAGTTTCAGTTTCGAAAATGATCAATTTTTTAAAAATGTGTTCAGGTTCTTTAAAAAGAAGTTTTGCTTCCTCAAAAAAAGCTTTGGTACTTTAAAAGCAGAAAACATGTTTTGGTTTCCAGATACAATTTTTTTTTCTAACTACATTTGGTTAAAAAAAACCTACTGCTTGAATCATATCCAAGACCCAAAAAAAAACGATTTAGATCCGCCATATATGTTCCGATCCTTAAAAACATGATTTCGTCCCAAAGAATATGTCCGGATATAATATTTTTCAAAATACATGTTTTTGTTCTAAATTCATGTTGTTTATAGTTGTATCAAACTACATTTTTTTGTTCTAAATTCATGTTGTTTATAGTTGCATCAAACTACATTTTGTTAAATACATGTTTTGTGTAGAAATACATGTTTTGGTTTTGAACAATTATTTTCTGGTTTTAGGAAAACGCGTTGTATTAATTTTTTGCACCTTTTGACTTTTAAAACATGTGATTGTTGAACAAATGATATTTTGTCTTAAAAAAAATATGTTTTGTATTGTAAAAAAATTCATATTTCGGTTTTTAAGAAATCAATGTTTTGGCCCAAACAATTGCTACAGTCCTCTTAATTATTCGTAAAAGTTACATTACATCGGTTTTTATCGTACATTATAGATAATCGTACAGAATACATTTTGTTTTCAATACAGGAACATTTTGATCCAGACTACATTTATTTATCTTTCTCTTGTTCAAGTTTGTTGCATTTTTTTTCGAAATTATGTTATTGAATAATATTATATGAGTTATATTTAAAAATTATGTTAATGAAAAATATTATATGAGTTGTTTTTTTTAATGTTTTGCTTGAAACGAATTGAAACGATTTAAATTTTTATTTTCTATGTATTTAGTTTTGTAATAGACCAAAAGGAGGCGTCAATCGTGCGCTTCGATCGCAAAAATAAAACAGCGCCACCGCAGAAGAACTGCAGTCTTTTTCGTAATTATTAGAAAAAAAATATAATGGCCAATAAATGCGTGAAACCGTTCAGACGAGTTCTTCATTACTAGACGAAAATAAATAAGTAAAACGCAGCAACAATTAACATGAGTTGTATTTAGTGATTACGATGTACTGTAATATGATATTCTGACAGGAGAATTTATATTGACAACTTTCCTCGACGTCACACGCCAGATTTGCACCTCGAGGGCTAACCGCGAAATAGAATTAGAATTGGATAGCGCATATTATATAAGAACCTATGATTCTGCGATTATTGTTAATAGTAACTGGAATAATTGTCAAACATTATAATACTTTGAATCATCCATGTCTCGGTTCAAATGAGCGAAACATCGACACACAATCTCATTCAACGGAGACAATAGAAGGACACAGCGCACGCGTCAACTTATTAATTTTTCTACGAGCCGGCCGAAGGGACGTATCGAGCGAGATCCACGACACTTCACGTTTCGTCACGAGAGCGGAAGGAAGTCAGCGCTCGAGGTTAAAGGACATAAATTCCTAGGCTTATTGTAGCACCTCTCAGTAAAACTCCACTTTGACGAAATAGTCAAAGTAGTGTTAAAATAGACAAATAGACAAAAGTATTGGTGGTAATTGTGCACTAAAGATAAAAGGACTGACGAAATTTGACAAGAGACAAGGAGACGAAATTGTTGTCAAATAATCAATAAATTCAGATTGGATAAGATTCCGTGAGTACCATTATTTATATTTCATGCTTCCGAACAGATCTCTATTCTGATTCTGAAACTTTATTTCTTTGGGTCTTTCCATTACCCTCCCTGTGGATGTCCATCTCTATAAGAGCTAGTCAAGACAAGTTATTAGATCTTTAAAACTAATTGGCGCCCTAAAACAATTTTCAGTTAGACAAAGAGTAAATTTAGAGCCTCGGCAGCCATTGACCCAGGCCGCGCCGAGTGTTAGCTTTATTTAGACGAAGATAATTAGTAAAATAAAATAAAGCTGTCTCAATATTATATTATTGTTATTTATAGTGGTATCCGAAAATTTAATAATGTACAAGAGTTTATCCCATTAAACAATTAAATAAATAAATAAATTTAAAAAAAATTACCTGTATAAAGCTAGCAATTTGGCGAACGTCCTCGGTGAGAGCTCTAGCGCATGCTACGAGTTGGTCCAGAGGATCGGGAAGAAGACTGGTAATGAGAGGTGGTGTGCCGTTAGTAGGTGTTGGGGTATCGCCACCTCCGCCTCGGCACAACTTTGTAGCATCCCACTCCATCGTGTCCAATTCGCTAGCGGCTTCCTGTACAAGTTTGTCGGAGTCTCTGAGAGCTTTAACTAGCGGCCTGAACTTGGTAGCAAGACCTTTGTCAGGAGCTTTGCCAGCGTTCCCAAGAGTCCCTTCGGCAAACTCGACGAGGTCATGAAGGGAAGTTCTGAGCCTGAGAGCGGCAAGCCTAAGATCCATGAGACTGCTATCCAATTTTTGAGCCGTTCTCCAACCTGGACTAACAAAACCAAGCAACCTAGCGATAGCGGATGAGGCTTCGCCCTGCAACCTCTGAAGACCTTCCAGCGCGGAGTCCAGCTCCAATGGAAGTTCTTTGTTCACCGGTACATCATAAATTTGCTGACTCTGTTGTTGATTCTGCAGCTGTTGATTATGAAGATTGTGATGCTGTTGAATGTCCCGCTGATCACGATTTTGGTGCTGATTTTGAGAGGGCGGTGGTGTCGTTGGTGTCTTCGGCAATGGTGTGTTGTACCGTGAGGATAACGAGGACGATGGAAGTCGTGGCCTCGGAACGTCGTAGTCTGGAGCCGCGAGGCTGGATCTGGAAATTGATATAAAGTTTATTACTTTACAAGCGAGGATATCTTATTATTTAGTGTTTGAACTAATTGAAAAAAATTGTTCATTAAAAAAACATTAATAAATAGCTGAGCAGCTGCTGCTCAAAGTTATCTCCGCAGAAATGACACGAAAAAAAAAATCGTCAAGTCAAATAATAATATTTCTGTTGCGATTTGAAAAAAAAAAAACATACACATTTTTTAAATTAGAAATAAATAGAAAAATTTAAAAAAAACTCCCGACAGATTATAATAAAATTAATAAAAAAAGTTAATTTATAAAACCCGCGACAGACAAAAAAACTATTATGATAAAAAATAAATTAAAAAATAACGAAATAATTTTCGACATCATTTTAATTATCAAAACTTTTCAATTAGAACTATTCATTTTCTAGTATCACTACAGTCGGGAGGCGGTTACAAATACAAATGCTTAATAATGAAATTTAGGATAATAGTTACCCTATTAAAAATATTTATTATAAGCTCTGATTAAGGGTAAAGGAAGTTCTTGTACATAAAATGGTATATTCATTTTTAAATGCAGGTGAAATGTAAAATTGCAGTTGTCTCTACTAAATTCTATGAAAATTAGAAAATATACACTGTTAGAAAAGACCGGAAGTTTGCATTTAATGTGCAATTGTAA
This sequence comes from Ephialtes manifestator, assembly GCA_963970395.1. Taxonomy (NCBI): domain Eukaryota; kingdom Metazoa; phylum Arthropoda; class Insecta; order Hymenoptera; family Ichneumonidae; genus Ephialtes; species Ephialtes manifestator. The sequence continues at coordinate 9,340,029 of OZ019968.1, read as the reverse complement.
TATGAAATAAACGTACTTTTGCGGTAAAATTTAAGTGAAGTATTAAAATTGCTGTCCCATACATTAATTGTGCAGCGTACTTGAACATTACATTTAGGATTCCAGTCTACGCATAAAAACCTTCAGTACTTGTACATTAAATCGCCAGTAGATTTTTTTGCAGCTTAAAAATTTGTAATTTTACTACACTCGGATAATTCAAATTTGTAAACATTTTTAACAGTGTAATTTACCCATCGTGGATTTTTCGGCTAATTTCAATCTTATATAACAAATAATTAATAAAGATGTACCTTCACTGAAAAAAATGTCATTGATTCAATAAATCCATCGTTTGCGGGCTGCCAAAAGCAAGCGTTATCAACTTAATTTGAATTCTAATTCCTCCAATTCCATACGAGATCGAAACTAACTCTAAAATAAGCAAAGTAATATTTTATTATTTCAATGTTAAATGGGATTGAACGAATAAGAACTGGAGTTAATTCAGAAATACTTCTTTTGGCAGTCCGCAAACGATGGATTTATTGAATCAATGACATTTTTGTTTCAGAGTTGGCTTTATGTCTTTTCGAAAGTTACAAGTCTGAATACGTGTCTTATTCAAAGAGAATTATGCATGCAAGTAAGCAAAAATCAAACATTAGCGAAAGAGCTCTTGGATTCTAACTAGGCATCCTCCCTAAGAATTTTAGTTAGCCATCCCAGCAGGAATTTGAGCTGAATATCCCACCTTGGAATTCGAGCTAGGTACCATACCTAGGAATTCCAACTGTGTCCCAATTACAAATTTTAGTTAGGTAATCAACCTACGAATTTTAACTAAGCAATCTACACTGAGAGAAAAGGTTGTTAACATTTGTTAACAATTAACAAACCTTGGTTAAATATGGCGAAATGAACCATTTAGTCATTCTTATTGAATCTCACTTGAGCTAAATAAAATTTGCTTGTCGCAAATGAAGCTCGCTGACATTTGTTAATAATTAGCAAATCTTATTTGGCTCAAGTGAGATTCAATAAGAATAACTAACTGGTTCATTTCGCCATATTTAACCAAGATTTGTTAACTGTTAACAAACTCTTCTGTCAGTGTAACGGTTGTAAAGTTCTATTATTTAATTTGATAAACATTTATGTTATAAATTATTTCATTAGTACAATAATCTGCAGCTTTAATTTTTTTTAAATTTAATTTAATTTCGAAAAAGTTAATTTTTTAGAATAAATGCGAAGGAGAAACATGTTTCATAATATTACATTGAACTTTCCTTGCCAAAAAGAACACCTGCAAATGACTTAAATATTGACGGATGACTACAATTGTCCATTTTTATCTCGTAATTTTTTTTTCTATTTTTTTTCCTTTATTCGAAAATTAGAACATCTCTTTACAAGCATTGTAGATTATCGTCATGGAACAATAAATTCTACCGTAATTATTTTATTTTATTGAGTAAGTCCTGGGCTGAAGGACCTCGGTCAATGGGTCATTGGGTTATTGGTAATCGATATTGACCATATTCTATTTTTGTACTCGTAATAATTTATAATTATTATACCTGTAGCCAATAAAAGTTGGTTACTGCTACTACGGAGACAGACTTTATTTGCTACCCGGTTTTTGTGTTGAAGATTGATTCTAATAATTATTTCTATCAAAATATCTTTTGTTGAGCGCCGAATAATTTAAAACATTAAGAAGTGTGGAGCGCTTCACACTATTCAAATCAGTGAACATTTTTTTAAAATATTGTTACATTTTCTGGTGGTTTAATTAACATTTTTGAGAGATTACTGGCGTAGCAAAATATAGTTCTTAATATATAAGTACAATCATAGCCGCGATTCCAATAGGAAATCGACTGATACATACAAGTTTCCGATGTCACATATCAGCAGATTTTTATCAATAATAAACCATAATAATAGTTCAATTATGACGAGCAACAGCTTGTTTTGGTTATTGGAAGATCCTTAACGGATTGACAGTCCATTTTTCGAAAACTAGTATTAGTTGTTCAAAAGTTAGAGCTATTTGCAAGCCCGACTTTAGGTTAGCTGATACGATATTCAAACGGTTGTATCTTTTGAACTACTAAGACTGTCGATAATCTAGTCGGCCAACCAATAAAGCATCTTTTAATAAATAAAATGAGCTATTGCTTGTTATAATCGGTCTGATATTACGATTTGTACTCGTTTAAAGAACTGGATGAAAAAAATATGACATCGTACATTTGCAGATATCAATCAATTATCTTTTCATATTATAGTATATATCAAGAGTCGTGGTAGTGACTCGACGCCAAGTTATTTGTATATTGAGAATTAATGCTGTTGCCTGAGTAACACTTCAAGTACTTGATGTACTTGATATACTTGCTACTTGAAGTAATTAAATTACTTATATATCATGGACATCAAGGAGTTGCTACTTGAAGCAATTAAAGTACTCATATACCATGGAATTTAAGTAGTTGCTACTTGAAGTTATTGAAGTACTAATATATCAAGGACTTCAAGTACTTGCTACTTGAAGTCATTAAAGTACTGATATATCATGGACTTCAAGTACTTGCTACTTGAAATAATTGAAGTGCTGATATATCATGGACTTCACGTACTTGCTACTTGAAGTAATTGAAGTACGGGTACATCATGGACTTCAAGTACCTGCTACTTCAAGTAATTGAACTACTGATATATCGTGGTCTTCAAGTACTTGCTACTTGAAGTAATTAAATTACTTATATATCATGGACATCAAGGAGTTGCTACTTGAAGCAATTAAAGTACTCATATACCATGGAATTTAAGTAGTTGCTACTTGAAGTTATTGAAGTACTAATATATCAAGGACTTCAAGTACTTGCTACTTGAAGTTATTAAAGTACTGATATATCATGGACTTCAAGTACTTGCTACTTGAAATAATTGAAGTGCTGATATATCATGGACTTCACGTACTTGCTACTTGAAGTAATTGAAGTACGGGTACATCATGGACTTCAAGTACTTAAAGTATTTAATACTTGAAGTATAGACAATTATAAGTCGGGCAGGTCTTTTTGTGAGTGTTGTGGGGATGTTTGGAATGATTTAAGGTATGATTTTTAAATGGTTTTGCAAGCTCTTTTCAATAACATACACGATTTTTTTTTCTGACGTATAGTTTTTAAGGGAGAATAAAGTTTAAATCAGAATTTTTTTGTAAATACGTTTCGATTACGGGATTATAAAAATAATTAAAAAACTGGATACAAAATACCTATAGAAGTATTTATTCGAATATATTTTCATAAAGAAAATAGTATATTGTGCAACAAGGGCCGAAAGTTCGAGATTGCGACGAGCGTGAGGTTGCCGCCCGAGGGAAGCGAGGGCTGCAATCACACGAGTCGCAAACGCCAATTTTCGGCCCGTGTTGCACACCATACTTTTTGTAACAAGTGCTTTGAATAGTGGTGCTTTGGATGGTAGTTTTGCGGGACGAACAGTGAAAAGTGAGGTTACCAACTTTCCACCCTAGGGTCGAAAGTGAAACAGCAGGGTCCAAAGTGAAGGAATCGCGAACTGCGCATGCGCCAACCTATCGTTTCAACACTGCTATGAAACTAGCCACTTTCGGCCCGCAAAACTGCCATGAAAAGCACCGCTGATCATGCACGTGTTAAAAAAATTAATTTTGAAGTTGCTGCTTTTAGTAGCCGTTCCCGGTTTGAAAAAGGGAACGCCGGAAGTTGCGAATGTGCAGGCGCAACGAGCGTCGTCAACCGGCTGATTACCCGGCTGTCAAAAGATTTTTGTTATGACAGTAAAAGGTTAGTGAAACATAACCAGTGAAGATAACCAAATTGAAGGATCTAAAGTGAAATTTTAATAAATGTGACTAGTGAATTTTCAAAAAATGCAAGGGGATAAAAAAGAAATTGAGATTGAAGTATATAGAACTTCTTGAAGTACGGAGCACTTGATAACGCATACAGCACTTCAAGTGTAACATACTTTATATAGATGGCTCTTCAACTATTTTTTCCAGCTCTTTGTAGCATTGATTTCACTAGCGCGAAGCATGCCTACCTCCTCAACCAACTGAGTAGTTGACGCTATGCTAACTCTTCCGATTGGTTATCATAACCGTCAACCATCGGTCAGTTTTTACAATTACTTTTTTTTTTCTTTCAGAGTAAACCTTATTTCATCGATCCACCTTTGACAACAATAGTATATTGTGCGACAAGGGCCGAAAGTTGGCAATTCGGAATCGCCAACTTGAGGGCCGCGTCGCACACGATACTTTTTGTAACTAGTGCACGGGGTTCAGTGGCGGAGCCTCTGATGGGGTCCAGGGCCGAAGCCCCGGCGGGGGGTTGGGGGGGGGGGGGGCGAAGCCCTCCCATTGAAGACAAAAATCTTATTTTCTAAAGTTAAAAAAATTGTTAATACAATATATAACAAAGATAAACATTTAAAAATCTTTATTAAATAAAATTCACCTTTTTAAAAACATTTTATAATTATGTGGTTGTGATTTTTTTAACAATGTTAGATCTTTATCAATACAGTGTTTCTTACATTAAACTGTAAGTAATTGGTACCGGTTTTTGGTGATATTGCAAGAATCCGACAACTACTCTGAACATAGGCTCACTACGAAAACAATTCACTGCGTCGATATGATCGCTTTCGTCCCGCAAGAGGGGGCGAAAGTGAACGAAATTTCGCTCTAGGGACGAAAGTGAGTAAAATGACGACTGCGCAAGCGCAAATCTGTCTTCCCGATAGCGCTACGGTATGAGCTGCTTTCGGCCCGCAAAACTACTACGAAATTCGCCACTTTCGATGCACGTGTTACAAAAAATAACTTATACCTCGAATTGAGCCATCCCTATTGAAAAAGTTTGAAAACTACTAATTGAAACTTATTGAAATAGACCATAAAACGCATAGATCCAAATCTATCAGGATCTATGCGGTTTTAGTCCATTTCTAACGGTTTTTATCAGTTTGTTTTCAATCTTTCTCAATAGGGATAACACTTTACACACCTAAGATCTGAATCTTACCTGTTGGACCCACTGAGAGATCCATCGTTGGTGAGGCTAGAAGCGGAGCTGCTGGGCGTGAGGGGTTGAAGTGGTCGGGGAACATCGTAACAGTCCAACGGTGTGATACCAGAGCCTCCGGAACAATTGGAGTTGGGTGTGCAGGAGGTCGGCGGCCTGGGAATGTCGTAGCAAGACGGTGCCGGACTCGGACTACTTGCGGGCGATGGAATAACGGGCGTGGCTCTGGGCGGTACGTCGTAACAATCGGTCATATCTCCGCCACCACCGCTATCCACGGAATTCTGGGGTCCCGATGTGAAACGTCCTGGAAATGACGAAAAATTCCACAACAATAAACAAACGTTTCCCTTGTCTTTTACGATGCAGACAACCAAACAAACAAAAGGCACCGACTGCTAAGCATTTGCAAATACTGAACAGTCGCACCCTTTCCCTTTTACGTGATCAACCCTTCTGTTGGTCCACAACCCCTTGGGTTTTTTTTCCGCCCAAGGAACATAATTGTCCTTAAGGGCGCAGCAAGCCTCAAAGAGACGACAAGTGTACAAAATAAAAGGCAAATATTCGCGAGGCAACGAACACAAAAAAAAACTTATGGGGGAGACTATGGTGGCATTTATCTCAAATGCCAGACGCAACGCGGCGTTAAATTCACCGTGCAAGGGTGGCTTTTTTTTTCAAGGAATGGGGAAAGCAGTTAGGGAGTTACGGTCTTAAGGGTGTAGACATGGACTTCCAGCCGAATGTTTAATTGTAGAAAAATTTATGAACGAGAGAATAGAAAAATTTGCAGAAAAAAAAACAAAGAAAAGAATTGATGACATTACAAACACTAATAATATTGATATTGAATAGTAATAATGCCGAATAATGTGTTACATATAAATAAATTAGTTTAAAAAATAGAATCCCACACTTTTGGTAAATACGTTTTTTTTCTTGTGTTAATGAATGTCTTGGGTTTTACGTGGATGAATTTAAAATTTTTAAGGATTTTTTTAAGAACTTGAATTTCCAAAAAAATGCTGACATATGGTTAAAAACATGCGAATTTTTGGGATACATTCGTATAAGGATTTCATATCACTTTTAAGAAGTTTTACGACTATTAGTCGAACAGCTTTATAAAATAAAGGCCTGTAGTTTATCAAAAAAATATGTAATAATAAAAATAGATAATAATAAATAAGACTTCCAAATGTATGTTGATAAATATTTTCTAAAATAGTTTACTAATGATTTGCCTTATTTTCTACGGATTTTGATATTCCTATGAAATGCACAAATTCTTTCAGTTGGAAATGTATGATTGCAGAAATTTACATTTCTGCATACATTTACATACGCTCGAACTTTGTTAACATGTAGGATATTTTGCTACATAGTTCTTCATAAGTGCAGGTGCATTTAATGTTGTTTGGTTTTGAATTAGGCCAAAATCGAAAAAATGCTTCAGATTTTGCGGAGTTGTGAATTTTTTTGAAAAATTGAAAATATTGCATTAACTTTTGCAAAACATGAATTACGTAGCTCAAATATTCTGAGTAATCGAAATAATATTCAGGGATGTCAGATACATCATGTTTTTGAAGATCGGTATAAGAGTTCAGATTATAGAGGAAATTGAATTTTTTAAAATTATTTCTTGACAAACAAAATTCCGTTCAATTTCAGATTTTTACGTTTATTTGAAACAAGGATGCAAAGTAGAACTTTGCATATCGCGCCCTCATTATTGTTTAATTTTTACAAAGTTCTCTTTATGAGGAAGCCAAAATCGATGAATATGCTTTTAAGAGATGCTTTCCTTTTTTCTTTTTTTTTTTGTAGACCCTTTCATATACTTCTTCTTCTCGGCGGTGAAATAATTCTCGACGCACCGAGCGTATAATTGCTGTAATTACCGACAAGAATCTTCGTGTTTTAGACCTTCAATTTTCGTACAAATGCAAGAGGATTTTGGTGCAGAATTTTCTTTTTTTTTTTTTTGCTTCACATGAACTCTCGGGGTCTTAATCTACTTTTTTTCGGAGATTTCCTCATCACGCGGCGCAAGCAGATAATAATTGGATTGTATCGCGTGTTGAACATATGCCGCGATACTAAGAGCCGAGCTATTACGCGTGGCTGAAAAATAACAAGATCTTGCCGGAGGAGAAGGCGAAACGCGTTTTACCGGATGCGAATATGGTGGGCGATCGCCACAGTGTTGGCTTGCCTTGGAGATATTCATCCTGATACGTAAAAATCACATTGATGGATCGACAGGTTAAAAAAAAATGTTGCGCTCTCCTTAAGCGTTATCAAATTTTCAGATAAATAAAGTTTTCAAAATAAACCTATTTTTTGTTATTGTAAATCTTGCAACAAATTTTTTTAATCAGCTAATTAATTAATTGATAAAAATATTAAAGAAATTGATATTGCAAGTTTGTAGCGTAACTGTGAAAAACAATATTTTTCCATTCATTATGAATTTGCGAGACTGAATTATCAATTATGGTTAATTATAGTTATAAAAGATTGAGCAGCAACGCACCTTCCTATGTATAAACTTACGAAAAACGTGAAACATTTTTTCAGATTTTATAAGACTTTGAATTTTTCGAAAAATGTCTGTACGATCTCCAGTTGCCGCAATTTTTGAGCTGGTGAGCTAAATAGTTCTTGTCAAATAAAGTAATGAAAAATGATGGTCGGTATTGAATTTGAGCGAAATCCATAAAGCGGTTTAGATTTTATAGAATCCTAAATTTTCGAAAAATTTATGTTTTCGTTCTAATTCCAGTTAACTTCGACCAAGCATGCTCAAATCTTCTATAAGGACGAATTAATAACCAGCTGTAGTATATATCGAATTTGTTGAAGATCGGTAAAGAGGTTCAGATTTTATAGGATTTTGAACTTTCGAAAAATTGACGTCGTTATAATTTGAGTCAACTTCGACTAATTCGGAAAATTTAATACAAAATACCGAATTCAAATTTGGTGCACATACGGATTAACGTGGAACAAACTTGATGTACAAATTTGACATGAATTTGGTCGAGCGGTTCAAATTTTATGATATTTTGAATTTTTAGAAAATCGGCGCTCGAGCCAAAACAAGTTTGCAAAGTAGAACCTTGCAAATTGCTTCCTTACTTTTTACCTTCCTTATTTTTTACTCTTTACAAAGATTCCTCTATGAGGAAACCAAAATCGATCAACATACTTTCTCATAGAGGTAAACGGAGAGAAATGGATCCGCGAATATAGGTGCCACTCGCAGAAAATATGGTACGGCGGTGACACATGGGCTTTATGGTAATAGCTCGTATAATATTTCACGCGTTACGATACGTATTGTAATTGGAACGAGGGTAATCGCAACGATTACTATAAATATTTGAAATTCTCCTATGTGTATAAAAATAATGACGATAAAGCCTTTGTGTCACCGCGGTACGAAAGTTATAGTAATTAACAACAGAAACCCGCGTAGCTATACACAGACTTTTCTCTCCATGTAGCTTTGTAAAAAGCAAAAAATAATGAGGAAGCAATTTGCAAGGATTTTTGAGTAATAAATTGAAAAAATAAGGTTAGTTATCAAAATTTTATGACAAAGAATTCTTGTGCTGTTTTACAATCTCTTAAATATATTAATTTGTACATAATAATATATCTGAAAGTTATACAAATTATAGTATTTATCAAAGTAAATAAATGCAAAATACCTGTGTGCAAATGATCGGTATTTGTGGTTAACTTAAGTGGTGAGTCCCGTCGTAATTTGCAAAGTAGAACCTTGCAAATTGCTTCCATATTATTTTTGACTTTTTACAAAGCTTTCTCTACGAGGAAGCCAAATTCGATCAACATACTTTCTCATAGCTTTGTAAAAAGCAAAAAATACTGAGGAAGCAATTTGCAAGGTTTTTCTAATAATAAATTGAAAAATAAAGTTAGTTATCAAAATTTGACGACAAATAATTCTAGTGCTGTTTTACAATCTCTTAAATATATTAATTTGTACATAATAATATATGTGAAAGTTATACAAATTATAGTGTTTATCAAAGTAAATAAATGCAAAATACCTGCGTGCAAAAGATCGGTATTTATGGTTAACTTAAGTGGTGAGTCCCGTCGTGATTTGCAAATAGCTTCCACATTATTTTTGACTTTTTACAAAGCTTTCTCTACGAGGAAGCCAAAATTGATCAACATACTTTCTCATAGCTTTGTAAAAAGGAAAAATACTGAGGAAGCAATTTGCAAGGTTTTTCTAATAATAAATTGAAACATAAAGTTAGTTATCAAAATTTGATGACAAATAATTCTAGTGCTGTTTTACAATCTCTTAAATATATTAATTTGTACATAATAATATATGTGAAAGTTATACAAATTATAGTATTTATCAAATTAAATAAATGCAAAATACCTGCGTGCAAATGATCGGTATTTGTGGTTAACTTAAGTGGTGAGTCCCGTCGTGATTTGCAAAGTAGAACCTTGCAAATTGCTTTCTTATTATTTTTTACTCTTTACAAAAGTTCTTCTATGAGGAAACCAAAATCGATCAACATACTTTCTCATAGAGGTAGCTTTGTAAAAAGCAAAAAATAATGAGGAAGCAATTTTTAAGGTTTTTTGAATAATAAATTGAAAAAATAAGGTTAACCATCAAAATTTTATGACAAAGAATTCTAGTACTGTTTTACAATCTTTTAAATATGTTAATTTGTGCTCAATAATATATGTGAAAGTTTTACAAATTATAGTATTTACCAAAGTAAACAAATGCAAAATACCTGCGTGCAAATGATCGGTATTTGTGGTTGAGTTAAGTGGTGAGTCCCGTCGTGATGGTGGCGCCGGACTTCCCCGACTTGCTGGAAGATCGTAGAGATATACATCACCGCACTTTTGTGGTGTCACCACCTGCAAGCATACAAGGAGCAAAGAGATAATTTAACAATGACTCTTCTCTGTTTCGTTCTGAAGACAAAGTCACACATGAATGAATAAGAATTATCGTGGTGAGCACGTTTGTGTGTGAGAGTGTGAGTGCTCAGAATGAATTTTTTTTAGCACTGGTACAGTTTCAGCGAGCAGCCCTCTTAAGCAACCCTTTCACAGCCCTCGCGCACCAGAGATTTCCTCGCATGACTTGCCGTCCAAGTACTACTTCTACGGGAAGAGCTAGTAGACATTCTACAACCGTCTTTTTGTCCTCCCTTCCACAAGGGACAAAACACTAGACATTCCTGAGGCTTTGTAGACACCTGAAGAGGTCTACTGAAGTCTGTCGAGTATCGAGAAGAAATACACTCGAACGTAGCGGTGAAAATTGACAAAACGAGACACGATCAACTTTTCCTTTAAGGTGGTTCTTGCACTACTTATGAGTCATATACCAGTCTATTCTCAGCTTCATTACGAAGAAATGAACGAAAATTAATGTTACCGTCAATCCAAAGTTACGGGTACCTTAAGGGGGTGGTCCGTTTTTGAAGAATATATTTTTTTTACGGCACACCCCTTAAAACTGTTGTCTATTATGAAAAATTATTTTTCGTCAATCATCGATGAGATCAAAAAATATGTAGAGGTCGTAAAAAAATTTGTTTCAGTGACAATTCTCATGGATATGTTTGCATTTTTTGCACTACATGAGTGTAGAGATATCACTTTCTGAGGATATATTTGCATGGGATATCACTGCACTGAGAGAAAAGAAAACTACATACACCAAATCATTTATTTGAAATATATGTAATTGATTCAAATATTTTGGCATTTAAAGCAACTATACGTATAGTCAAAATACGAATATATTGCGTTGAATGAACTATATAAAAGAGCCAAATTATTCGAATGAAAAGAACCAGTACAATTGAAGCAACTATATATTTCGTTGAACCGAATAAATAAATGATTATATGCATTAAATATATATATATATTTGAATCAATAGAACCATTTAGTTAAACATATATATGCGCAATTTTTTTTATAGATAAATCGGATTGATCCAGTTATGCCTTATTTGAGCAAATTAAATGTTTAATTGCAACGGAAAAGCATTTTCTTGAGGGCACTTAATAATACAATTGAAAATAATGACTGAAGATCCAATTTATTTGAGTAAAAGAAAACAGTTCAATTAAAGCAGAAAAATTCATTCAATTAGTCGCTTAAAAATAAATCGGATATATGTTTCATTTAAAAATCCATTTAATTGAAGCAATTGAATATTAACCAGGTTCAAATAAATATTATCCCATGCATTTGAATATTTTCAAATGAATGGTTTATTTGAGAATTCAGTGTATCCAATTATATATTTCTCTCAGTGTGCCGTGATTGTTTTATGGTAGTTTTAGAGTACGAAATAAATGCAACTGTGAAAAATGTGTGTTGTGAAAAAAATTAGAGAGTGAGCAAATATTTTTAAAAAATTCATAAATCCATAAAATTCCAATCCCTAAACGGATTTACGCCAAATTAAATCCCAAACCTTGTCTGATAATAGTCTACTTGTGTACCAAATTTCAGCTAGATATCTAAAAAAATGGTGGAAGTCGGATCGAAAACAAACTGTAAAAAAAATACAAATTCACCTACTGGTGGAATGTGACGTATTTATCACAGAAAGATTGACTATACAAAAACTTTAAAAAATCTCATAAAAAGTGTCAATGATGATGGTAAACATTTGGAGGTTTCGGGCACAGGATGAAAAATTACACTTACAAACAATTAAGGAAACAATTAAGTTTATTATAAGACACAGTCTATAACAACAATAATTGGCAATGTTGGTTTTGCAGAAAATGAAAGAAAAACTACTGGTCCACTTCAAATTATCACTAGATCAAAATGCACTCAATTAATTCATGACTACAATGATACACTTTAAACAACATTGGGAAGATCGAATTTTCTCTTCGCATTTTATCGATTGCAGTGCTGTTGATAAAATGTTACACCTTCTCTTTTGTTATAAGTTGTAACATCTCAAAGGCTATTCCAAGGCTTTGTAGAGCCCTGAAGAGGTCTACTGAACTGCGTCGCGTATCGAGAAGAAAAAGACTCTACCGTAGTATTACAAATCGATAAAACAAGGCAAACAAGATTTCCTATCAGTCTCGATTGTAAGTGAAAATAAAGAAAATAAAAAATTCTCACCACTGTGATTAGATTGATCTACAAGAAGCCTTTGATATCATCATTAAAAAAACTGGTATCAATTGGATCAAGACCGCAATCCAACATCTCAGAACACCATTGAGAAAATATGATTTTTCCGTTGCACTTCATGTACTGTTGAACTGTCGACAAGATGTTAGAGTCTCTCCTTTGTAAAAGGACAAAAGAAAAGGATACTCTTAGGATATAAACGGCTACTGGAGTATGAAGAAATGTAGCTGCAGTATATCGGACAAACGACTTGGCCGAAGTTATCCTTTTCTAGTAAAACAGGAGAAAAAGAAGAAAGAAGTTCTGAACGTGGATCTGGCATTGCTTCGTATTTCTGGAGAAGAAACGAGGTCGAGGATCGCCCGGGCAAGGCTTGGCATCGTATCCGCTGCGATAAAAGGTTACGAGATGGAATGGGAAGTTTGGGTGGAAAAATGGGCCACTTTATCGGACGTTCTTGAGAGGGGCGAGCCTCCCCTCGACACAGTTTGTTCTCATATGTACTATGGAACTACCTTCAACAAGCAAACTATACACTAGACTTTTGTCATTAGCGTAAGAGTTTTTTGACGGACGCACCCTTTGAAAACTTAACAAATACTGACCAACCTCGGCAGTTCATCACAGATTCATCTCTCCGATAAGAATTCTTCCTGAGTCACGTTGAATACGATTAGAGGGTGCGGATTTGGGGACGAAGATGATTTCCAACCTGTCTGAGATTAGGGCTATCCCCTTGCGGCACGACAAATCACAGAAACATTGCGGTAGGGCGAAACTATTCACTGAGTCCAGACTCACAATATTATCCAAAAACATACACGGTGAAAACAGTTTTGCTGGGCTAGCAAATTTTTTATTAAAATGGTGATAACATTACATTTCCTAGCCTAAACCAAAAATCGGTTGGTCGTACAAATCTTTCTGCTAGATTAACAAATATGTTTGCTAGAACCGCAAATAATGCAATGTTATCACGATTTTAACAAAAGATTTGCTGGCCCAGCAAAAACGTTTTCTCTGGATAGAGCTGGCAAAATATACATTAGATTTTTGTGATTAGCGTTAATTTTATGATGAAAAGATCCATCGAAACCGAACAAAAAAATGCAAAGTGGAATCTTGCATATTGCTTCCTCATTATTAAGTTTTTTACAAAAACACCTCTTTGAGGACGATTTAAAAACCTGCAGTTTAGCAACATTTAAATCGTGAAGAAAAAGTTAAGAAAAAAAAACAAATTTCTATAAAATTCAAATGCTTTTACCGATCTCCAGTAAATTATGTATGTAACATTCCTGACTATTATTAATAACCTAAAGTACAAAGCTTGGGTTCGGTAGTGAATGTTTTGCATAAGTTAATGCTATAACGTAAATTTTTTGAAAATTTCAAAAGTCCATAAAATTTGACACGTAATTTTCCGAGTTTTCAGCAATTTGACAATTTTCTGAACAAAGATATTGGGATAATGCTATTGGCTGATATGAATCAACGATAACGTTACGCTAATGGTAAAACTATTCAAAAGAAAATTATTTTGATCAAACTTATTTCAAGTCATGGGAATCTAATAGACCACCAGTAGAAAATATGAACTTTCATTGAAGTGTAGAAATCTTTATTCGAAGGTGTGAACGCTCATTAGAAGGCATGAACCTTCATTTAAAAGAAACCATATGATTACGATAATTTTCTCCTGAATTGTCGTGCAACTGGATTCTACTAAGACTATTTTATTAGAATGTAATGAATCATCTTAAATATAAATTGTAACTTCATAGAATGAATGCCTTCTTCACCCATTAATAATGGTCGACATTTGAGAACGAAACAAGAATCTCCTATCTGCAGAATTGACACATGCAAATCATAACATCTCTTAGTTCCAAAAACTCAAAACATTAATTTTCTTTTTTAACTTGGCGTCGAGTCGCCACCGCGACTCTTGATTATTCAGCAGAGGATAGTCATGAAATATAGTGCTTCTGTATTGGTAATTCGCCTCACCTCGAATCGATCAACGTGTAACCCCGAAGTCCTTCGTGCAACCAACAATCTCCGACACAAAGCCGCTTCTCCATCAGCCAATAAAGGGTAATCAGAGCGCGAAGTACATCAATAGCATGAGGCACCCTCGAGAATACCCGAAGAGGCCCATTGCACCGAGTTCGGGTCCACCAATTAAGCTCTCACTGGCGTTAATTACGCCGAAGGGTTTCCGGCCGCTGGTACTTGGCTTGTTGGTTCATCAGGCTAACGCCGGCAACGGAACAATTAGATTCGGGCGCCGAAAGACACGCCTGACCATTCAAGAAGAAAGTCCCGTGAGCCCATTCCGTACCTTCGTACACTGCCACTACTTCCCTGCATAATTACACACAACCACCATTCTACGAAGGTGTATCACAGTACACGTGCAGTCCACGCGAATGAACTGGTTTTGTTCTGTAGCGTACATGCGGGCTTGAATTAACTCGAGCTCACGCGATATTCTACTCTTCGTAGTAGAAACTACGAGTACAACTCGAACAAGGGAAGTCGCAATATTCCCGAGTCGGAACTTAAACCTCCGCTCACCCTGTCATTTTTAGACATCCCTACACTCGCGAATTGATCCTAGAGTCATATTATGATATGACTCTCCGCAGACCGTTGTGGAATGGACCTGATTGTGGAATTGGGATTGTGGAATTGGGATTGTGGAATTGGGATTGTAGAATTGGGATTGTGGAATTGGGATTGTGGAATTTCGATTGTGGAATTGGGATTGTGGAATTGGGATTGTGGAATTGGGATTGTGGAATTGGGATTGTGGAATTGGGATTGTGGAATTGGGATTGTGGAATTGGGATTGTGGAATTGGGATTGTGGAATTGGGATTGTGGAATTGGGATTGTGTAATTGGGATTGTGGAATTGGGATTGTGGAATTGGGATTGTGGAATTGGGATTGTCGAGTTGGGATTGTGGAATTGGGATTGTGGAATTAGGATTGTGGAATTGGGATTGTGGGATTGGAATTGTGAAATTGGGATGTGACGGATTGTCCAATTTTAATGTGACTAATTATGGAATTATGATGTATACTGATTATAGAATTGGGGTCGAACTTATATGTGAAATGTGGCCCTTGGATTCCCAAGTTCTGGAAAGTTGAAGTATAACAAGAGTCTCGTGACCTTTCATAAGCCTCGTCATATTACAAATTTGACCCATTTGATGCACAGGAAGGGGAACCCAAGTTCAAATTTTACCTTGGGCTATCCAATTTTTTATGCAAACCTTCAAGTCTAGAAGGTTTGCAGGATGCCTGCAGGAATTCTGACTTAGTTGGAATACGAATAAAATTCGTTATGTGATCTATTCAAGTCAACTAAGTAACACTGAATGGTAAATGCGCCTAATACCAGGTCGTTACGCCGACCAATCTGATGGTCGTGACAAAAAATGTTCACTCAACTAACAAATAATTAGTTGGCCCAACGAGGCCGTTTTTTCCGTGTATGCTAGTCTATTACATCTAGGCTCAATGTAGGTTCGTAATTTCCACTCGGGTATCGGTAGATTCATCGACTGATATGATAGTTTCAAAAGATTTACGATGACATGTGTGGGTTTCCGGCGTCTGTATCTAGATGGTTGGGAGGTTTGATACTATAAAAAGGTAGCCCATAGAAAAGGACTGAACGGCAAGTGCAGTGTTGTTAGTACATTGATAGAACGCTGTTTATGTGAAGTGTATATTGCCACTGAAGGGTTTTTGTAGGGACGGATGATTGAAGAACCTAGGATAGTATTAGGGGGTTAGACATGGAGTCTTACGTACGTGGGATGTGTACGTGAGACTGCAATATTGACTCACAGGAGTTTCCATGGTATTGGGTGCTTTCAGAGGTTCGAATTGAATGGTTGTACCAACACAATCACGCAAGTAGAACCAGTAAAGTCGCTTTTCCGTAGTGAAACGTGCTTCGAGGAACTGCAATTGTGTAGTTTGGTGGCTGGACTGCGAAACGAGGGTCTTCTGGGATAACCATAGCATCAACAGTTACAATGGTAACAGTATACACATAAAATACCTATACAATCATAGTACAAACTGAAGTTTTACAGCCTCCTGATAGTCTTTGATGTCCAGGAAATTAGTTCTGGCTTTCTATCAGGATGAAAATCCGTAATCGAAACTAAAATCATCAGGTTTCTTCTCATACCCTTTGGTTTAGATCCTCCCAGTTTTAGTGGGTTATGTTTGTAGATCACGAGTCGAGCTAATGAAGCTTGCAAGGAATTATGATGGCCAAAAATACTGCCCCTGAGTTTATCAAAGTCGAAGTTTATGGGGCTCATGAAAAATGCAATTATGCTTAGCCAGACACATTGTTTGAGTTTTATCATGAAGACACCTAACTCTAAAGTGTCTTTAAGATATCCGAGGCTGCAATTTGAAACCTTCAAGTGATTCTGATCACTGAAAACACTTCCTGAGACTTTATGAAAGTTAAGGTCTATGGAAACTGCATTAAGATCATCTTGACTCATCAGGTGATTCCTAGAGCGAAACATCCCAATCCAGAATGACATAAGTAAGAAATTCAAAACCGAATTGATAGCGGCAAATAATCCCAATACCTGAAAGATTGTTTTCAGGGTTTGTCGTGATTATTGGCAGCAAAAATCAATGTTTTGGAGCGTCTAGTTATGATATCCCGGGCCGACTATACTTTCGGAGAGTTCATTAAAGTTAAGGTCCATAGAAAAAAACAATTAAGTCCTTCCGAACTCAACTGGTGAGCAATAAAACGTCCGAATTAAGAGCCCTCGTAACGAGATTGAAATTCGTATTAAAAGCCATAAAACAGTCCCAATAACTGGAAGTTTATTCCGAGTACTTTTCGCAATTAATGTCCATAGAAATCAAAAGTTAGCCGATCCGGTTTCACCAGACAACTGCTAATAATAACTTCCTGCTCTGGATTACTCCTTAGTTAGAAGACTCACACACCCGTCAAACTTCAGACTCAGTTAAAGTTTTGCATTACAATTGTGGGTGACACATGAAGTGGGGACACGGGGTTTCTCAAGACTGTTTACCTTCAGGGCCTACGATTGTCTGGATACGTATCTGGAACACCAATACCAATAAAAATAATCCCCATGGCTGAAAGTGTAGTCCGAGTGCACTTTGCAAATTAATGTCCCCAGAAATCAACAGTTAGTCCATCCGATTTCACCAGGTGAAATCTGCTAATAATAACTTCCTGTTCTGGGTCGGCCCTTAGTCAGAAGATACCCACACCAGTCAAACTTCAGGTTCAGATAAGGGTCTGTATTACAAACTATGGGTTGCACATGAAGTGGCGACACAGGATGATTTCTTGCAGGACTGTGTACATTCAGGGACTACGACTGCGTCTGGGTATGTACATGGAATGCCAATAAAAAAAATAACTCCCATGGCTGAAAGTGTATTCCGAGTGTATTTTGCCAATTAATGTCCCCAGAAATCAAAAGTTAGACCATTCGATTACACCAGGTGACTGCTAATAATAACTTCCTTTTGAGGTCGGCTGTTATTTAGAAGACTCACATACCAGTCAAACTTTAGGCTCAGTTCAGGGTCTACATTGCAAACGGTGGGTTGCACATGAAGTGGAGACACAGGATGATTTCCTGCAGGAGAACTGTGTACATTCAGGGCCTACGACTGTGTCTGGGTATAGAATACCAATACAACTTAGGCACGCTGCATGCACCAGAGTTAGGGGTTGGTTTTCCACGGCGTTGTGTAGCTGGAGGGGTGGTGTCGGTGGTCGTGGTTGTACGGGTATAAAACGCGAGTGAACCCCGAGTGGATAGAGACAGAGAAAGAGAGAGAGAGAGAGAGAGAGGGACAAAGAAAGACAGAAGTGTGGGGCGAACGTGGAGGCCGAGGCTGCCGTTGGGAAAGAGGGTTGAGGTCGGTCGATACCGGGCGGCGTCGCGGCGCTCTACCCCACCTCCCCCCTCCAGCCCCCGGGAAAGGCGTATGACCTCCACCGAATGCACGAACACGCCATAGAGCGAACGAACCCAGGACTACGGAGACGAAGGAGAGAGAGAAAGCTAGATGGAAAGATCCTGAGGGACAGCAAGAGTGAACCGGAGAATCCCGGTTTCCATAGAAACACGAAAAGAGCCCTCTAGAAGCTTACAACCGGGTGCCAGGACCTTCAGCCTGCTACCGCGTTTTCACGGTCTCTCTCTCCGAAAGATCTCCGTAATATCATGCTTTTCCATGTCTTTTACTTGTTTATTTTCTCTCTGATTTGGGCTAAATTAGTTGTCTTTTTTTTGTAGGCGACTCATGGGGGCCGGAATTCAATTCCGCGACTATTGATTTTTTCGCAAATTGTTTTGCACCCACGCAACATTCAAAAGAAATGTTTCTTAAGGGTCATGGTCTTTCCTCCAAAGATCTTCGTAATATTACGCTTTTCCATGTTATCTACTTGTTTGTTTTTCCTCTGATTGGCTAACTTAGTTGTCTTTTTTTGTAGGCGACTTTTGGGGGCTGGAATTCAATTCCGCAACTATTGATTTTTTCGCGAATCATTTTGGACTGACGCAACATTCAGAAGAAATGTTTCTTAAGGGTCATGGTCTTTACCCGAAAGATCTTCTTAATATCACGCTTTTACATGTTATTTACTTGTTTATTTTTTCTCTGATTGGGCTAACTTAGTTGTCTTTGTTGTAGGCGACTTCTGGGGATACGGACCAGAATTCAATCCCGCGCCTATTGATTTTTTGCGTATCCTTTAAGACTCACGCAACATCCGAAAGAGGAAATACGACTTTTTAAAAAGGTCAAAACCTAGAGATCTTTAAAGAAGGATTGGAAGTTGTGTAACAAATCGGTTGCAGCTAAAATTAGACACATACATCTATGTAGTTTGAACTTTCAAACTAAGATAAACATTTTTAAGTATTCCCAAATACTGGAGTTGAATCCATTCGCATCAAGTCGCTCCTGATTAGCACAAACCAATGGTAATAATGCTTTTGATTGGAATGGTCACTCGAAAGAAAATGTCTACATGAATGGAGATATCTGGTAAATTTTAGTAATGCACAAAAAGAATGGAATTGCCTGAAGTTACAATTTCAAGGATGACAATAAATCTGAATTGTTCGTACCAATTGTTAGAAATTGTTTACTTTAATTTTCGAGGTTCATCGGATAAAGTATTTACACGAAAAAAAAACATGTCCACTGGCCAAATGGATCATGGTATAAGAAAAAAAAGTGTCTTCCGAAGATCCATTTCTTTTAATTCAATTTATTAAAAACTTTTTACTATTATTCAATTTCTACTGAAATGAAACTATTAGTTAGTAAAGTATGTGATACAATTGTAAACATCCGATTACTTTCACAATCACTTTATTTGTTTATTTGTTTCCTTCATTGGCAGAAAAATATGTAAAAATATTGTTAACAAAATTAATAAAAACTCTATGAAATGGCATGTATTTGATAATGGACAATAAATAATGGCCCATTATTTTCTTAATTGTTTTTATTAACTGATTTTTTAAATTTCTTTATAATGGAATCTTTCCATATATTTTCATAATAACATGGTAGGATATTCTAAAAAAAATAATTCATGTCAAATTACTCTTCAAATAAAGAAGCTAATCCAGTGAATTAGAAATGAATGTGATGTTTACAACGCGCGATACATTCTTAAGGTATTTTCCTGAGTTCCCCCTTGCTATGATACCTTCCGCGAAACTCCATACACTTCTAGGGCGAAATTGGATATGGTTGTTAGAAAAAATTGTCACGAGTTAATGGGTTAAGCTTGTGTACCCTTCTGCTGGTAGTGAAAGGTGAAAGGCTATTGAAAGTATTGTGCTCTGAAATACCACAAAGGGCCGAGATGGTCTCCGGCTGCCAGCAGCCGTTGAGAGCGCGTGGCCGAGAGCAGTTTCGACTTCCGTTGTTGACGTCCGAGGTCGACGTCAATTTCAGCTGAGCCACGTGCCACCATCAGGCGTGGAACGATCGCGCCACCCGGCGATTCTTTCACGTTTCGCGTTACCTATTCAATTCTTCGTACGTTCTGTAGCGCCCAGAATATCATATACACGCGCGTTTCCACATCAAACATGGAAATTAGGGTGGATCACAGGGATTTGAAATTGAGCCAGGGCTCGGAGTCAAAAATAGTTTGAACCAATGTGTTCAGAGGATCCAGAAAAAAGGGTCATGGATAAAAAGAATCCGGAAAAAGGGACTACGGAAAAATGGGGAATATCTACAAATATAGCTAAAGGGCCTAAAGACCTAACCAACCTAATCTGAAATACCTAAAACTTTTTAGAAAGTCGGTATTCGTGGAAATATATTTTTTTCTGTTGCCCATTTTCTTCGTAATATCCTTTAAGGGGAGGGAGTCAGGTAAAAAAAATTGATTTTGGAAATTCAATATTATCCAAATCCTATTGCATATAAAAATGCCCAATGCACTATATTGTTGGTGCTCGATGAAAGAATTTTTTACTGTCGTCTGACTTGCATATGCTTTTCAATATTATCTTAAGCAAAGTTCTTAGGTTTTCCATTCTGCGCATGATTCATATCAAACTACTAGGCAGATTAGAATCATTGACATCTCATTTTCTTCTTCATGAAATGATACACCGGCTAAATGGAGCAAACCATTTTTTTTTCATTTTGAAAGCAAAGTTAATCACTGATTTAGAAAATAGCATAAAATTTATTTATTAATAATTATGTTACTTAAAAAATATTACATTTTATTAACATTTGCTCCATTTAGCCGGTGTATCTGTTCATAAAGAAGAAAATGAGACGTCAACCATTCCAATCTGCCTAGTAGTTTGGTCTGAATCATGCGCAGAATGGAAAACCTAAGATCTTTGCTTAAGATAATATTTAAAAGTATATGCAAGTCAGACGACAGTAAAAAATCCTTTAATCGAGTAACAATAATATAGTGCGTTGGGTATTTTTATATACAATAGAATTTGGATGATATTGAATTTCCAAAATCAATTTTTTTGACCTGACTCCCTCCCCTTAACCACTCCGTAACGTTAGCCACACGATAACTTTAAAATTCAATAAGCACAATTCCGTGATTTCATCAGTTCCCATTATTTTTAAATTACCGTATTTTACACGACGTGATTATAGCCAATTGCCTAGATGCATGTCTCGTACACAACGTGACCGTAGACAATTGTCTTCATTGCTGTCTTGTACGCGGCGGGACCATAGACAATTGTCTAAACTTCCATCGTGTACATGATGTGGACAATTGTCTAAATAACCGTCTCGTACATGACGTCAGTGAAGACAATTGTCTAGGTATCCGGCTTGAACACGGCGGTATTTTAGACAATTGTTTACCGATCCGTCTTTTAAACGCCGTCACTGTAAACAAGTGTCTAAGTGACCGTCTTATACACGCCGTGTCTTTAGCCAAGTATCTAAATAATCGTCTCGTACACCGTCACATAAGATAATTGTCTACATAACCGTCTTGCGCACGCCGTTACCTTAAACAAGTGCCTTAATCACCGTTTTGTACCCGCCGTCCCTTTAGATAAGCGTCTAAAACACCGTTTTCTACATGCCGTCACTTTAGCCAAGTGTCTACATAACCGTCTTGTACACAACGGTGGCCCCGAAATCTTTCCATATTATGGAGAGACGCCGTGTCATATCTATTGATGTCTTAATAAATTTTGGGTAATGAGGGTGGATGACCGAAATTTAAAATTGAGCCTGGTCTCAGGGTCGAAAATAGTTCAAACCAGGTGGTTGAGATATATAGATGAAGAAATGTCCCTGACTCCTTGTCTGTTGCTGCAGACTTTCAGCACGAGTATCTCGCCTACGTGTTCCTGGGGCTCAATTGCTATCGCGACAGAACTCGACGGGGCGATAAATACTCGAGTAAATTAATCGGACGTGACGACGCGATATCTTAGAACCGATATTGCTTTTTTCCTATGGTCATTCTTTCTCGGATCTTTCTACAAGTTCTACGAAATTGTTTGTGTTATTATTGGCATCAGTTTTGCTTTCTTCGTTTCAGTTTCTAATTTCGCCAAAGATTGTTTACTACCATGTGGCTTCTGATGTATTTTATTTCTTACTTGAAAAGGGAAGTCAAATTTTTAAGTTTGAACTACTATCCTTTATAAATTTCAATTTTTTTGTGTGATCACAACAAATCATTTGTCTTCCCAGCGAGGGAAGAATTTTTTTCTTTCTATCTGAAATACTATATTATTTTTTCTTCCATCTATAAAAAAATCTCAGAAGTGAAACTTTTTTTAAATTATTCAGGCAAATCTGACTCGATTTGAGTCATTTATGAAATAATGTAAAAATATGAAAGTTTCAAATCAGTTAGTAATCTCTACATTAAAAACGAAAATTCACTCTCTCTAAACAGCATCAAAAAACATTCTGAGAAGTATTTGATAATTTTTAGAGATTTTTTCGAATTTCTTTAGATAAATTTTCGGCATTGTCATAAAATTTTTCGAGTTTTTCAGAAAAAATTTCGAGGCGTACAACATTTTTTTTGCGATACATATGAAGTGTAATTTTTTAGTCCTCAAATTTTATTTATTTTTATTTCTAACAAGTTTCCATAATTATTTAAGATTCTCAGATAAATCTTCGTGATTTCCAGAAAAATTTCCAAAATGTTTAAACGAATATTTTCTGAATGGAGGCAGGAATTTTTCGTAGCTTTCTCACCAAAAAAACTGAGTTTTTTTTGCAAGTGTAGACATACAAACGCACACTTTAAATTGTTAAAAATATTATTTTCTATATTACCAATAGTAATTTAAAAAAATGAAATATCGCTTTTTCTCATATTTCTTTGCTATATTTTCAATAATAATTTTTTCAGATGCCATATTATTTCTTTTCTCCTACATTGCATTTGATACTATAATTACCTAACCTCAACTGTGATTATATTTAACGTCTTCACAAAATACTAAAAATTAATTTAATGTGTAATCCACATTTGGATCCATGAGAATTGTACTCAACCAATGTGGTTGGTTTCACTTTGTGCCTCATGCCAAGAAGGTTAACTGGGGTTACCACATTTTTAAAAACTCCTTTCCACGTGCAGTATGTTAATGGAATATAATATATCGATGACGACGATACTGTGGAAGGTGTGTTGCAGCCGTTATGGTCCTTTCTCGCTAGTTGCGCAGACACACAGGTCTCCGATCCACACGGTAGAGATATAATCCCACGCGAACGAGTTTCGCAGTTCATTGATACCACGAACGAGTGCGAGTGGTAGGTAAAGCGAATCCGACCCACGCCCAACCATAGCTATATCCTCCACACAGCCTCCGCACTCTCGCCGCCCCCCTCTTTTCCATGATTATTTCCTCTTTATTTACAATCCTGCAGCTTTGTGTCTACACTCGATGCAATATAATCCGAATTATCCAGTTTTCCGACATTTTATTAAAATAGAGGCTTGGGATATTTTTCACAATTTATTTCTCCCACATAAAGGAAGCTTTGTTTTCATTAAAAAAAAAATCGTGATTATCATGTTAGGACACTCAGAATGGTACGAAACATCAAGAAAAGTGGATAAAAAAATGCCCGTATGTATGTTTGTGTGTGTGCAGGGCTTTGAAATTTCAATCACCTGTAACTCAAGAGTCGTTCAAGCAATTGAGATAACATTTTTGCACACACGTGAAGCAATACCCTTTGACTGTTGAATTTTTTTTTACGAATTTTATGGAGAAATTTTATTTTTACAGCTTTTTGAATTTTTTAAAAGAAAAAACGTGCGCGCTCCAGAGTTGTAAATGCCTAATACTTATAGAAATAATGATCTTGATACGATCAGCTTTATAATTATGATTTTATAATAATAACATGTAGCGATTGTAATACGATGATTACACTTTGGGATGGCTGCAATAATTATTATTTTTCAATAAAAATTCACGGTAATCCTTTTGAAAAAATGGAAGAAAATAAGTAATGCATTACTTATTTCTTCCATTTTTTCCACTATTTCTTGCAATATTAAAGCGAAAACTTGTACTTTTTTCAGCTATTCAAATGTTTACACTCTATTTTATAATCACTACATATTATTACTATGAAATCATAATTACAAAACAAATTATACTGTAAACCATATCTCATGAATTAATGGGGATTTACAACTCTGGTACGCTCTAGCTTTCGGAAAATTGGCGATATTTCGATAAATAATTCTACAAAAGTGCAGGTAATTTTAATGTTGTTTGGTATTAAATTTTACCAAAATCGGTAAAGCGATTCGAATTTCACGCGATTTTGATTTTTTTTTTTTAATTGGCGTTTTCGCTTCAACTGTCATAAAAGCTCGACGATTCAGCTGACTAGTTCTCCATAACTGAAGATACGTTCACAGTTGTTTGGTATTTAACAAAATCGATAAAGCGGTTTGGATTTTACGTGATTTTAAATCTTTTCAAAATTAGCGCTTTCGCCCTAGCTTTCCAAAAATTTGAAAAAAAGTAATCCAAAATTACATTTTTGTACATAATAAAAATATAATGCAACGATATTTCTTACGGCTTTTTGTAACCTTGTGCAACTTTGATTTTGATTTTAAAAAATGAAGTAAAAAAAATCGTTATTAAATTATGAGCAAACCATATGTGCAAAAATTCTGAAATAATTTGTGGATGTATGCGATACTCTAAGCAACTTTTGAAAAAATTATAAGCACATTTAAATTTTGGTAATCCACTTGGCGTGGAGTGACCCATAAATTCATAACTTTAATGAATGTAATACATGAAAAAAATAAAAAATAATAAGACAAATAAATAAAATATAATTTTCAATTTATGTGTATAGCTTTTTGTAAATTATTTTTATTTATCTCGATTTTTAGATTCGTTCTTCGTTCTGACAGACTCTAAAGGCGTCGACAACTGCGACGATGCAACTTTCGATTACTCCCTCCCATTTATCTATCTCTTTTTCGCTAGCATTCTCCACTCTCCCAAGTCCGTCGCGATACGAGTCACGATTCTCCTTCACTCGAGCTACTGGAAACACGGAGGTCGATCTGCAGGCCGGATGAAGCCGGAACTTGTGAAGAAGGATGCGAGGACTCGAGTTCTCTCTGTATTAAAATTACGATTGATACGTTCGCAGGAAGTCGGCGTGTCGATTGAAGAGCCGCTATTTAGAAGAAATTGAGGATGCAGGAACTGGAAAAGGATGGATGAGGAATGACAATAAAACTAAATAAAAAAAACTGCACATTTTTTAAGACAATAAAAACAAGAATAACTGCAATATTATAAATAAAATAGATCCGGCAAAGTGTCAAATTTTTACAAAAGTGATTTTTGCTTCCTATCGGTTTCTTCACATCTCTAATCCAGATAATCATATGGGTCATTCCATAACAAGTGGGCCACCCAAATTTAGCATGGGCGCAAAAAATCTTCATAATTTTTTCAAAAATTCTTTAGCGTATCATGATCATACATAAATTATTTCATAATTTTAGCACCTATGGTTTGCCCAAAATTTAATAACGATTTTTGTCATTTCATTTTTTTCAAGCCACCGTATGTTAAAAATTACGATTGTACAAAAAATTTGTTTCTGTATAAAATTAAAGTTTTTGAATCGACTTTTAATTTAAAAAATTTCATAGCCGCTCGAAAATTTTTTTTGCCTTTTTTTGACAAAATGAAGTAATAATTTTGGTTTTTGTTGAAACAGAACATTCCGATTTTTCTCAAAATTTTGTAGAATTTCCATTATTATGCTTACAAACTACAGGAAAATTGGCGTGATGGAAAATGAATGGCCTATTTGGTATGGAATGACCCATATAGCTTAATAACAATCATCAAAGTAACGCATAGGAAGATAAAAAACGAATAATTTATCGCTTTTAAAATAACCACATTGGTTATAGTCATATAATCTCATAGTGATGCGAAATTTCAGCAAGAGACGGTGAATTTAGAAAAAACAAAATACTATGGTAATTTTATCGGAAAATTTCGGTACCGGTAATTACATAATTATATAGGTAAAAGTTTACCACTTTTTAACCGGTACCTTCACATCTAAGTACATGCAATTTACATCTTGCTACGGTAAATTTACTGAAGAACTCTGGGTTCGGTCATTTGACATTTAGACTGGTAATTTTTACCAATTTTACGGTACAATTTCAGGCAGTTTTCGTGACCGTATGTTAACAATACAAAATTTGTAGAAAAAGTAGAACCCTGCAAATTTCTTCCTCATTATTTTTTGCTTTTTACAAAGCTGCCTCTATGAGAAAGTATGTTGATCGATTTTGGCTTTCTCATGGAGGAATCTTTATAAAAAGTAAAAAATAATGAGAAAGCAATCTGCAAGGTTCTACTTTGCAGGTTTACTTTGGCTCATGAGGTTTTTCTAAAAATTCAAAGTGTCATAAAATTTGAACCGCTCGACCGATTCATGTCAAATTTGTACCACAACTTTGTTCCAAGTGTGCGCCAAATTTGAATTCGGTATCTCGTATAAAATTTGCTGAATTAGTCCAAGTTGACTTAAACTATAACGACAACCTATTTCTCCAAATTTCAAAATCCTATAAAACCCGAACCGCTTTACCGATTTTCACCCAATTCGAGTTGATCGAATTCAACTTGAATTAGAACGAAAACATCAATTTTTCGAAAATTCAAAATTCTATAAAATCTGTACGGCTTTATGGGTTTTGGTCAAATTCAACACCGACCGTCATTTTTCATTACTTTATTTGCCAAGGACTATTTAGCTCACTAGCTCAAAAATTGAGGCAGTTAGAGTACATACAGACATTTTTCGAAAAATTCAAAGTCTTATAAAATCTGAAAAAATATTTCTAGTTTTTGGTAAACTTATACATAAGAAGAGGCATTGCTGCTCTACCAGTGCAGCAAATTTCAGCTTATTTGCTATAGCCGTTTTTGAGATACAGCAGTTTGAATTTTGCAAGCCTGCACCACACACACACACGTACACACACCCATTCGGACATTTACCTAACCACTTTTTTCGATGTTTTAGACCATTCTGAGTAATCTGATATAAAAATCCAGGAATTTTTTTGTTTTCATGAAAACAAAGTTTCCTTTATGCAGAAGCAAAAGGACATTAAAAATACAGTATCTTAACGGTTAATTTCCCGAAAGTAAAAATACTGGTTGTTTCAAATTGCTAATCAAGATAAGCATATAGCTTAATAACGATCGTCAAAATAGCGCATAGGAAGATGAAAAGGGAAAAAGGGATGTATAAGTGCATCAACAAGAGCCGGTGCGAGATGAGCAAAGCATTCGTCCTGGCCTTTGAGCTTAACCGCCCGCGCATTCCATCGAGATGACTCCAGCAGACAGTACCGGCGACCCCACTTTGTGCGTGTGACGTAGGTGAAAACCGCGGTTGCTGGTGCCTCGAAGTCGTGGGGCTATCTTTTTCACGAATGGGAATCGCGTTCGTGATCCGCAGAAGCTAAACGGGTATACGACTTTCCAGGAGACGACAATATGAAGAAGGAGAAGAAGACGAAGAGAGACAAGGACATGGATATAGCCGTGGCGGACATTGTCTACGGTGTCGCACGCTGTCCCGCTTGCAGCGGTCCAACCGACACTCATGGCGACTTATAAGGACACTAAAACTTGGTTCCCGTCGGTAGGAGGAGGAAGAACAGAAGAAGAAGCTGAAGAAGGACGAGAGAGTCGTACAACCGGCTGCTCCATCTACGGTCGTCAGGCTCTGACCAGGAGTGACCAGAGTGGCTTGAGTTTTGCGGCAATCTTGATGAACCTGCTAACCCTATCTTTTTTCTGTTCCCACTTGTCTCTGAGTGTTTTCCTTCATTTTGACGACGTAACTGTTGCACTGAGGGAAGAGTTTGTTAACATTTAACAAATCAAGTATTAAATATGGGGAAACGAAGCGAATAATTTAGTTATTGGTACTAAATGTATGTGTAGCCAAATAAGGTTTGTTAATTGTTAGCAATTATCAGCGAAATACATTTGGGACAATACAATGGTATTTAGCTCAACTAAGACTCAATACGAATAACTAAATGGTTCATTTCGCCATATTTAACACTTGATTTGTTAAATGTTAACAAACTTTTCTCTCAGTGTGCAACGTCGTTGCCATTTTTTCCCTGAGCTTCATTAACGTCGTTCTGTTTGCTTATTCGGCCCAACATTGATCATCGATAATTTTATGAAATTCTATTAGGTTCATGTATTTCTGTGACATGTTTTTCTATAGAATGCTTGTTGTTGCAAAGTCTTGGTGAATGAATAGTAAATGTATTTTGGAGTGGATAAAAATATATTCAAAATGTGCGGTTTTTATTAGGAACTAGCCTAAAATCGTATTTTACATTGCATTTCGTATTTAAGTTCCAACTTAATTTCAAACTTGGGCCTATAAATTGTCGAACAAGTATAAAGTCGCACATGCGATCTAACTTATAATCGAAAGATTGGATTTGAGACAACGTAAAGTCAAATGTGAGGTCGAACTTGAGATCCAACGTTGGATCAAGTTTGAGGTCGAACTTGAGATCCAACGTTGGATCAAGTTTGAGGTCGAACTTGAGATCCAACATTAGATCAAGTTTGAGGTCGAACTTGAGATCAAGTTTGAGGTCATACTTGAGATCAAGTTTGAGGTTATACTTGAGATCAAGTTTGAGGTCATACTTGAGATCAAGTTTAAGGTCATACTTGAAATCCAACCTTAGATCAAGTTTGAGGACGAACTTGTGATTCAATTTGACGTATATCCTTTGACCTGAAGACCTAACCTAAGATAAAGTTTGAGATCAACCTTTCAGAACAACTTGAAATGAAAAATCAGGACAAACTACAAATAAAACTTAGGGTAAATTATAGAGTCGAAATTGACAACTACCTTACGACTAAACAAAACTTGAAATCAAAGGTGAGATGCAATTTGAGATTAATCTTGAGATCAAACTTTAATTCAAGTGGTAGATGTCATCTCAAAGAAAATTTAAGGTCAAATTTAAAACAATTCGAGGTTAAACTTAAAGTCGAACATGAGAAGCAAATCGAGATTAATTTTGAGGTTAAACTTGAAATACGATTTGAGGTTTCATTTTGTGGTTAAATTTGAAATGCAATCTGAGGTTTAATCTTGAGGTTAAACTTGAAATGCAAATTGATCTTTAATCTTGAAGTTAACCTTGAAATGCAATTTGAGGTTTAATCTTTATGTCAAACTTGTAATGCAATTAGGATTTACGGATTTGAGGCTAAGGTTGAGATGAAAACTTAAATCGAGCTTGAGTTTTGGTCCAAGATAAAATTTGAGGTCGAAGTTGAGATTAAAACTTAAATCGAATTTGATATTCAAGTGAAATCTCACATCCATCTTAAGTGAAGTCGCATACAGAGATCTCAATTTGAAGCTGCTGAAAGTGAGGTTAATCTATGGGTACTAAAGTGTTTTCGTACTTTCCACTAGATATTAACCAACAACGAAGGAATGTGCAAACGTTGCCACAACTTTAGTAACGACCGTTTATAATAGCACTGGGCGGGTGCTAGAAAAGCCCTCTAGAGTTGCTGCACCGAGACTACGAAGATGAGGAGAGAAGCCAACGATGAAGCAGAGGAGATTGCTCGACGGAAGTTTGAACATCTTTCAAGTTCCATTGACCCGAGAAACGCCGACGCTCTTCTCGACGCCGAGACGAAGACGACGAAAACGAATAGAACGACGAAGACGGAGAAAACTAAAAGGAGGATGTGGCTATGTTGCTCGTATTCCTGTCGTCTCCGAGTTGAAACACACTTGCACACGCAAATATGCTTTCCAGCAAAGAGCCCGGTAGCCCTATCTCGCAAACAAGAGTTCAACACGCTGTACGTATGCAGCGAAGAAGCAAAATCTCCAAAAAAAAAGGAACAAAGACTTGGAAGACCCGGCGCAAAACAAGACGTCCGAGAGACGTGGCGAGCTGCGCCAAACTCCAGAAGGAACAGGAAGACCCTAGTCAGCGTCAGAGCGAAGCAAAGGATGCAGTGAAGAAAGGAGAAAAAGGAAATATTAAACGAGACTCCGAAAATATACGCCGTTGGTGTAACGGCTCCGTTGTCAGACGCGGGAGACGCCGCGAATACGAGATGATGACCGCGAACAGGTTACCTCGATGCATTGTTCGGAAGAATTTTTTTGACCTTTAGACTATGCTGGAATTTGTACGAATTTTTTTCTTCTTTCGGAGAATCACATCTGCTGGTAAAATGTTATCATATTTATTCTCATTTTGGCGAAAATAAGGTAAACGGCCCAGTTCCTGACACTACCACGCTTTCTGACACCGACGGTACATTTATATTTGTAGTAAATAAAGTTTTCGTCAAATATTTTAAAAAAATGTATAGTCAAATTGAAGAGCGTTTTTGTCTGGCGAATATAGCCGATATTCAATTCTGTATAGAATTGAACCAAGGTGTAGACCTAAATTGTATAGAATTGAACTGAACGGAAGAACTTAGCCAATGTGAATAACTAGCATATGTAGAATTGAGCCAAGGTGTAGAGCTGAAATGCGTAGAATCGACCCGAAGGGAAAAACTGATCCAATGTGAATACCTATCATATTGTTACTACCGAGCGAATGATTAAAGCGTATATTTTGTGTTGGGGCGGATATTATTGATTATAATTCCGGATAATGTTTATGAATGTAAAATGTAATTGTTTGTCAATGACATACTGAGTGTATCTGTAATTCATAATCTTCATATTCGTAACACTACTCCCCTCCTCTTAAGTTGCAGCCCCGGCAATTTTCTGGCCACCCTAAGATGTGCCACGGTCCATCATTCTAAAATCAATCTAGTATTTTTTGAACCTACACTGTTCTCACATTCGTCCATGTCCACAAGAGAAAACCATGGCCGGAAAAACCCTGGGAAGAACCGTGTTCACAATTCTATATAGTTCCATTTTTGCTTCCTCATAGAGGAAGCTTTGTTTTCGTGAAAATTATTTTTTTCGAGATTTTCATGTCAGTACACTCAGAATGGTCCAAAACATCGAGAAAAGTGATTTAGAAAAAATGTCTGTGTGTGTGTGTGTATGTGTGTGTGTGTGTGTGTGTGTGTGTGTGTGTGTGTGTGTGTGTGTGTGTGTGTGTGTGTGTATGTTACACAATCGAAAAATGTAAACCTTTATAACTCGAGAATGCCTTGAGATATCAAGCTGAAATTTGGACCATAGATAGAGGGATCAAGCCTCATCGTTCATACAAATTTTTGTTAAAATCCACTTCATCGTTAGATTATTACGCGTTTTTTTAATTTTTTGAAAAATGTCTGTTTACGCGATAACTCTTTCAATTTTCGAGATATTGATCTAAAAATTGATATGAATTTGAGCTTTCATATGCCGATGATCGCTATTGAATTTGGTTAAGATCGGTTGAGCCGTAAAAATTTTATGATGTTTTGAATTTTTCAAAAAATTGACATTATCGCTCTATTGTAACTTTTGCAAAACTTAAGATAGCGAGCTCAAATTTTGTATATAAATGAAACAATATTCAGCCATTATATATGTATAATTTAGTGACGAACGGTATGAAATTTTTGATTTTATGGAATGTTGAATTATTTTTAAAAATATACATTATCACATTCACTTCGGAAACGCTCTAATAATCACGAAATAACGCAATAACGAAATAGAAAAAGCGAATCCACAACTTGTATATTTATCTAATTAAAACAAGGATGCAAAGTAGAACCTTGCACATTGCTTCATCATTATTTTTCGCGTTTTACAAAGCTTCCTCTATGAGGAAGCCAAAAATTGAATAACATACTTCCTCATAGAGGTAGCTTTGTAAGAAGCGAAAAATAATGAGGAAGCAATGTGCAAGGTTCTACTTTGCATCCTTGTTTCCTAAGGTAAACGTCCCAGTGATCGACACGTTAACCAAATTGCCCGACTTTATAAAAACGTAACTTTCACATTAAGATACAAAAAATTGTCATTCTAGGTAATAATGAATCAGAATAGTCTTATGAAGAAATAACAACCTCAAAAATTTTCGTAACTTATCTTATTGTAGAGAAAAGTTATTCTAAAGCTTCAGACGTGCAAATGTACCAGTCAATGACATACTAAAGTTATAGTTGGCCCAGTAATCGACCGTTATATGGCCCAGTGATCGACACGTTAAGAAAAGTCTCAACTTCAATAAATTGTAGCTCGCAAATTAAGACGTCAATAACTGTCATTGTAGCTTATAATGAATCAGTATACTCTTGTCAACAAATAGAAGGCTTAACTTTTGGTCTACCTTATCTTATTGTAATAAAAAACTAACATAAAACTTGAGGTGTGCAAATGTCCCAGTCATGTACATACTAAAGTCATGGTTTGCCCAGTAATCGACACCCGTATTTCCGTCCTTCTGCACAGAAGGTTCCCTTACTCATTTATAAAAATGACAAACGGTACAATAATTAAATTTACCGGTATAATAATAACGAAACAACAATTTAGTACATAAGACTTTCAGAATTATATTAAAAGTATATAACATTTGCGGTAATACGCACGGATAAAACTTTATCTTATATACTCGTGATAATACATATGATAATAATCTTCGTTTTACACAAAGTTTTTGGATTACAAGATAGTACCCAGTCATGGACATATGCATGGCCCAGTTATCGACATGATTTATTTTGCTGTTTAATTATTTATAGAGAGCTCAATACCCCTGTCCATAACTACCCTTCCTACAGTTCGATCGATGAATGAATTGTTACATTATTTTCTATCATCTAATTCATAAAAACAATACGCGATTTCCACTATTTTTCTATCCACAATTTTGTCCCAGTGATCGACAGTAGGTCGATTATCCGGACATTTATGTGTTTTTCTGAACCAGTTATCGACCTCCGCGATTATTTGCACAAACAACAATTTTACGACAAAATCATATTCATTTAGTAATACCAGATTCTTCATATGTAATATCAAATTAAATTTACTCAGCCAAAGTCTTCGTGCATCGCAGAATTTAACTAAATGTCACGAGTCGCACCTTAATCTCCATATCAAGGATTTCGACGAAATCACACTCGGCTCGGTCACTGCAAGTTTTTGATTTTCTTAATATCACTGCTGTGATTTTATAAGCCTAAAATTTTCATACAATATTGTACATACATCGGAAGAAATGTTGTTAATTTATTTAAGCGTCGGAAACCACTCATAGTCTTATTTATCGCTCTTTTACCACAGACTGGTCGATTACTGGGACATTTACCTTATGTTCAGTCGTTATCAAGTCTACGCTAAATAAATTCACTTTGTCCTGTACCAAGTCCATTTCTAATAAACTTTCAAGTATTTCATTCAATCCATTATTCTTTCTCTGTTTTCATTATTCTTCTCCAATTTTTTTTACATTAGGAAGGATTCTGTCCACTTCACAGTATCTTCAACTTTACCGGTGAAATA
This sequence comes from Ephialtes manifestator, assembly GCA_963970395.1. Taxonomy (NCBI): domain Eukaryota; kingdom Metazoa; phylum Arthropoda; class Insecta; order Hymenoptera; family Ichneumonidae; genus Ephialtes; species Ephialtes manifestator. The sequence goes on along the minus strand of OZ019968.1, from coordinate 9,306,148 downwards.
CAAATTAATCGCGTAGACTTCCACACTTGAGACGATACAATCTCAATGATTATTCTCTCTTTCATTTTTAATTCTCATGTCGACATTTTCGACCTCAAAATCGATTCACCCGAACTAGTGTAGTTATAACTATTTGCAGGAAAAGATAATATTTGTAAAGTCATCCATATCATTGAAATTTGATACACTAGTAAAATGTTACGCTTCTGTTTATCTATTAGGCAACGTAAGAACGACTTCAATAGATCAAAAAGTGGCTAGCATTTCGTTATTTATTGATTCGTAGCGAGACGAATGGCTAGTGAAATTATGATACGCTTCTGCTGCCCAAAGCTTGAGGGCTCGGTTTGAACTCACAAACAATGTTTATGCAACACCAACGATGCTTCTATGTCTGGCCCTGCGGCATATGGGCTTGCAGAATGCCAGCAGGGCTACGTAATTGATGGGGTACTGCGGGCAGAATGAGCCCTATGTGATGAATTAGTTTGATGTAAGAACATAGTGCACAACGGAAGGAATAATGGAACCCAATATCAACCGCGTGGATATTGGGCTGGTTTGCCCTCCTATTCTCTGTACCTACAGACTCTGAATTGTTCTCTTGCCGCGAGGTGAATTTCATTTCAACAAGTAGCATTTAACGACCTCCACCAACTGTCGACAATTTCAATTTCAATCTCTTACCTCTTAAGCCCTTAGACAAAAGCCCCTGCAACTCTTAAGTACTATAACCACGAACTACAATGTGACATAAACAGTAATTTTACTTTTTAGATTACAATTTGTCGGTATAGAGACTAAATCGTTAATCACAAAATTTTTGCCACAGCTTTCTTAATTTTTTAAAATCAGTAATAGATTGTTAAACATTTAAACCGCAAACGTTTCTTTGTTCATTTGAGAATAAAAAACAAAACGCGAGGAAGTAATGATTGAATCTTAAAGTCTATAGAAAAAAAAACAATGTAAATATGGATTCAATTTTAATGAAAATAAACGTATTTGAAATATTTTTATAGCCATATGCATAGAAATCGGCTGATCTGATCGGTAAATAAATTAGCTGATTTATGTAAACTTTTCGAAATACAATTTTTTTTAAACTCTATTTAAAAAATTATTTTTTCTTTACATTCTCCGGTTCGCTTATAGTATTTTGAAGGATCACAGCTCGCACACTTCGGGTTCACGACGGCGTGTCTGGATTGTAAGCAGAACCTTCAAATTTATGTTAAATACTATTCGATCTATATTCACTTAAACTGTAAATCGGCCAATTCGATCGGTGAATAAACTGATGATTTCATATAAATTTGTTCAATACAATTTTTCAATAAAATCAATTTTTTAATCTGTATTTTTTATCAACTGATTTATAGCCTGTATCCTAAATCGGCCGATTTTTTTTTGCTGAAGTTTGAAGTTTTTGTTACCCAGTAAATAAAGTCGGTCAAATTCAAGTCCACAACTGCCGATCGATATTAACCTAGGCTATAATTCGGTCGATTAGATTCTTTAATAAAATCAAGATTTAGAAAAATTATTTTTTCTCAACCGATTTATAGCCTCTAACCTAAATCGGCCGGTTTTTGTTACCGGAATTTGTAGACGTTGCGTTTCAGTAAATCAAGCCGAACAAATTTAAGCTCACGACTGGCCGATCTACATTAACCTAGACTATAAATCAGCAGGTTAAGTCTGTAAATAAACTGACAGTTTCACGTGAATTCGTTCAATACGATTCTATAATAAAATCAACATTTAGAAAAATTATTTTTTATCAACCGATTTATAGCCTCTAACCTAACTCGGCCGGTTTTTATTACCGGAATTTGAAATCTTTGCTTCTCAGTAAATCAAGCCGAACAAATTTAAGTTCACGATTTAATTAGATCGGTAAATAAATTGACGGTTTCTCGTTATTTCGTTGAATACAATGCTTAAAAAATAAATGTTTATAAATGCTAAAAAAATTGTTTTTTTTTTATCATTTCTTAAAAAAAATTATTTTTTATCAACCCAGTAGTAGTAATATGTATTTATTGACATACGCACAATGAGAATTACAATAATTACATGGACAATGCACCGAGAGAAAAGATTTCATTGACGACAAAGAAATGGGTAGATTGATTTTTTTTTCATTGATTTCAATGCAATAGTGCATTTGAATTTCAAAGAGAACATTTCATTGCCTGTAAATAAACATTTACTTAGTGAGCATATAATAAAGAAACAGTTTTATTGTTTTAAAGAGACGTTTTCATTGGGTCAAAGAAACGTTTTCATTGATCTCTCTCTCGCACCTAACCTCACTTTTTTGTTTTCCGGTTCTCTCGAACAAACGGCTTCGAGTTTCGAGGAGCCAGAAGCTTAGCCTATTTTTGCCGTACTTCCTTACATACTCACAAAATTTGAACTTTATCTGCCGCGTACTTCGGGAAAAAATAGGTTTCGAAATTTTGAGCTGGTAAGAATAAGGTTTCATTGAATCACAGACGATATCTTTGAAATCAATAAAAAAGGTTCAGTGGTTTAAAGCAATATTTCTTTGAAACAATGTCACTACTTTTCATTGAGTTGGAGATCATTCAAAGAAAAGATAGTATTGAAATTCTAGTATTTCATTTCATTGGCAAAGATTTCCGTGAGTCAATGACACTTTTTCTCTCGGTGTGACAGTAAGAAGTAGTGATGCCAATTGGCCATCGACCGAAGTCCTTCAGCCTTGGTTTTTTTTTTTTAACATCAATCTCGGTCTGTTTTATATGAATACTAACTTAATAAATAAAATGATACAATGAAATACCCTTGCAATTGATTAATCTATTTCGTTTCTTAAATTTAACAGTTGTTGATATGTGGTATGACTCGGGTGTTTAGCTTTCCGTGTAATATTTAGTGCAAGTTGGCTACAAAGTGGTTCAATATTGTTTACTTGACTAATAGCGAATCACCTGGATAGGTACCGGGTTCTTAGTCTAATCGGTGTAATGCCCGTAGTTTCGTAAATAAAAGTGTTTCGTGGGTTATACAGAGGGTTATTGAAGTAGCGGATACGTGTCAGGCGTCGGATAGCGCTGGTTTCCGCGGTTTTTACTTTTTGATCGCTGTTTCTTTACAATTTATAAAAACTGGATGGCCATATTCTAGTATTGGCCGGCATATAGATTTATACTTCTTGGTCAGGTGTTTTATGTGAATAGGTCGATTTGAAAATGTAATTTTCCGGAAGTGAGAAGCTCTTTGTGTGACTTTATTTTTGCATTGTTGCAGGTGGAAGTTAAAATTCAGTTTTTGATCGATATCAATTCCGAGGTATTTCGCATATTGTACGGCTGATATTATCAACCCATTATAGCCTCCATTCTAAATCGACTGATCTTGTGACTAAAATTTTCATTTTTTTCTTTGCACCGAATGAGACTAAAGCGCGCATGCGTTAAGGGTTACTTTTTCCGTCAAAACACGACAAAGAATCCTATAAACGTTACACGCAAGGTATTGTGAATAGGAGTCCATAACGATGGACACCTAGAAGATGAAACCGGAATGTAAAGCGAGGCTGGAGCCGCAGAGTACGACCGCTTGAATATAAAACGATTCGACAGAGCCCCTTGAGAGTCTATAGGATTTTCATGCGTTACGAATGCGGGCACGCGCTCCCCTTAGGAAAACGCGTGAAGAGCCTTAAAATTCTACAGCGAGGCATCTCAGCATCAGCTGCTTCCTGTCCCGCCTTCGTATTGACACTTCTATCCAACGCAGACCCTCCCCGACCGACAATGCCTCACCACGGTTTCATCTAAATTTCCATCGTTTCCGAACCGCATGACAAACCTGGAATAGATTGAAACACGCCGGATGGTCGAAAGAAATGAAAAATAATGTCTTACCCTGTTTGGTTGAACGTGCCAGCTTCTGCGCTTTCCGTGACGTTGAAGACCGTCCTCCGAAATATTTAAATCTGCTTTGCTTCCGCCTAGACAACCACCGTTGTCGTACTGACCCACCAGAAGTCGCAATCTGTTGCCCGGGCAAATTCCCTGTCGTGATAACAAAAAAAATCATCGTTAATAATGTACAGCGCAAGTGGAGATGTAACTCGAATTTGGTGTTGGTAATTTATGGACATTTGACCGGTAAATGATCGTCCCGACTAGAAATCTGGTAGGGCAGCCCTACCGTCACATTTAGGCCTGATCTGGCATGGATAAGTTTGACCTGATAAGGTGTACCTTATTAGAACCGGATCTGGCATTGGAAAGGTTGCCCTGATAAGGTGCACCTTATTAGGACCGGACCTGGCATAGGGAAGGTTGACCTGATAAGGTATTCCCTATTCAGGTCCAGATCTGGCATAGATAAGGTAGACCTGATAAGATGTACCTTAATAGGACCGGATCTGGCAAAGGGAAAGTTGACCTGATAAGGTGTATCTTATTCAGGGCCAGATCGGGAAATATTAAGGTAGACCTAATAAGGTGTATCTTATTCAGGGCCAGATCGGGAAAAATTAAGGTAGACCTGACAAGGTATTCCATATTCAGGTTCAGACCTGGCATAGATAAGGTAGACCTGATCGAAATATTGGCGGAATTAAGAATATCATTTATAAAATCAAAATGTCGCATTCAATATGTTTTTAATTTTAAACCGGTCATTTTGAATTTACAAATTTTAAGTTCAAATTCCTAATTAGTTACGTTAAAAACTGAACTATTATTTAAATAAATAGTGAATTGAACTATTATGGAAATACTGTACGAGATATCCACATAGTCGGTTTGGTCTAGTGGTTAGCGTGCTCGGTTAGGTAGTTAGGTAAATAGGTGGGTCCCGTAGGTCTTAGGTTCAAATCCCGCGTGCATCACTTCCCGAATGATGTTACGAAAAACCGTATCTGAAGACGACTTGTTTTTTTTTTTGTAATATTAATAGAATATTATTGTTCATATTGCGGCATAATGCGCGGAAATTAATAATTAATTTTTTAATTTAATATAAAGATAAGTATATGTATTTATATATCTATGATTATATTTATCAGGCCCTTAAATGGTTATTTTTATCAGGTCCTTATGTGGTAAACTTGAACTGGCCCTGATGTGCCAAAGCGTTACATTTCCAATCAGGGCCGTATAAGGTAGCCAGACAGGGGCCTTGGATTTAGAATCCGGTTACCAGGTCCGGCCCTGATATTCCCCATAACTGAATTTCTAGTCGGGGTTATACGAAAATAAAAAAAGTTGCAAGCTAGAACATTCCTCATTAATTTCCATTTGTACTTTGCAACGTTTTTTTGTCACATTTAAAGTCTTGGTAGCTACGTATACACAACACAAACAAATCGTATAAATTATAAAATCATTATTTAATTGCGTGCCGACTTTTTTTAATTCAATATTTAATAAAATTTGAACAAAGATTTTTTAAATTGTTGTGTAAATTATTAGATTATTTCAATATTTCAATAAATTTCAATTTATTTTATAACATTTTACGTGAGTCATAACAAAATGTAAATCGATGAGAATTAAAAAAAAATCTAAATATAAATATAAAAAAACGTAAAAACCAAGCTCATTTATAGATTCATCCCAAATTCAACACCGATCCTCCTTTAGCATAGCTTTATTTGTAAAAAAATTATTTAGCTCGAACGCTACAAATTTTCGGAAGCTAGAGAACCTACAGACTTTTTTCTAACAATTTAAATTGCATGGTAAATAATCTTGTTTGAATTTTTTTGAAAATAAACACAAAACAAAAGAGTCTAGCTGCCCCGCATGTGTACCATCGCACACAGACTCCATCGTGAAAAAAACGTTACAGAATTACATGAACAATTTAATGCAATTACAAAAAAAAGTTAAAAATACTAAAATTAGCAACAAAACAAATTGTATAAATTTTCAATTGTTTATAACAATAGTAGTTTGCTATTTCACAATTATTGGAGAAATATAATATGAAAGCGTGTTCTTTTAGCTTCAAAACGCGCTTTGGTTAATCGCTCTACGACAGATAGAACCAGAGATATTCATTTTTGAACGGGAATTCGTGTCTATTTGCCGAAAAATTGTCATACCCCATTATAAAAAAAAAAAAATTTCGCCGAACAAAAAAACTTGGGTCTCCTCTTTTCATGTATAGATAACGTAAAAAAAAGATTGATCCGATTAAAAAAATGCACGGTCAAAAAACACCCAAATCAGGCCGATTTCAAGAAGAATGTCTTATATGAATGTCTATTAGGGCTGTTTAAAAAAACATAAATTTCTTATAATCGGCTGCTCCTGAAATGCTGTATTGTTTATCACAAAAAAAAAGTTTTAGCGAAAGCTAGCAGTTGTGCGATGATATTAAGTACTGCCGCATCAAGGCCAAAATTCATGAAAAGCGGCGATTTTTATCATTTTTTTTTTTACGTGGTGAAGCGCTCATGGAGATTGTGGTTGCTTTTGATAGACTATGAAATTGGGTAAAGGCAGAAACATGTTCGATAATGTTTAGTACTGCCGCATCGACATTGAAGTTACCCAAATCAAAAAATTAAATCCTTTAAAACATTGAAATATTCGTTTGCTCATCGACTATTTCGTGCGATTTTAAATGAAAAAATGTCTCTTCAAACGGGAGTCATGTATGATCATAATCATGATGATGATAAGCGATTTTCGAATTTTGGGAAAGTGCGATATCGATGCGGCAGTACCAAATTTGATCATACAGGACTCCCGTTTCATCAGCCATTTTGTCATTTGAAAACGCGCGAAATAGTCGATGAGCAGATGAATATTTCAATGTTTTAAAGGATTTCATTTTTTATTTTGTTAACTTCAATGTCGATGCGGCAGTACTAAACATTATCGAATATTTTTCTGCCTTTACACAATTTCATAGTCTATCGAAAGGAACCACAATCTCCATAAGCGCTTCTCAAAAAAAAAAAAGAAAATTCTAAAAATCGCCGTTTTGAATGAATTTTGGCCTTGATGCGGCAGTACTTAATAACATCGCACAACTCCCAGCTTTCGCGAAAACATTTTTTTTGTGATGATCAATACAACATTTCAGGAGCAACCGATTATAAAGAAATTATGTTTTTTTGAACAGCCCTAATGTCTATTTTTCAAGAATCTACATTTTCAAAAAATTCACCTTTAGTAAACTAGTTTCAAGGAATACATTTTGAAAATTCGCCTGAAGTAAACTATTTTTGAGGGATATATTTTTTTATATGCACGTGAATTATTTTTTTCAGCGTCTCCATAATTTTCTACAAGAATGAAAATGACCTTTATTTCGCATGTCCAAGCTCGTGCGAATCATAGGTACATATATTCATTTTAGACCCACATGTATATTCGGTTCGTGTGATTCTAATTTCATGTACCCCTCGTGACTCGGTTGCTGCCTCGCGTAGTGTGAGTTATTGCGTTAACGGTGGTGAGCGAGGCGAGCTTCGCGTGAGCGCAATTTGTATGGAAATAGGTATGCAAATGTAAATAGCGCAGGAGAGCTTCTACAATGGATGGGAAGTGCATGCGGTACCGTGCCATAGACCACGGTTCGTCAACATCCACTCTTACTTTATTGAGAATGAATCACAGCTGAAAGAATCAGAGAGAATCAATGACCTCAATGATCTTGAAGGATTTTAAAAAACTGTATTAGGTACAGGTTTTTTTGAGCGTCTTGAAGAAAAAGAAGCAAAGAAATGTTACTACTGGCGTATTCGCAACACGCGACTTTCTCATCACATTTTTTACGGGCGTAAAGTTTTTATCGTGAATTCACTGAAGTATAGTGACGAACTGCACGAATAGAAATTTGAGAATTTCGTACATTATTTACAATCTACGTTACCCGCTGTAATTTGTTACGATCGCATTTTTAAATTCGAATTTAAGGATGTATGTCAGATACGTTAGAATCATTGAGCAACTAGTAAGAAAAATTACAAATATTGTATTTAATGACCAACTAAAATAACTGAAATTACGACTTTAGCAAAAAATGAAGATTATTGTGGTTGAAGTCGAAAAACATTGCCTAGAAATGTTGTTTTTCGACTTTTTCCTTGATGTTTTGTTGCTGATTTCATTTATATTTTCCCTGACGCTAACTCTTAAAAACAAAAAACGATATTTTTTTTAACGCTCAAAATAAATATTCATGTCGGTTTTTTTATAGGCAGACCACATATGCATATCTTCTGAGTGATTATTAGTAAATACAGACAGTTCAATTAAGGTTATTCGTGATTAACGCGGCCAAAAGATCTTTGTTCTTGCAACGAAACGACTTGGCAACGCCGTAATGCCTGGACGTTGGTAGCAGTGGGCCCAGCTGATTCTCCCGCGCCGGCCGGCAGTAAATAAATATGGCGGCGTCCGTAACGGACAAACTTCGCTGTAATCGGGGAAGATTTACAACAGTAAAAAAAGAAAAATGGAAAGACAATGTGAGAACGCCTGCGAAACGACGCAAATTTACATTTATTTCGACGTCCCGATTTTATCCTGTCTGGTCAATTAATAATAATGATTATTTTTCCCATCCAAATTTCGACCAATGGAATTGCACCATTCGACGTCACGTGGGGCAAGCTACACGGTATTATACTGATTATTTTTTCAACTCCAATTTCGACCAATCAGAGCGCGGTATTCAACATCACGTGGTACAGCTAGGGTAAAATTATATCGATAATTTTTCGAAAATTTCCCGGCTCGGTTGCTAAGCGATAAACAATAATTTTTTTGACACTTGTAACCTCTGCGAATCTTTAAAACGTCAAGGTACTATTAACGGTCGTCAATATGAGTGAGTCAAAAAAGCGATTTGGTGATGAATCGCTTCAGAACATCGCTAAAAAAATAAAACAAAATGTCCCGGCAAATACAGAAAAGAGTAAAAAATCGATTTGGGCGCAATTCACTGCATTTTGTGCAGAGAGAAAATATGTGTTGGATGCAACATAGGTTTTTGTTCTGATTATGAAATTTCCTTGTCAGAATGATAATTTTTGTCTCATGGTGCAATTCCATTTGTCGCAATTTGAATAGAAAAAATAATCCCCCGAATACCACTCGAGCTTCGAAATTAATCTGATATTTCCCTCCAGGTTCCCTGCAAACAAATAAACTCGTCAAGTTTTCCAGAAAAATCACTCGCGCTACGCGCTCGTGATTTTTTAACCTGGAAAACTTGACTCGTTCATTTGTTTGCAACGAACCTGTCAGGAAATATCCGATAATTTCAAAGCTCTTGTGGTATTACAAGTGATAATTTTTTGATAATTTTGCGTGTTGGTTATATATATAAAACAAAAAATCATTTAGCCGCGTCAACCATCTGTCAAACTGACAGATTGAATTTTATTGTGGCAGTCAAAGGATTTTTATTTGATATGAGTACGTTCGGAGTTGAATCCTTGCAAACTATTGATGAAAAAGTAAAGGGGAATGTCCCTGTTAATACGATTAAATCGAAAACCTCAGTCTGGAATCAATATACAAATGTCTATAACAATTGTGTATTTAATTGCAATACTTTAAACATGAATTCAAAGGTTTTTGATCTGATTATGAAATTTCCTTGTCAGAATGATAATTTTTGTCTCATGGTGCAATTCCATTTGTCGCAATTTGAATAGAAAAAATAATCCCCCGAATACCACTCGAGCTTCGAAATTAATCTGATATTTCCCTCCAGGTTCCCTGCAAACAAATAAACTCGTCAAGTTTTCCAGAAAAATCACTCGCGCTACGCGCTCGTGATTTTTTAACCTGGAAAACTTGACTCGTTCATTTGTTTGCAACGAACCTGTCAGGAAATATCCGATAATTTCAAAGCTCTTGTGGTATTACATGTGATAATTTTCACATTTTGTGAATAGGAAACTAAAGCAAATAAATTTCCGCTACAAAGAATTTGTATTGCGCGCCTCGCATCACGTGACACGGCATCACGTGACACAAGCAAGTCACAGGCTTCGCTGTAAACGGGGAAGATTTACAACAGTAAAAAAAGAAAAATGGAAAGACAATGTGAGAACGGCTGCGAAACGACGCAAATTTACATTTATTTCGACGTCCCGATTTTATCCTGTCTGGTCAATTAATAATAATGATAATTTTCACATTTTGTGAATAGGAAACTAAAGCAAATAAATTTCCGCTACAAAGAATTTGTATTGCGCGCCTCGCATCACGTGACACGGCATCACGTGACACAAGCAAGTCACAGGCTTCGCTGTAAACGGGGAAGATTTACAACAGTAAAAAAAGAAAAATGGAAAGACAATGTGAGAACGGCTGCGAAACGACGCAAATTTACATTTATTTCGACGTCCCGATTTTATCCTGTCTGGTCGATTAATAATAATGACAATTTTCACATTTTGCGAATAGGAAACTAAAGCAAATAGATTTCCGCTACAAAGAATTTGTATTGCGCGCCTCGCATCACGTGACACGGCATCACGTGACACAAGCAAGTCACAGGCTTCGCTGTAAACGGGGAAGATTTACAACAGTAAAAAAAGAAAAATGGAAAGACAATGTGAGAACGGCTGCGAAACGACGCAATTTTACATTTATTTCGACGTCCCGATTTTATCCTGTCTGGTCGATTAATAATAATGACAATTTTCACATTTTGCGAATAGGAAAATAAAGCAAACAGATTTCCGCTACAAAGAATTTGTATTGCGCGCCTCGTATCACGTGACACGGCATCACGTGATACAAGCAAGTCACAAGCTTCGCTGTAAACGGGGAAGATTTACAACAATAAAAAAAGAAAAATGGAAAGACAATGTGAGAACGGCTGCGAAACGACGCAAATTTACATTTATTTCGACGTCCCGATTTTATCCTATCTGGTCGATTAATAATAATGACAATTTTCAAATTTTGCGAATAGGAAACTAAAGCAAATAGATTTCCGCTACAAATAATTTGTATTGCGCGCCTCGCATCACGTGACACGGCATCACGTGACACAAGCAAGTCACAGGCTTCGCTGTAAACGGGGAAGATTTACAACAGTAAAAAAAGAAAAATGGAAAGACAATGTGAGAACGGCTGCGAAACGACGCAAATTTACATTTATTCCGACGTCCCGATTTTATCCTATCTGGTCGATTAATAATAATGACAATTTTCACATTTCGCGAATAGGAAACTAAAGCAAACAGATTTCCGCTACAAAGAATTTGTATTGCGCGCCTCGCATCACGTGACACGGCATCACGTGATGACATCAGCAACGTTGCCAAGCTTAGGGCACGCGTCTTCTCAGTACGTACAACCGGGCCACTTCATCTTATAATATTTAATTATTTACATGGGCAAGCATACATTTTTTTCTTTGAAATATTCTGTATACTTCACTGCAACTGTCAAAACAAAAAAATCCGAAAAAGTAGTTCAGAATGGTATTTTTTGAAAACAGAATCAACAATGTCTACTCTTCTCCCTATGCAATCCATGATAAAAGCCGCAACTTTGAGTTCGAATATCTCGACATTCACTTGGGCAACTACCTTTTAATTCCATCAATGAAACCTTTATGCATTTATTTATAACCTCCGACATTTTTAAGGCAAAAAGTAGAAAACGTCCTTGTAGACATACATCCTTAAGTGGCAATGATACACCGGTGAGAATTTCTTCGCCCAATGTTAAACGCCTATAGGTCGGTCTCTCTCGGACATAGCTCTGTCTCTCTCGCACTTTTTTTCTTTTAATTCTCACAAAAAAACGAATGATTTGATTGAGGAGCCAGAAGCTTAGCCCAATTGTACCATCCTTCCGCGTATTCCCTCAAAATGCAAGCCCAATCTGTGTCGTTTTTTGAGAGAAAATAGCTTTCGAAATTTTTAGGTGTGGTGGGGGAAGAACCACTGCCTCTTAAGAGGCAGTGATACACCGCTGAAAATTTCTTCGTCCAATTTTAAACGCCTATAGGGCTGTCTCTCTCATACCTCACCCCACTTTCCAGTTTTTCGATTCTCCTAAACAAACGGCTTTTAGTATCGAAAAACCAGAACTTTGGCCCAATTCTGCAATAGTTCCGCACATTCCTGTTAAACTTGAGCTTTATTTGCCGAGTAGTTTAGGAGAAAATAGGTTTCGAAATTTTGAGATGTGGTGGGGGAAGTACCATTGCCTCTTAAGCTAGGAGAAGCACTCGAGAGCAGTGCGCGCGGTAACATTAGCGCCTCCTCTTCACATCTCACTTTCGTTTTGGTGGTGTTATTGTTGGCACTGCGATAGTTTGACATCTCGGATTAATATTCCAGTTATTCGTAGATCAAAAGTTTCGAATCTTATGGTATATATAAGGCCTTCGCCGGCTTTGGAATTCGTATGCCATGCGAGTGATCAAAAGTAATATAACACGTTGCATGTGTTTATAGTCTAAACTGCATGAGTGTGAATAACCTCAAATCTGTTTTGTTAATACAATTTTTAAATCCGACATCTAGTGCGAATATATATAGTATAGTTCTTAATGAAAATTGCTCAAGTTCATTGATAGTAGTTCTTTTTTTTACTGCAAGCTAATATGAAAGTTATTATCCTTCGGTATGATACATACAGATAGAATTACTAGCAAATGAGCAGTGAACATAAATATCTGATTCAGTACAGCAAAGATTCTATTATTTTCTTTTCTATAATTCACATGAAATTTATGAAATCATCAATTGTGGAAAAAATGTCTATTAAGTGAAATATTGCTTGGATTACAGGTCTACTAAATAAATACACAATGCATACTTCACAAAATAGACATTTTCTATAATGGTTGGTTTCATAAATCTCATGTGAGTGACTGAAAAAACAAAAATGTTTTTGCTACATACTAAATCCCTTGTTGCTCCCTGCTCATTTGCTGGTAATTCTATCTGTAGTCATACTGAAGCATAATAAATTTGACATTAGCTTGCGGTCCAAAAATGAATAAAAAGTTTTATTTTATTTTTTCATATTTCAGGTAAAGTATCAGAAGGAGTGGAGATTTTGGATTGAATTTCACTACCAAAACTAGGATTCGAATGCAGACAGCACATACCAAATTTCATTGCGGTCCATAGATTTTTCAAAAGTTATTGCGGCTTCGGACGGTACATACAGACGCCGGACAGACAAACAGAAATGAGTTAATGTGTTTTTTGGAATCTGCGACACTCAAAACATGTATTTCCATCAAAATCCATGAGGCGATTTTTTTTTATTGCAATACTTTCTCTACTTACATACTTCGTATGTGATGAGAAGGTAAAAACGCATAAAAAATATGAGATAAAAAGCTTAGGTTTTTAAATGGACTTAACTTCTTACGTTCATCAATATTTTCGCACGTACTTCTCCCTGTGCTCGTATATCACGATGAGTAGGCTGTGCTGCTTGGTAAAATCGATCGGGCCATCGGGATTGAAGAGAGTGGATAACGGGGCAGATGTTGCGGACGTGGCAATACGGGACCCGCGAACTACATCGACAAGACTACTACCCGAGCAAAACTTCTGTGTGTAATTTGTGCTGCAGCGCCAGTAGCTTTACGGCCCCTATATCACTAGCAGATCAATTGTCTGCTAATAGAAGTAAACTCTATAGATTCACTATTGTAGAGCCGTACAATAGACCTCCTCTGGTTGCGGCGAACAAACATAGCCAGCGATATTTCATCGCCAACCGAAACATGTATTGACTCTACATATCGATTGAAAATCCGAAAAAAAACTGCAGAATTCAAATTGATACTAAAACCCATGTAGGAATTGCTATGAGGCTCAATACTGGCTTAGTACCGTTGCCAGAACTGCCAATATTGGCAAATAATTCGGTGCCAGTGTGCGATCAAATCTAAATCTGTACCGTGTTAATAACCCGGGTAGAAATCTGTCAAGGCTTGCCTTATCAGGATCAGGCCCCGATCGGGGAATCCTACAACTAGCCCGATTATGGAAAGTCTGGTTTGGCCCTGATCAGGCGATGCCACGGCTAACCCTATTATGGAAAGCCTTGCTTGGCCCTGATCAGGCAGTGCCACGGCTAGCCCTATTATGGGAAGACTGAACAGGGCGTGATCCGGCGCAATCCGGAGCCGCCGTATTAGGTGTAAGATCAGGCAACCGTGAAATTGTGCTGATTGGGCTTGCCTTACGAGTACCTCATTTCTTACTTTATCCCGTGCGACTCAGAGTCGAATTCAGGTAGCTATCATATTCCATACCTATTATACTTATAGATTGTTACCGTAGAAATAAATATGACGCTGAAACTGGCAGACAGACCTGGCAGACGCGGCCGCCCAGTGAGCCGTAGGTTATTGTTGGGACTGCACTCTCCCCACTACCGCAGAGGCACACGGCAGGCCCGGCGGCAGCGAGCTGTCGCTGGCGCTATACAGGCTAACGTTCTAACAGCCTAGCGCGTAGCTTATACAGCACGTTGAAATTCTTTATTTGTTAATTAAGTGTAACGAAATGAAAAAAAGTACGTTGTATTGGTTTAGGTTTCCAGAATATTTATATAAACTTACTCTGGACTAAGATCATGCTGGCAAGAGTTGTACAATGTTTTGTGGCCGAGGTCGTTACAGCTTACGCACGGATTTCTTATGTGCTTGCACCTCGTCAAAAAAAAACATTCATACGCATGAACGCAGGACATTCTTAATTTACAAGAATATTCTATAAGTCAGTCTGAATTTAGCGGTATATAGTTTACTCCGTTAAAGGCCTTTGTTAATAACGAAAAAAAATTGCAAACTTTTCTTCGTGCTTAGCGTAGCCGTTATACTGCATAATTATGGTGAAAATAAAATAAATAAAAAAACCCTTTAACGAAATACACTATAGTACATTGAATTCGGCTAGATCTACAGAATATTTGTGTAAATTGCCAAATGCCTGGGATCATGCGTGTAAAAGACTAACATACTTTCATATCCATCGTCATTTCAGCGTACGCGCGAATATCCATATACTTGTATCTTGACAGAACATTTATACGCATGAACGCAGGACATTCTTAATTTACAGGAATATTCTATAAGTCCGTCTGCATTTAGCGGTATATAGTTTATTCCGTTAAAGGCCTTTGTTAATAACGAAAAAAAATTGCAAACTTTTCTTCGCACTTGGCGTAATCGATATACTGCATATTTATAGTGAAAATAAAATAAATAAAAAAGCCCTTTAACGAAATACACTATAGTATATTGAATTCAACTAGATCTACAGAATATTTGTGTAAATTGTCAAATGCCTGGGATCATGCGTGTAAAAGGCTCACATACTTTCATATCCATCGTCATTTCAGCGTACGCACGAGTATTCATATACTTGTATCTTGACAGAACATTTATACGCATGAACGCAGGACATTCTTAATTTACAGGAATATTCTATAAGTCCGTCTGCATTTAGCGGTATATAGTTTATTCCGTTAAAGGCCTTTGTTAATAACGAAAAAAAATTGCAAACTTTTCTTCGTGCTTAGCGTAGCCGTTATACTGCATAATTATGGTGAAAATAAAATAAATAAAAAAGCCCATTAACGAAATACACTATATTACATTGAATTCAACTAGATCTACAAAATATTTGTGTAAATTGTCAAATGCCTGGGATCATGCGTGTAAAAGGCTCACATACTTTCATATCCATCGTCATTTCAGCGAACGCGCGAGTATCCATATACTTGTATCTTGACAGAACATTTATACGCATGAACGCAGGACATTCTTAATTTACAGGAATATTCTATGAGTCCGTCTGCATTTAGCGGTATATAGTTTATTCCGTTAAAGGCCTTTGTTAATAACGAAAAAAAATTGCAAACTTTTCTTCGCACTTGGCGTAATCGATATACTGCATATTTAAAGTGAAAATAAAATAAATAAAAAAGCCCTTTAACGAAATACACTATAGTATATTGAATTCAATTAGATCTGCAGAATATTTGTGTAAATTGTCAAATGCCTGGGATCATGCGTGTAAAAGGCTCACATACTTTCATATCCATTGTCATTTCAGCGTACGCACGAGTATTCATATACTTGTACCTTCACAGAACATTTATACGCATGAACGCAGTACATTCTTAATTTACAGGAATATTCTGTAAGTCCGTCTGAATTTAGCGGTATATAGTTTATTCCGTTAAAAGCCTTTGTTAATAACGAAAAAAAAATGCAAACTTTTCTTCGTACTTGGGGCCGTCCATGTACTGTATACTTATGTTGATAATGAAATAAAGTAAAAAACCCTTTAACGAAATACACTATAGTACATTGAATTCGGCTAGATCTACAGAATATTTGTGTAAATTGCCAAATGCCTGGGGTCATGCGTGTAAAAGACTAACATACTTTCATATCCATCGTCATTTCAGCGTACGCGCCAGTATCCATATACGTGTATTTTGACAGAACATTTATACGCATGAACGCAGGACATTCTTAATTTACAGGAGTATTCTATAAGTCAGTCTGAACATAGCGGTATATAGTTTATTCCGTTAAAGGCTTCTGTTAATAACGAAAAAAAAATTGCAAACTTGTCCTCGAACTTGGCGTAGCCGCTATACTGCATATTTATGGTGAAAATAAAATAAATAAAAAAACCCTTTAATGAAATACACTATAGTACATTGAATTCGAATAGATCTACAGAATATTTGTGTAAATTGCCAAATGCCGGGGGTCATGCGTGTAAAAGGCTTACATATTTTCATATCCATCGTCATTTCAGCGTACGCACGAGTATCCATATACGTGTACCTTGACAGAACATTTATACGCATGAAGGCAGGACATTCTTAATTTACAGGAATATTCTATAAGTCAGTCTGAATTTAGCAGTATATAGTTTATTCCGTTAAAGGCCTTTGTTAATAACGAAAAATAATTCCTGTAAATTAAGAATGTCCTGCCTTCATGCGTATAAATGTTCTGTCAAGGTACACGTATATGGATACTCGCGCGTACGGTGAAATGACTATGGCTATGAAATTATGTGAGCCTTTTACACGCATAACCCCAGGCATTTGGCAATTTACACAAATATTCTGTAGATCTAGTTGAATTCAATGTACTATAGTGTATTTCGTTAAAAGGCTTTTTTTTATTTATTTTATTTTCACCATAAATATGCAGTATATCGACTACGCCAAGTTCGAAGAAAAGTTTGCATTTTTTTTTCGTTATTAACAAAGGCTTTTAACGGAATAAACTATATACCGCTAAATTCAGACGGACTTACAGAATATTCCTGTAAATTAAGAATGTCCTGCGTTCATGCGTATAAATGTTCTGTGAAGGTACACGTATATGGATACTCGTGCGTACGCTGAAATGACGATGGATATGAATGTATGTGAGCCTTTTACACGCATGACCCCAGGCATTTGGCAATTTACACAAATATTCTCTAGATCTATTCGAATTCAATGTACTATAGTGTATTTCGTTAAAGGGCTTTTTTCTTTATTTTATTTTCACTATAAATATGCAGTATATCGATTACGCCAAGTGCGAAGAAAAGTTTGCAATTTTTTTTCGTTATTAACAAAGGCCTTTAACGGAATAAACTATATACCGCTAAATGCAGACGGACTTATAGAATATTCCTGTAAATTAAGAATGTCCTGCGTTCATGCGTATAAATGTTCTGTCAAGATACAAGTATATGAATACTCGTGCGTACGCTGAAATGACGATGGATATGAAAGTATGTGAGCCTTTTACACGCATGATCCCAGGCATTTGACAATTTACACAAATATTCTGTAGATCTAGTTGAATTCAATATACTATAGTGTATTTCGTTAAAGGGCTTTTTTATTTATTTTATTTTCACTATAAATATGCAGTATATTGATTACGCCAAGTGCGAAGAAAAGTTTGCAATTTTTTTTCGTTATTAACAAAGGCCTTTAACGGAATAAACTATATACCGCTCAATGCAGACGGACTTATAGAATATTCCTGTAAATTAAGAATGTCCTGCGTTCATGCGTATAAATGTTCTGTCAAGATACAAGTATATGGATACTCGCGCGTTCGCTGAAATGACGATGGATATGAAAGTATGTTAGTCTTTTACACGCATGACCCCAGGCATTTGGCAATTTACACAAATATTCTGTAGATCTAGCCGAATTCAATGTACTATAGTGTATTTCGTTAAAGGGTTTTTTAATTTATTTTATTATCAACATAAGTATGCAGTACATGGACTACGCCAAGTACGAAGAAAAGATTGCATTTTTTTTTTTCGTTATTAACAAAGGCTTTTAACGGAATAAACTATATACCGCTAAATTCAGACAGACTTACAGAATATTCCTGTAAATTAAGAATGTCCTGCGTTCATGCGTATAAATGTTCTGTCAAGATACAAGTATATGGATACTCGCGCGTTCGCTGAAATGACGATGGATATGAAAGTATGTGAGCCTTTTACACGCATGATCCCAGGCATTTGACAATTTACACAAATATTCTGTAGATCTAGTTGAATTCAATGTAATATAGTGTATTTCGTTAAAGGGCTTTTATATTTATTTTATTTTCACCATAATTATGCAGTATAACGGCTACGCTAAGCACGAAGAAAAGTTTGCAATTTTTTTTCGTTATTAACAAAGGCCTTTAACGGAATAAACTATATACCGCTAAATTCAGACGGACTTACAGAATATTCCTGTAAATTAAGAATGTCCTGCGTTCATGCATATAAATGTTCTGTCAAGATACAAGTATATGGATACTCGTGCGTACGCTGAAATGACGATGGATATGAAAGTATGTGAGCCTTTTACACGCATGATCCCAGGCATTTGACAATTTACACAAATATTCTGTAGATCTAGTTGAATTCAATGTACTATAGTGTATTTCGTTAAAGGGCTTTTTTATTTATTTTATTTTTACCATAATTATGCAGTATAACGGCTACGCTAAGCACGAAGAAAAGTTTGCAATTTTTTTTCGTTATTAACAAAGGCCTTTAACGGAGTAAACTATATACCGCTAAATTCAGACTGACTTATAGAATATTCCTGTAAATTAAGAATGTCCTGCGTTCATGCGTATGAATGTTTTTTTTTGACGAGGTGCAAGCACATAAGAAATCCGTGCGTAAGCTGTAACGACCTCGGCCACAAAACATTGTACAACTCTTGCCAGCATGATCTTAGTCCAGAGTAAGTTTATATAAATATTCTGGAAATCTAAACCAATACAACGTACTTTTTTTCATTTCGTTAAACTTAATTAACAAATAAAAAATTTCAACGTGCTGTATAAGCTACGCGCTAGGCTGTTAGAACGTTAGCCTGTATAGCGCCAGCGACAGCTCGCTGCCGCCGGGCCTGCCGTGTGCCTCTGCGGTAGTGGGGAGAGTACAGTCCCAACAAAAACCTACGGCTCACTGGGCGGCTGCGTCTGCCAGGTCTGTCTGCCAGTTCCAGCGTCATGAAATAAATAATGACGTCTGGTTCCAAATAATCGAAATTGTTCATCGGCATTCGAATTGACAATGCTCGCAGCGTTCGCTGCCACGGATACGCTGTTGTCAAAACATAACCTTACTTTCGCATTCTTGGAATACTAGTGTCAGGTCAGTCACATCAACTGTTTGAATTTTAATCTTTCCAAATATTGTTTGTCCGCCATGTTGATGTTATAAGTTTGAAGTTTAAATTCATAATAAAACTAAGATTGTTCATTTTCGTCCGACATTATTGAACCCACCATATGAACTTTACGAATGAAAAATTCAAATTCGCAATCGTCGAATTAGAGATATAATTTATAAAATCGAAATATCGCATTCAAGGTGACGGACAAAGATGCTTTTTGCAATAAATAAATTTTATGCAAATAAAGTCAGTTTTTACTTTTTCCACCGGCATACTAAATCCGCCATTTTGATTTTACGAATTTTGAGTTAAAGTCACTTCTGTGCCAGAGAGATGTCGTATAAGGTCGGCGAATTTCAATCCGAAGTTTTTGGCAGAATCGCCTTTAAATATTGGTTCCATATACCACCCTCTCGCATCACTCCTTTTACTGTAATCGTAAAATAAACTATTATGGAATTACAGACATTTTCACATTTTCCACATAGTCGGTTTGGTCTAGTGGTTAGCGTGCTCGGTTAGATAGTTAGGTAAATAGGTAGGTCCCCTACATGGAAAGAAAAAAGTAGTTGGAAGAACCATCTCCAGCATATGCTGTATCGCTGAATAGTTGCAACAACTCACTTCTGTAACCAATCGCAGTGCTGTTTTGACCAATACAATAGTTGTCATAACCCACTGAGTAGTTGTCATAACCCACTAAGTAGTTGTCATAACCCACTGAGTAGTTGTCATAACCCACTAAGTAGTTGTCATAACCCACTGAGTAGTTGTCATAACCCACTGAGTACTTGTCATAACCCACTGAGTAGTTGTCATAACCCACTGAGTAGTTACCATAACCCACTAAGTAGTTGTCATAACCCACTGAGGAGTTGCCATAAACCACTGAGTAATGACGCTATTTCAACTCTTTCGAATGGTTGTCGGAACCCATTTATTGGTTTATCCAACTACTTTTTTTTCTCCGCGTAGGTCTTGGGTTCAAGTCCTGTGAACACCGAAAGCCATGGAAATATCGATCTGGACACCGGAAGCCATGTAGATATCGACCTGGACCATAAAAACTAATAAAACGGTGCAATATTCTTTACTATTATTCAATCCAATAGATGACACTTAAGACTTTTTACTTTTGGAAAGATTTTCAATACTGTTTTAATACCTTCTTTATTTGGGCGAAATATTATTCCGTATGTCTTATTCCACTACGCCAGCCTTGGCGTACTATTATTCAAGACACTTTTAATATTTGGGAAATACTGTTTTCATACTTCCATTTTTCGAGGGAAATCACTTTTCTCGACGTTTTGGACCATTCTGAGTGTCCTGACATGAAAATCTAAAAAAAAAAATGTTCACGAACACAAAGCTTCCTCTATATGAGGAAGCAAAATACAGAATGAAAATTCCCAGTATTTTGTAACAGTAAATATACAAATTTCTCAATACTTTTTCATTATCGTTACTTTAAATATTGATTTTTAACAAATATTTATTATTTTTTTGTGAATAAAAACTTCCAGTCCAGTACTGTAATTTTCTAGAAAATTTTGTTAACAGTGCGACTGGGTCCCCTTAATTCTCCAGTCTCCGAGAAAACCCTAAAGGGATAAGCAAATGAAAAAGTGAGAGAAAATGTTTTGACAGATGTCAAGCTATCGCCACGATCTCTCAAGAAGTCTTGGCGAAGGGTGTAAACAGCGGCAGCATCAGTAACCGGGTCTCTCGGGCCTCGGAGAGTTATTTGATGACCGCGAAACTATCTTGCTATCTCGTTTCTTGTCTTCGTAACAGATGTTGGACGCGTAGACGCCCCGAGCGGATTTGAGACGAGTAACAACTATAACTTGAGTTACAACGCTATCTCGACAACTTCTTGGTGTGCAACATCTATTGAAGATTCATGGATGTATGGGTGCAATGGTGATTGCAAGTGCACATGCAGACGCGATATAGCTCGCGGATATTATATCTCAAAGTGAGATGCAATGGAAAGCGAACGAACGTCTTGGGCTCTTTCTGATCTCTGCCATGATAAAAGAGCTTGTAATTTCTTTTTCTTCTGCACTCGTAACTATTTCACGGCAAGCAGGATGTGAGAATTAATCATTAAACATTTACAGGTTGCGCCGATGACATTCGCTTGAACTTCAATGATTTTATTGCTGGAATTTCAGTAAAATATTTGCAATGACTGTTCTGACGCGTTAAAAGTCATTTTCTTTTACATTCAATTTGGAATTTCAGTGAACTAAATTCATTTTGAATCAATTTTTTATTCCAATGAACAGAACTTAAGTTGAATCAATTTTGGATTCCAATGAACAGAATTTAAGTTGAATCAACTTTGAGTTTCAATTAACGGAATTGATTTTGAATCAATTTTGAATTTCGATGAACAGAATTAATTTTGAATCAATTTTGAATTTCAATGAATAGAATTCATTTTGAATCAGTTTTGAATCTCAATGAACAGAATTCATTTTTAATCAGTTTTGAATTTCAATGAACAGGATTCATTTTGAATAAGTTTTGAATATCAATGAACAGAAGTCATTTTGAATCAGTTTTGAATTTCAATGAACAGAATTCATTTTGAATCCGTTTTGAATTTCAATGAACAGAATTCATTTTGAATCAGTTTTGAATTTCAATGAACAGAATTCATTTTGAACCAGTTTTGAATTTCAATGAATAGAATTCATTTTGAATTTTAATGAACAGAATTCATTTTAAATCAGTTTTGAATTTCAATGAATAGAATTCATTTTGAATTTTAATGAACAGAATTAATTTTAAATCAGTTTCGAATTTCAATGAACAGAATTCATTTTGAAACAATTTTTTATTTGTGTGAACAAAATTCCGACCGAAATTAATAATGACGTTGAGCTTGGTTTTGAAACATTTACAATCTGTGTCGACCACATTCACTTAATCTTCAAAATTTGTAGTGCTGTAATTTTAGTAAAATATTTACATTTCCATCGGAGCCGTAAAGGTGATTTTTTAAATACATTCAGATTTTAACTTCGGTCATCGAAATTCACAGATACAACATTATGGACCTTCAATTTTTATGATATTTGATACTCGAGCATTTTGCGGGTCGCTGATTATTAAACCGAAAATAAAAATGGCGGATCCAAAATGGCCGGCTACGATTGCAAAAATTGGACAGATTTGAATAAAAGTAAATAATTAAGAGGTCACTGAGTTGCTGATTGGAAATATGGCGTCCAAATTGAAAAAAAATTGTAATTCAAAATATGAAAATGGCACGCATAACAACGGACTAAAATAATTTGAATAATAATAAAATGTGATTTTGATCTTCAAATCTAAAGCGAAAAATATCGAATGAAAAAAAAACCCAAAGCTTAAAAAAAACTTGTCATAAAACTCATATTTCTCAAAACTTTGCTAATTTGAAAATTGAAAATTATTTATTAAATCAAGATATTGACACTACAACTACGATTAAAAAAAATCATTTTCTACGAAAAACTTTTTCTTTATAATAATACAAAAGATTTGTATTTAAACATTTTTTATTCTAGAGCCAAATATTTTCAGAAATATTTTTCATTTTTTTTTTGTGAATGATAATTGAAAAAATGATTACCTGTCGCCCTCGAAGAGCGCAGAGCCACCATCCTTCAAGCCCTGAAGTGTTCTGCTCGAGAACTGTTAGTACGTCTCCTTTCCGGAAAGCCAATTCGTCCGGCGCCTCAGCAATATTGTCGTAAAGTGCTCGCGCTTTAACACATTTTTGCTGTAACCAGAAAAAACAGAAAATTTATTAGTGTCACAGATTTAGATGGAATGTACAGAAGCTTTCTATTTAGAGATAGGAAGATGCGTGTAATGAACTAATGTTCGCTAGAAGTAACGTTGAAGATTCTTATGAACTGCGTGAGAGTGGCAGTTGAAAACTCGCGTCTCGAGTTTCAACTCTCAAGTGAGTTCAATTGAAGTGCTCGAGAGCTGCGGGGCAAGAAACGAGGGAGCAAAGTGCCCCGCATTGAATGAAATATTGACGTCATCCACACAGTGCGAGAGAAAAGACGGAAGGGGCTGCGAGTGAAGTAAATTGTACCAAAGACTTTGACGGATTCCGCGATAAATTGGGTACGCGAATCTCGTAAACTGCATAAAGTGCCTATTTAGAAAATCGACAAAAATCTATTTTCAGCGAGTATAGGAAAATTGGCCCTCAGGATAAATGACCCTGGAAATCGGAGTGTATAAAAAATAAAAATTGAAAAGTAAAATTACAAAAAATAAAAGATAAATGACAAAACTATAAAAGTAAATTTTTTTTTAATTGTGAAATTTCTAAGCTTTTTTTATAACTTTTGCTTCCTCATAGAGGAAGCTTTGTTTTCGTGAAAAAAAAATTGTAATTTTTATGTCAGGACACTCAGAAAAGTGTTTAAAAAAAATGTCCGTATGAGTATGTGTGTGCAAGGCTTTGAAATTTCAATCACCTATAACTCAAGAACCGTTCAACCGATTGAGCTAAAATTTGGCACACAAGCAACATCCCTTCTTTGACTGTAGACATTTTTTACAAATTGTATGCAGAAATTTTTATTTTACATTTTTTTGGAATTAAAAAAAAACGGACGCGCTTCAGCTTTTGCAAAATTAGCGATATTTCGCTAAATAATTCTGCAAAAGTGCAGGTACTCTTAATGTTGTTTGGTAGTGAATTTGACCGAAATCGGAAAAGCGGTTCGGATTTCACGCGATTTTTAATTTTTTATAAAATTAACTTTTTCGCTTCAACTTTCATAAAAGTTCGACGATTCAGCTGAATAGTAGCTCCATAACTGAAGATACGTTTAAAGTTGTTTGGTATTTAATTTTAACAAGATCGGTAAAGCAGTTTAGATTTTACGTGATTTTGAATTTTTTTTTAAATTAGCGTTTTCGCTCTAGATTTCCAAAAATTTGAGAAAGTAATCCAAAACTTTGTACATAATAAAAATGTAAAGCAACGGTGTTTGTTGTGGTGTTTTGTACCGGTGTGCAACTTTGATAATTTCTTTAGATTACAAACGTTTTTAAATTTCTAATGCCCATAAGTACCAAAATTCAATTGCCCATAATTTTCGAACGGCAAGATCCATCAAGCTAAAATTTTGCATCGAAGTGAAGTATTAGCTCATCTTCAGTTTCTTTAATTTATTGTAAAAACTATCCACACATACAGATTTATAACATACACAAAATAATATATTGAAATACCCAATATATATTTTTTTTTACAATTTCTT
This sequence comes from Ephialtes manifestator, assembly GCA_963970395.1. Classification (NCBI taxonomy): domain Eukaryota; kingdom Metazoa; phylum Arthropoda; class Insecta; order Hymenoptera; family Ichneumonidae; genus Ephialtes; species Ephialtes manifestator. The sequence goes on along the minus strand of OZ019968.1, from coordinate 9,281,187 downwards.
GAAAAATTTCACAAAATTGTGGATAATAAAATATTGAAATTATTAATATTTTATAATAAACCGTTTTGGCTAAAAAACCAAAACATATATAAATATTATAAGAATATTTGATATTGAGTTATAACATATTTATATTGAAACGTTATGGTTTGAAAAAATAAAGCTGCAAAGTAGAACTTTGCAAATTACTTCCTCATTATTTTTCGCTTTTCACAAAGCTTCCTCTTTGAGGAAACCAAAATTAATTGACATACTTCCTCATAGAGGTAGCTTTGGAAGAAGCGAAAAGTAATGAGAAAACAATTTGCCAAATCCTACTTTTCAGCATTTGTTACAAATTTTAAAAAACTTTTTTAATTTGTAAATTCATAGGGAATGAAACCGAGGCGAGGGGTTTCATCTCCTAGTCTCTCCGCCTCCAGCGGAATGTATCCAGCGAAGGGTGTTCCATATTTTGTCCGAAAAAATAAAAAACGAGTATCTGAAGATTAACAAAGTTTCGTCAAAAAGTCCAAAGCCAAAAAGTTTACGAAATTTCCATCTTTTATGGGGTCAATTTTCTTGTGTTACTATTTTCAGCTATGTTGTCTAATGTTTTATGGTTTGAATAGGGTAACTATGTTGTGCGCAAGCGGCCAAACTGTTTACCTCCTGGCTTACAGTTTTTTTTTCTTTCTGTAAAATAAAACCCCGTCCTAAACTGAAATAAAATTTCCCTAACGGCCCGGGCCCCCCGAGTTGGCGATCCGCGCCTGAGCGCGCGAAAGCTCCCGTAGTTCCGGCTCGGCCGACAGATGGCCACGACGATGCGGTTTCTCTCGCAAGAGAATGGAGACCCGGCCGTGCATAAAAGCAGCGAAGATTCAGAGCTTTTGATCCGAAACTTCCTGCCCGTTTCACACAGTAGAGACGACCGCACGAGGTAAGGATCCGGGAATTGTGCTGCCTACGTACCATTCCTAAGTTTTCTTCTATTTACTGCTCATAAGTAAATATATTAACCCGAGGTTGCTGTTTAAGCGATTTCTTTCTTTCAGAATTCTCCTGGCTGTCCATAAGTCTGGACTTTCCCTTTAAATTGTATTTTTTTTTTTTTGGAGTATAAATATTTTAAAAAAATAATATTCTTTTAACGTAAATTGCCCTCCCTAACAAATTTACTGCCCATAAGTGAATTTTCCTCTAATAAGTGACTGCTGACTTTAAGTAGTCACCCTTTCCTTTTCCTCACGAACTCGCCGACTCTAAAAAACTCAGTTTTTTTTTTCGTTAACTTTTATTAATATGTTTTTAATTGTTGTTCTCTACTACGGAATGCGCCTGCACAAATAAACGAAAGCGAAGGAGAAAAAATTCTCCTTGTTAAAATCTAAATTGCCTTGTCATCATTTACGACAACTATAGATTATTGCACTGTATGGGTTAAATTTTTGGACGTAACATTTAGATAAATTTTTATCGTTAATTCCAATGTATTGATTATTATAAATATGTAAGTAATTATTGTTTGCCATTAATTGACATTAAATAGAGCATTGCATTCATTTTCATATAGTTTGCATTAAAATGAATGTAACAAAACTGTTAATATTAATGGAATTAGAAAAATCGGTAACGTAATAAAATTTTATATCGGTTACATAAAGTTTTGGCTAGAATTTATTTGCTACGTGGGTTTTCGAGTGATTTTGAAGGATTCAGCGCTAAATTGCGTAGACAAGCTCCGAAAGCGGCTCCTGTTAAACTTTCTAAATTAGCCACGCGAACGCTCGCCCTCTCGTCGCCAAGTAATTGGCAGAGAAGTAATTATTTTCCAGCGACAGAACGAGGCGAAACGGCGAGTAATTGACGCGTCGTGTTCTACGAACATATCTCCTTTCCTCCATTCTCCAACGAAGGCTATTAATTTTAACGGAAACTCGCTGAAATATTGTCGAGAAAGGGCACAAAAAAATGTAGATTTTTTTATTCAATATAACAACGCGACATTTTTTTTCTCGTAGTATTTCAATAAAATAAATTTTAAAAATGGTATAATTTATTTATTTTTTTCAATTACATATTTTCATCAGGTTACTGTAATTTGATACTGTTTAGAAATAAATCGACTGTTAAAACCGAAAAATCTCGCTTAAATTTTGTCGTTAAGATAAGAATTTAATTAAATTTGTTATCGGTTTTTTTTTCTTACAAATTACAAATATAATACAGTGAGTATATCAGATTTTATTTTTATAATATATAAACAAAATAACGAAAAGTTTTGCTCTCGTATCCACATTTTGTTCGACTTATTGTGCCGAAATAAAAATTTATCCAATATTATCCGATTATTAAATCTAAGAATAAACTCATAGCTATTCCCAATAAAAAAGTATGAACTTTTATTTCTATCCCTTTTTCAATAAATAAAAAGGGTGGGGGTCAAAATGGCGAATGACCAAAATAGCGAATGGTTAAAATAGCGAATTTCAAAATAAGGAACGTCTGAATCTAGAATGGCCATCATTATGAAATTCGCTATTACAGCCATGGGCTATTTTGATCATTCGCTATTTTGACCCCCAATCTTATTAAAATGCAATCAAAATAGCGAATGGTCAAAATAGCGAATGGCTAACATAGCGAATTTCATAATGATGGCGATTCTATATTTAGACGTTCCTTATTTTGAAATTTGTTATTTTAGCCATTCGCTATTTTGGTCATTCGCTATTTTGACCCCCACCCAATAAAAAGGTTCTATTTTTACTGTCAGAACGTTCAAATAAAACCTCGTAAAAGATTTTTTTTAAAGTTGACGTTTACATTTGCCTCAAGCTATAAAATAAAATATAAAAAATTTAATGAATTCGACCATTCAATATATAACTTTTTCACTCACTGCACCATTTTTAAAAAAAGTTGGAATTGTTATTTTTATTAATAAAACATGAATAAAAATTTGAGTTTTATTACCATGATATAAAAAATATTGGTTTAAAAAAAAAGTGTATTTTTTTTAGTTCTACATATTTGCCTTCGTGCTGTCGGACTGAATTTTGAAATTCTGCCAACATAATCCTGAAAGTGCTCCAAGGATTCCATTCTCTCCTTATGGCCTCGTCGGGGCTTTCACATTGGAATTTAATAGAAGCATTTCTCGACGTCAGTCTACATTTATATGCGAACTAGGATGCGTAAAACGTCCTTGAAAATATACAGCGATGAAGTTACGTAAAACGTTAATAAAGCATTGCACGGATTACCAGCCTTGGGCTAATCGTACTCTGATTAGAGACTCGTAATTAGTGTATCTTCTTGTGGGGCCTTCAAGTCACTTTTATATTTAATTCATGACCATCTGCTTTGCATTTTAACCCCAGGAGATCTTAAGAATCAAAATTACGCTAAATTGTATGTAATTAATCATGCTGTATGACTCAGACAAAACGAATTGTAAGGTTTTCATTTTTTATGACGAATTGAAGAACAAAAGAAATTATATAAATATTTTTATATCTTTTAGCCTGAAATTTCTATTCTATTCCGTTTTCATTTTTGAATAAATTAATATTTATGAATTTATTTCACAAAGGTGTTGAAATTTTTTATAATATAAAAATTAAATTGTTAGCTGCAAAGGGTCGAAATTTATTTTTATAAAAGCAAACATAATGCGTGAATACATTTTTTTAATACATTAATATTTGTGTTATTTTTATTCTTGGTAGGTTTTAGAATTTAGTGTGCTGCAGAGTACAAATTTTCTATAGTTTATATTTTACATTTTATATACTTTATTATCAAGAAATAAACTGAAAAAAATGGTGTCTAGAATAAATAAATATTAATAAATTGAAAAATAAATAATGAGGTCACGTATTTTTATCAGTTTATGCTATACTGCACAGCAACTTTTCTGAAAAATGTAAACCTAATTTATACAAAAATCTAACAATAAATGAATACTTATGTAATTTTTATTACAACAGCCTTTATGATCCATCATAAAAATGAATCTGCTGAAATAAATGCATTCAGCTGAAAATATTTAAAAAAAAAGATGCAAAGTAGAACCTTGCACATTGCTTCCTCATTATTTTTCGCTTTTTACAAAGCTCCCTCTGTGAGGAAGCAGTATGTTATTCAATTTTGGCTTCCTCATAGAGGAAGCTTTGTAAAAAGCGAAAAATAATGAGGAAGCAATGTGCAAGGTTCTACTTTGCATCTTTTTTTTTAATACCTTGTGTCTCTTTTGCAGAGGTGTTTTATACAGCTATAAATCACCTCTGCAAACACCGTTACATCTAATTTTGATTAGATACAAATTTTTGTCGTACTTTCTCCACTTTTCCGGAAGTTATAGCGAAAATCTACATTTTTTTAAAATGAAAAATGGTGTAAAATCCGAACGACTTTACCGATCATCACCAAATTTGGTACATGGCATTTCTGAATGTTATTTTTCGTCTGTACAAAATTTCTGTTCATTTGTTGAAATTTGACGTAATTTAGATCAAAATCTATTTTTTTCGAAAAATTCAAAATTCTATAAAATCCGAACCGCTTTACCGATTTCGTCGAAATTCAATACCATACAACATTGAACGTATCTTCAGTTATGAAGAACTATTTAGCCAAATCGGCGAACTTTTACGAAAGTTAGAGCGACCACGCCCTTTTTTCAACAAATTAAAATCAACATAAAATCTTAATGACTTCACATATTTTGGCAAAAATCACAACATTCAAAGAGGGGCAGCTACTCTACTTGCGTGCCAAATTTGAGCCGGATCGCTCGAACGGTTACCGAGCGAGAGGAGATTGAATTTTCGAAGCCCAGCACACACACACACACACACACACACACACACACACACACACACACACACACACACACACACACACACACACACACACACACACACACACACATACATACATACATACGGACATTTTTTCTAAACCACTTTTCTCGACGTTTTAGGTGATTCTGAGCATACTGACATGAAAATCTCGAAAAAAAAAAATTTCATGAAAACAAAGCTTCCTCTATGAGGAAGCAAAAACAGTAAAATCTTTTATATTTTACATTTCACTCATATTATTATTTGTTCAAATATTTTTCCTCTTTTGTTGTCAATAAATAATTAATATTGATTCACTTTCATGTATACGGGGCATTCCATACCAACTCGACCAACGACCGACCCTCAACTTCCCAAATATGGTTCGTGATTTTTTATGTTATTCTTCCACATAAAAAATGCACGTAGATTTTTTTTTCAGATTTGTTTTTTTATCGTCATTTTTTAATTATAAATATTTAAAGCTAAACAAAAAACGCCATTTTCCTTATTTGAATTCTTTTTCTTTCTTTAATACTGTGATGCACAACAAAATTTTTGGTCCACAAGCCAAAGTGGAGAAAACATTACGTCTATTTTTTTGCGTTTTGCGATTTTTAAAAAATTGATACTACTTTTATAAATCTACACAAAATCGTTGTGTGAAAAAATTGCAAACCATATTTGTCAAGTTGAGGGTCGGCAGTTGGTCGAAATGGTATGGAATGCCCCATATGTACTTCCTCCGCTTCCACTTTGCCTTACCTGTTTATGTTCCAGACCACTTTTAGAATAAGAGTAAACGTAATTTCAGAAATTGTTGGCACTGCTTGCAGAAACACAGAACGGCAAAGAAAGTGAGTGATTGTTGAAGAAAAGACAGAAGAAAGTAAAGAGGAAGCGAAGCAAACCTGTACTATCTAGTAATCCAGGGTGGGCTAGTCCTAAGCTAATATTTTCAAGGCGGGACCGCACACGCCTCGCGTCCCACTCGTCGTTATACATTTCTATGGAACGCTTTACGTTTTGTGCTTCTGCGCTTGTAACGTTTTATAACGCTCCAACGTGTATAGTGCTGACTACTATATGGGTCATTTCGTACCAAGTGTGCCACCCAAATGTAGCATGGTCACAAAAAGTGTTCCTAATTTTTTCAAAAGCTGTTTATAGTATCACGAACATCCATAAATTATTTCAGAATTTTAGCACCTATGGTTTGCCCAAAATTTAATAACTATTTTATTGTATTTCATTTTTTTTAATTCGCTGTATATTCAAAATTACCGATGGAACAAAAAATTTGTTTGTCAATTTGTCAAAAAATAGTTTTAATAACTATTTTATTGTATTTCGTTTTTTTTTTTCAATTCGCTGCATATTCAAAATTACCGATCGTACAAAAAATTTGTTTGTCAATTTGTCAAAAAATACTTTTAATAACTATTTTATTGTATTTCATTTTTTTCAATTCGCTGTATATTCAAAATTACCGATCGTTCAAAAAATTTGTTTGTCAATTTGTCAAAAAATAGTTATAATAACTATTTTATTGTATTTCATTTTTTTTCAATTCGCTGTATATTCAAAATTACCGATCGTACAAAACATTTGTTTGTCAATTTGTCAGAAAATACTTTTAATAACTATTTTATTGTATTTCATTTTTTTCAATTTGCTGTATATTCAAAATTACCGATCGTACAAAAATGTGTACCTTTATAAAATTTATGTTTTTGAATGAACTTTTTAATAAAAAAATTTCATAGCTGATCAAAAAAATTTCCGCGGTTTTTCGACAAAATAAAGTAACAATATTTTTTTTTCGTTGAGACAGACCATTCCGATTTTTCTCAAAATTTCACAGAATTTCCATTATTATGGTTACAAACTGCAGACAAAATTGACGTGAAGGCAAATAAATGACCTACTTGGTATGGAATGACCCATATAGGGAAGGCGCGTGATTCCCAAGACCGCCCGGCCCTTCCACTTATGACTCTTATGAGTCAAGGTATTATATCCTGAGCTTCCAACAGCGCCAGAAGCAGACTCGATAATTCTACCTACGCGGAGAATGAAGGGAAGATGAACGAGGTCCCAAAAGAACAATAACTCACTCTATACTCGAGCAGTGGAACAATTTTATATCTACCGCCGATCTCGTCATAGAAATATTGAAATTAATATATCTAAGTGGTTGTGTGATTTCAACATTTTTTATTAATATATATTTTGTAAATTAATTTTAGGGCTAACATCACTCTATTCTGGTAGAAATTTTTGTATGATAATTAATATAAAGTATTGAAAGTTTTTTGCAGATACGCGTATATTAAATTTAATATACAAATATTAATTAATATACTAAAAAAATGTTGTTAAATTAATATACAGTATACTAAATACTTCATAAAAGTTGTGTTTATAATATAATTATTGGTATTTTACAACATATCTGTCTTTTAAATGAAATTTAATATACAGATACAGATATGTTGTAAAATACCAATAATTATATTATAAATACAACTGTGATGAAGTTAAATTAAATGATATTTAATATACCGTATCTGCAAAAGAACTTCCAATACATATGGGTCATTCCACGGGATTTCGCACAAAAAAAAACCCGACCGACTCCAATTTTCGCCTATTTTTTTTATATTGTTGACTATGTCAAACGGAGCATCTGTGAATTTTTTGAGAATTTTATCCTTATATTTCGACGAGCCATAAAATAAAAGGTGAAAAAAATGAAAAAAATTCTGACGTCAAGTGGAATAATGATATCGACAAAAATAACTAGGTCAAAATTTTCGTAATTCAACACAGTTTACGGTAAAAATAATCAAATTAAAAAATAAACATAACTTCTACTTTATTTATGTCTTCTACCAAGAAAAGGTACCATTTCGCTAATTTGGCCCCCTCCGATTTCAATACAAAAAATCACGAATATACTACATGGAGTCCCAAACATTTTAAGCACAAGCCCAAGATGGAGAACGCATTTAACCCATTTTTAAAAAAATATTTTGGGTAATTGATTTTTTTAATTTTCTTCCAATCTTCTGCGTATTTTTTTATGTAATTGGTAATATTAAAAGGAGCTTATGTGATTTTTTTCATAATTAGCGAAAATTAGCCTTTTCTTGGTAAAAGACATAAATAAAATAGAAGTTATGTTTATTTTTTATTTTGATTATTTTTACCGTAAACTGTGTTGAATTACGAAAATTTTGACCTAGTTATTTTTGTCGATATCATTATTCCACTTGACGTCAGATTTTTTTTCATTTTTTTTCATCTTTTATTTTATGGCTCGTCGAAATATAAGAATAAAATTCTCAAAAAATTCACAGATGCACCGTTTGACATAGTCAACAATATAAAAAAATTAAGCGAAAATTGGAGTCGGTCGGGTTTTTTTTTGTGCGAAATCCCGTGGAATGACCCATATATATTAATTTGCAAACTATTTTTAACAGTGTAGGATTGTGGAAAAATTATTTTGTTTTTGTCTTATAAATACTTTAGGATCATAAAAAAATATGTAGTTGGTCCTATAGTGAAATTTTTTTTTAACTTTCAATTATCGAGCGGCTGCCGTTGACCCGTTATGAAATGGAGAAGCCAAGCGGCGAGAAGGTTGGCACATCGGCTAGAAAATTATCAGCAAAGATCCTGACGACTTTGAAGTAGAAGAATCTTTTGGTTACCGAATTTTTAACTTTTTAGCAGTATTCTCCGCTATATTGCAAGCTGTTGTGTGCAAAAAATGTAAATCTGATGTGATGTTCACCGAATCTGGTAACTGCTCGAAAAACTTTAAACGCGTTTTTCCCGGAACTACTTTTTTCAAACTGGGAGAACGTTTTACTTAAACACCGTTGCATGGACCGATTTGAAATTTTGACACATGAAATTTTGAGATTTTGACATTAGCTTCACAATTACATTCTCTATCGAAGTACGTAGCCGTTTCTTTTTATTTAATGTAAACTTTTTTTCAATAAACGATTTACTCCTTTTTTGTTCGCAAAAAATCGATTCATTTTTTCAAAAGTCCACCATGTCTACGAAATATAATTTTTTTTTAAATCCTTAAGTAGTTCTATAGCCAATACTATATGGATTATCAAATTTTTTGGTTTTTTGTTACAGATCGTATACTTCACGAGAAAAACGTCCTCTCGTAAAGGTGTTTTAAAAAAAGACGTTTTTAAGATGGGGTCTGTCGCCGCCATTTTGTATCAAAATGATAATTTAAAAAAAATTGCATACTTCAATATGTGTTAAATAAAACCTCTGAAAAGAAATCCTATTTCTTGTTTCATACTCCCAAAATAAATCGTCAAAGTTAGGCCTTTTTTTCTGCCGCTAAAGTGGTGTTACCCCTTAAGAGTCAGTGATACACCCCTCCCCCCCGCAGAAATTTTGAAAGTTATTTTCTTCTAAACTTCTCGACAGATAGGACTCAAATTTTGAGAGAATATGCGGAAATACGGCAGAATTGGACTAAGCTTCTGGCTCGTCAACTGATTCAATCGTTTTTTTTTTGTGAGAATTAAAAAACAAATAGTGCGAGAGAGACAGAGCTATGTCCGAGAGAGACAGACCTATAGGCATTTAACATTGGGCGAAGAAATTCCAGCCGGTGTATCACATGCTCTTAAGCACTAATTTTGCTTCTTCATAGAGGAAGATTTATTTTCGTGAAATTTTTTTCTCAACATTTTTATTTCAGGATACTAAAAATAGTCCACAACATCGATAGGAATGATTTAGAACAAGTGTCCGTATGCATATATCTTTTCTCCCGACTTCGCTAAAATAACCCCATTTCGTGTCCGCAACGTGGACTGGAAATCGCTCATTTGTTGTCTGCTTTCATTACCTCCCGAGGAAGGTAATCACGAAATGTGGTTATTTTTTAGCGAAATCGGGAGAAAAGTATAGTACGTTACATGGGAGGGGTGCGACTTTTCACCTCGTGTGAATTTCTGCCCTCACTTCGCTCGAGCATCAAACTTCACTCTCGGTAAAAAGTTGCATTTCCCTCCCTTGTAACGTAATGTACTATAATATACAGGGCTTCGAAATTTCAATCGCCTACAACTCAAGAATCGTTCAACCGATTGAGCTGGAATTTGGCACAGAAGTGAAACAGCCGCTCGTCTTTTATTGTTGATTGGGTTCGGTATCTCAAGTTTTGCAAAAGTTTATGAAATAACGTTAACCTTTAACGTTATTTCGAAATAACGAAAATATGAAAACTCCATAAAATCCGAATCGCTTTACTGATTTTGCCCAAATTCAATACCAAAGGCCACATTACTCTGTTCATTTCTCAAACGAAATTTCAGCCAGAAAGCTAAAAATTTGTTCGAGTTAGAGCGTTGACGGACATTTTTAAAAATCTTTAAAATCTCATAAAAACAAAATGCGTCAATCGATTTTTATAAAATTAATACCAAGCAAAGACTGACTAATACTCCACACGGCATTAAAATTTGAGCAGGTTCGGTTAAGTAGTTCACGAGTTATGGTAGAATGAATTTTAGGCAATTTATCACACACACACACATAGATACATACAAACAATTTTTCTAAAGCCCTTTTCTCGACATTTTGGACCATTTTGAGTGTTCTGACATGAAAATATCAACAACAAAAATTTCATGGAGCCAAAGCTTCCCTTATAAGGAAGCAAAAGAATTTTAACACCAAAATGTCCTATCAATAAAATTGAAATAATTCAAAATCAAAACTGAAAATCCTGAAATTTAATTTTTTACATTAAATTTTTTTTTAAATTGTCATGTACTATTATTCCTTCTCATCACCAGCCCTTAACGATCTCAAGCTCGCTTAATTATTACCTTATCAATCAATGAATCTTCAGACTATATTAATAAACGCAAAAACAGAACAAATTTTCGTCCCAACGAAAGGAGGTTTCCGTGCTTGTTTCGTGGCAAAGGTTGATACTAATCGGCCAGTGGCTCTCGATGAGATTTTACTCATCGTCGGCCCTAGAGGGTAATTATTACGATGAGGAAGATAAAGAGGAAGAGGGGTTGAGACTAGAACGCTGATTATACCGGAAGAGCGATGGCACTGACAGCTTCTCTCGTGACGGGGTTGACGAAGATGAAGATGAAGGGTACTTCATGGGTTCGTGGCAGTCTGGAAGCCAAGGGGAAGGCAAAAGAGAGTGAGAGAGAGGGAAGAGGGGAATCTTCTCACGTGGTACAGCAGTTTGCACAAGTGAAAAGCCCACGTGACGTTAAAACAGCCAAGTCACCCTTCCGGGCGATCGATGACGCGTTTTCATCCAGCAAGCCACCTAGACACGCGACTTATCGTCATTTCTCTATTCATAAGTCCGCCCACAGTCACTCTACATCATCTTTGTAATTTACATACATACACGCTTACAAACTTCGCATGGTTAGTTGGGGTGCACTGACGTTCCGGTTTGCCCGAGAAATTACATCCCCGGGCTAACACGTGTCGGGCGAGTGTCCCTTGTGACTTGAATACATGGATAATGGGACCCTGTACCCTAGTTTGTTCCCACTATGAGAACAAAGAATGTGGACTATCCACATATCGTACATGAAATAGTCGCTTTGTTGTTCTTATCAAAGAAACGGTATGAGAGCACCAAAATAAAAGGTAATATCAATAACGAGGAATACAAGACATTTTTTTACGGAATTTTTCGTAAGGTGGGATTTTTGCTTCCTCATAGAGGTTGAATTGTTTTGATGAAAAAAAAAACATATTTCGTGATTTTTATAGTACAAAGTATATAAAATCTAAAATCTGTACTATAAAACTATATATTTATAGTTTTATGGTACAAGACATCAATAAAAGTGGTTTAGAAAAAATACCTGTATGTATGTGTATATTAGGGCTGTTCAAAAAAACATAATTTTCTTATAATCGATTGCTCCTGAAATGCTGTATTGATTATCACCAAAAAAATGTTTTCGCGAAAGCTGGCAGTTGTGCGATGATATTAAGTACTGCCGCATCAAGGCCAAAATTCATGAAAAGCGGCGATTTTTAGAAATTTTTTATTTTACGTGGTGAAGCGCTCATGGAGATTGTGGTTGCTTTCGATAGACTATGAAATTGTGTAAAGGCAGAAACATGTTCGATAATGTTTAGTACTGCCGCATCGACATTGAAGTTACCAAAATCAAAAAATTATATCCTTTAAAACATTGAAAAATTCGTCTGCTCATCGACTATTTCATGCGATTTCAAATGAAAAAATGGCTCTTGAAACGGGAGTCATGTATGATCATAATCATGATAATGATAAGCGATTTTCGAATTTTGGGAAACTGCGATATCGATGCGGTAGTACTAAATTTGATCATACAGGACTCCCGTTTCATGAGCTATTTTTTCATTTGAAAACGAGTGAAATAGTCGATGAGCAGATGAATATTTCAATGTTTTAAAGGATTTCATTTTTTATTTTGTTAACTTCAATGTCGATGCGGCAGTACTAAACATTATCGAACATGTTTCTACCTTTACACAATTTCATAGTTTATCGAAAGCAACCATAATTTCCATGAGCGCTTCACCAAGTAAAAATAAAATTTTCTAACAATCGCCGTTTTTAATTAAATTTGGCCTTGATGCGGCAATTCTTAATATCATCGCACAACTCCCAGCTTTCGCGAAAACATTTTTTTGGTGATAATCAATACAGCATTTCAGGAGCAACCGATTACAAGAAAATTATGTTTTTTTGAACAGCCCTAGTGTGTAAGTGTGTGTATGCAGGGCTTTGAAATTTTATTCACCTACACAGAGAAAAGGGTGTAGTTTTAGGAACTAGGAAGGGTGTAGTAAAATATGGCATTAGCCAGTTATTGAGTGTCAGAATCAACCGATTGGTAGTGCCAACTAGCCGATTGATGTCAACCAACCGATTGGCAATGCCAACCAAACTACATCCAACGCTCCAAGCATTTAAAGGTTGGTTTTCTCAACTAACCCGTTTTCTCCTAGTATAACTCAAGAATCATTCAACCGATTGAGCATTTGGCAAACATTTTGAAAATTTGGCAAACAAGCAACAGCCGTTCCTTCGCTGTTGATTTTTTTACGAACTGTATGCAGAATTTTTTGTTTACAGCTTTTTGAATTTTTTCAAAAAAGGGCGTGCGCACTCTAGCTTTCGCAAAATTAGCGATATTTCGGTAAATAATTCTTCACAAGTGCAGGTAGTCTTAATGTTGTTTGGTATTGAATTTGACCGAAATCAGAAAGACGGTTCGGATTTTATGCGATCATGAATTTTTTTTAAATTAACATTTTCGCTTCAAGTTTTATAAAAGATCGACGATTTAGCTGAATAGTTCTCCATATCTGAAGATACGTTCAGGGTTGTTTGGTATTTGATTTTAACAAGATCGGTAAAGCGGTTTGGTTTTTACGTGATTTTGAATAATGAGGAAGCAATTGCCAAAGTTCTACATTGCAGCTTTATTTTTAAGGTTTTCAACGTCTAAATAGAACTTCTTTCTATTTTTTAATAAATGGGGTTCTTTGACAGAGGATTAAACATCGATCTGCCGTTCTGGTTTTTTAAATATTGGTGACCGATAAAAACCGACAATTTCCAGTATGAGATTTTCCGCTTGGGAAAAAACTACAGAAATGTTTCAAAATGCGGCCGAAGTTTGATGTCAATGACGAATGGCAGGTTGAAAAACACTTGAGTTTTGGACAATTCAGAGAATAAAGAGTTAATATTCTAAATGATCCTAACAAGTAGAAAGTAAATCATCGAAATTTGTGGTAAAGTGAAACAGATAAGGAAGACAACAAGTACATTTGTAGGTTGCAGATCAAATCATTCCAGTTTCCAGTCACCAACGACAAAAGGTCGAAATCTGTAACAATGATTGGAAATAAGATCAAACAAACACTCTGGGTGATTGATCAAGGCGAATATTAATCACAGTCGGTCAGGTCATTAAATCATTCCAGTTTCCTGTTACCAATGACAAAAGGCCGAAATCTCTAACAATGGTTGGAAATAAGATCAAAGAAACACTCTTGCTGTTTGATCAAGGCGAATGTTGATACCTGTCGGTCAGGTCATCAAATCATTCCAATTCCCAGCTACCAATAACAAAAGACCGAAATCTCTAACTATGATTGCAAATAAGATCAAACGAACACTCTGGGTGTTTGATTCAGGCGAATGTTGATCACAGTCGGTCAGGTCATCAAATCATTCCAGTTCCCAGCTACCAATAACAAAAGACCGAAATCTCTAACAATGATTGCAAATAAGATCAAACGAACACTCTGGGTGTTTCATCAAGGCGAATGTTTATTTGGAATGATTTGGTAAGCAAGAATCAAGACCTTGTTCAACAATATCAAACCGGAGAAACTGGACAAAGTATAGAAACGATGATTGCTTCCAGATTACCCATTCATGTCTGAAGATCACAATAATGGAATCGCGTGATCTTCATTAATCTTCATTTACCACCTCATCTTGCGCTTTCTTCCTTCCTATGTATATTTCCCTTGAGAACTTTTTCTTGTTTGATGAATTAGGAATGAAGCCCAATTATGCCGAAGCGATAAGAGAGGAGTAAAAAAGCTTGAGGCCGACGGAGTTTGAAGGAGTCCTGCCTGGGGCGGAGGATTGAATTATGCAGATTTCCGCCATCACCGGACAATCCCGTTCAAGAATCACTTCCTTCTCTACCACACCCCATTCTTCAACATAATCTTCAGCTCCTCCAGGATATTCTACGTTCAGAGCAGGCGAAAAAATCCCACCAACCCAGACTTTGAGAATCCTTAATCACATTCTCTTATCCATTGAATCTCTAGATTGTTATTGAGATTAAAAAAAAAAGATAAAGCAAATTTTTCTCGTTTTTTAAACACTTTTCTTGCTACTTAAACAGTTTTGTTTTTCATAATATGACGTCATCTTCTGTCGGATGCTTTGGAAATTAAAGCAATTCTGGAAAACATGATTATTTATGAGACGCTGACTGAAAAAGGGAATTCAACGTGAATCTACAAATGCAAAATAAAAAAAAAACAACAACAAAAATCCAAACAATTCGAACTGTATACCTCAATCATTCTTTTATCATTGAATCTCTAGATTATTATGGAGATAAAAAAAAAGATAAAACAAATTTTTCTCGTTTTTTAAATACTTTTCTTGCTAATTGAACAGTTCTGTTTTTCATAAAATCATGTCATCTTCTGTCAGATGATGAAAATTAATGCAATTCTGGAAAACATGATTATTTATGAGACGCTAATAGAAAATGGAAATTCAATGTGAATCAACAAATGCAAAATAAAAAAAAACAACAAAAATCCAAACAATCGAGATTTTGAGAATCTTAAATCATTCCTTTATCGTGGAATCTTTACATTGTTATAGGGATAAGAAAATTATAAATAATTTCTTCAACTATCAGAACTTTTTTTATTTAAACAAAATTATATTTTGTTCAATCAGAAGCTCTGGAAATTAATGCGGCTTTGGTAAACATAATTATTTATGAAATGATAACAACAAATTAAAGTTCAAAGTGAATCTACAAACGCTTTTTGGGTCAGTATTGACAATCGTTCTTTTCCAATAACAACCCATCGAATATTCAGAGAAAATAATGGTGAATTGGGGGGTGGCCTTTGAGAGTTAAACGTTTACTGCGGTTTGAAATTGGTCAGTGAGAGAGAAAGATAACGTTTTGATCGCGAGTCAACGATTCAATGAATCCAAATGAAACGAACGAGATCCAATGGAGCACGAACGAGTTGTCCGATTGCTCTCATTGACCAACTTGCTCCTGGCTATGTGGCGCGCCAATCGCCATCAAACCCACGGGGCTTTTTCACTCTGCGTATTTTTCCCCCCTTAAAACCATTAAAATCCACTAAGCCTGCGTGTCCAACCAAGCGAACGTAAGAATTTTATAGTTGTCCGATGAAAGGTCCTTAAAATATTCGTCTTGCCAATTGAAAACCAAACAATAACAAAATTGTTTAGATAAAATATCTTTTTTGTTCAGCAAGGAAATTTTGATTTCCTAATTTAAAAAAAAATTAGCTTTTATAATTTGTCAATGCAACTTCACTTTGACAATGTGTAAAAATTTAAAATTTGGATAGTAATAAATATATTTTTTTTTAAATTGTGAATTTGAAATGAAACATCAAAACTTGGACAATATAAAAATTATTTACTCAGGATTTCTTTTTACTAATAATTTCAATTTTTTATCATGTTTTAAAGTTAACAATAGGTTGAAATTTTGAGAACAATATATACAATTTGAGAATAATTTTCAATAGTTACTTATGTTTATCAAAAATTCGCCCATACTTCTAAAACAAATGCTGTATTGCTTTTAGCATTATAAGGTCAAATATTTTAATATACGGATTAAATTTCCATGGCCTCTACATAAATTTCAATATACAGTTATTGAATTTAAAACTGAAGTACATAGTTGTCGCAACGATTTTCATAAATTCCAATTTAATATACACCGTTAAAACCACATAGGTAGTGAAATGAAACGAAAATATAATAAATGTATGAAAAGATTTATTTCATAAATTAATCCGGCACGATCTGTCTCAATAGATTTCTTGACAACGGAAATTTTGCTAAAAGTCAGTTTTCTATTTATTTATTTAAAACAATGATGCAAAGTAGAACCTTACAAATTGAGGCGAGAGGCTCAACCTCGCTCGTCTTATGCACTGACAGACGTCATTCGAGAAAAGCTTAGTGGGTATGCGACATCTACCGGCGCCCCGCAAAATCGTCGATTATAGGTTCTCCTGTGAGTTCCCACAAAGGACGTATCACAACTCATACGATCTTACATATTATATTAAATTTAGTTAAACAGCTTATGCAAAAAAAACTTCCGCTAAAAGTATATTAATTTTCACATTAACAAATTTATAAAGCGATACCTACACTGTTAAAAATTTCTGTATGAAAATTAATATGAAGTATTGAAAGTTTTTTTTTGCGGATACGCGTGTATTAAATTTAATATACAAATATTAATTAATATACAAAAAAAGTTGTTGTAAAATTAATATACAGTATACTAAAAACTTCATAAAAGTTGTGTTTATAATATAGTTATTGGAATTTTACAACGTATCTGTATATTAAATGTAATTTAATATAAATAAATAAAGTGAAATAAAATTTAACATAAATGAAATTTAATATACCGTATCTGCAAAAGAACTTCCAGTACATATATTAATTTCCAAAATATTTTTAACTGTGTAGTTTGTGTATTTTTAAATACTTTTTACATTTAACATGTTGTAAACTTTATAAAATTTGTATTAGTAGGGATATCATCTTAGAATATTGTGAGGGTGTTTCATATAACCTGTAACGTATTTTAAAAGGGTTTTCAAAGGCGTGGACACGAAGGGGGTATCAAGTAATGTAGATATCTAGGGGTGTTCACTATCTGTGTAAAGGGTCGAGTGTGACTGGATTTGGTGGAGGGGTGGTCGATTGCTCGTGCAGTTAACGACGAGACAGAGCACCACCGACACTTCTCGGATTACGCGCCTTCGTCGACACCGTCGTAGTCGCCGGTTGGTCGCACATCGGCCACACACCAGCAACACATCGAGCCATCAAACCGGCTTATTGTGCATATAGCCGCTGTTGCGCATACCGAGGTGCGAGTAACTGCAACATAATGCACCTTGATGCATCAGTGCACCGGTAAACCGATAGCTCCTCTGTGTTCCGCTTCCGTAGTTCTTGTAAGTCTCGCCGTTTACTGTGGCGAAAATAAAATTTAAAAATAAAAAATTATACCCTTCCCCTAGACTTGGTATAGATATATGAAAATTTCTAAATATTGTGATAACTGAAAATCTGAAATTCTTCCAATTTTGGAAATCACTAAACCGCTACACTGAAAAAAAAAGTCAGTGAACTTAATTTGAATTCTAATTCCTCCAATTCTATACGAGATCGAAACAATAAGTCAAAAATAAGCAAAATAATATTTTATTATTTCAATGTTGAATGGGATTGAACGAATAAGAACTAGAGTTAATTCAAAAATACTTCTTTTGGCAGCCCGCAAACGATGGATTTATTGATTCAATGACATTTTTTTTTCAGTGTACATATATTGAAATTACTAAAAATCTGAACATCCTTAAATATTGAAATAAATGAAAATCTGAGAGAACGCCAATTTTCAAATATCTAAAAATGTACAATTATTGACATCACTAAAAATCTGAAAGTCTCTAAAAATTGACAAACTCCTAACCCCTAAGTTTGTAGAAAATTTACAAATTTTGAAATATGGAAATAACTGAAAACCTATAATCCCCCCAAAAGTAAAAAATAAATAAAAAATGTGGAAATCGCGAGATACTGAGATAACTAAAAATCTTAAAATGTTGAATTAATAAAAAATGTTAAAATATTGAAATAATTAAAAATCTTAAAATATTGAAATAATTAAAAATCTTAAAATATTTAATCAATTAAAAATTTTTAAAATATTTAACTAACTAAAAAACTAAAAAATATCGAATCAGTTAAGATATTAAAAATCTGGAAATTTCTGAACAGTGCAATAACTAAAAATTTCAAAATGCCAAAATATGCAGAACCTACCCGTATGGAAATATATGTATGTGGAATATATGCCAAAAATATATGCAACATATATTTTATATGGGTGGCATATATGTCGCCAAAATGTTGTATAATTAATATGTATCTCGCATATATGTCACGAACGTATTGTACATATATGTTCAATATATGTCGCCTAACTGTAAAATATATGTAACAACCAAATCTTATATAATTCGTATGTATTATGCAAATATTTCGTTAATATACGAAACATATATTGTACAATATATATTGCTGGACTACAAAATATATTAAAAAAATAAGAATTATATAATTTATGTATGCTATGCATTGTATATCGAATGTATGATGTATGTATGTCCCGTATATCTAACTTGACTGCAAAGTATATTTTAAACATCAGTGTCATATATTTCCGAGTAACGACTGAGATGGGTGACCGCTCATACCCAAATTTTTCTAAGTTCCTCGAGGGTCTGTTCATGGATGGGTGACCGACTCTCGACTAAATTTTTCAGTATCCCTCAAAGCTCATTACATTTTGATCCTTCAGGATAATCGGTCCACGGTGTTTGCGTTTTGAATATTTCTGTCTCAATAATATAAATGAATGTAGTCTTGACGTCTTTTTATTTTTAATATACTTCAAATAGACAATGAAAATATCAGACATTCAAGATACCAATGGCCGAGTGAGCTAAAGCACCCATTAGACACCCAGACGATCCAGGTTCGATTCCCATCCACGGCAAAAAAATGTTCCAGCGATTAATATTTATTAATTAACAAAATAACTCCGAATGTCCAATTGGAAGTTCAAGATAAGCCGAATTCAATTACTGCAATTAACTATTTTATAATTATTGGTTTTTTATATGTGGTTTCCATATATAATGGATATATCCTGAAGTATAAAAGCGATTTATCCATTATATATCTTTTGTATAGTTTAAGATGTACAAAGAATATATCTAATTTATATTTTTTGCATATATAACACATACAACTTACATTTATGCCTTATGTAGGAAATGCGCCAAAATGTTGCATATTGGACATATATGTTTCATATATTTTTCATTTATGGCATATATCCAGAATATATGCAACTTATAAATTTTATAGTTTTCCAATCTATTTTCGGCGTATATTTCACCTCTATTTATTTCCATACGGGTACTGTCAAAAACTATTAAAGTCGAGCTGATTTTACTCAGAAATTAAATACCGAATCAAAAAATAGAAAGAATAAAAAATCTCCAAATGTTAAAAAATTTAAGTGCCAAATATGCGTATTTCTAGCTCAATCTTAAGTCGGCCACAGCCGCAACGACACTTTCGTGATTGAAACATGTGGGTGCAATTTAATAACAGAAGAGAACAAAAGAGATTTTTTCTCCGTATACGATTATTAAATTAATAAAAATATCGAAAGATTTCGATTTATCGGAAAAAAATTGGAATATCTCGAAAAACTATGAAAAACCGTGAAAACTTCGGATAAAAAAAATAAATAAATAAACACAAAAATAAAAATACGAAATATTTTAAAAATCTCATAACATCTCAAATGTATCAATATATCGATATACTAAAGGTAATATATTGAATGTACCAATTGTAAAATATTTAAAGCTCATTCACTTACAAAATGTAAAAAAAAAATTATTAGAGTTCGAATAACGTAAATACAGAAATTAAAGACAAAATTATCTCGCAACACATACATCATCATCACTGACAAATGTTTGTATAGTTACTGATTTCACAGTAAAATGACAATGATGAGGATGAGACTCACTGGGTCTGAACACTTAACCGGAAACTTGCATCACACTTCCTGGAGTCGTTTTCACAAGCACCACATAAAATTAGGGCCGTGGTGGGGATGAGTCACGATAAATTATAGGAGTCGACGCATTTTTTTCAGAGGGTGTTTAGTCGAGTGTGTTAATGAATAATCGTATTGCCTAATTTCAGGATTTTTCACAACATCACCCA
The DNA here is from genome assembly GCA_963970395.1 of Ephialtes manifestator. Taxonomy (NCBI): domain Eukaryota; kingdom Metazoa; phylum Arthropoda; class Insecta; order Hymenoptera; family Ichneumonidae; genus Ephialtes; species Ephialtes manifestator. The sequence continues at coordinate 9,260,664 of OZ019968.1, read as the reverse complement.
TTCAATAATTGTAACACAAACTCTTTTTTTTTATCCAAAATACAATAAAGGTTTAATTGCACTTCACTGTAGTTATATTAATGTGAAATTTTTATAATTGTTAAATTAAAGTTTAACACATTCATAATAGTGGAAGACGATTTGTATTAAATCCATGTATGATATCCATGTATTTGAAAAGAAAAAAAATTAACTGATCAAAACAAACTTCCATGAGAACAGATTTTTTATTGATGAAAGAAAATAATAACCCATAATTTTTTTTACCAATTTTAATTCGTTATGGCTCATATTGTTACTTGAAAATTTCTCTACGAATTCACCAGAATAATTTTTGGTAGGGTTCGCCATACAAAAGTTTTAAGTCTATGTGACTATTTTTGCATAATTACGATAACCATAAAATAATCGTTGCAACTATAAAAAATATTGTCAGAAACATTTTATAGTTACCGTAAACACAACAAAAAAGTTGCTAAAGATGCATGTAAAATTTGCAAAATTTGAACTCGCTAATTCGTGTTTTGCGATAACGTCAATTTTTCGAAATTTTCAAATTTCTAATTACATATATATTGTGAGAAATTGGGGTGGTGGTGAACATAGCAAATGGCTAAAATAGCAAAATTTATAATAATGGCCTTATATTATTGGCCTTATATATGGCCTTATAAATATTATTATAAATTTATAAAATTTATAATAATATTTTGTTCATTCGCTATTTTGAGAACTTTTTTTTGAAAAATTCCAATGCTGCAAGACTCAGCATATTTATACGCAATATAACCTTAACGCATTATCGGTAAAATTTTCAAAACGTTTGCGCAATGTGTTCTCCAAATGGCAACGAAAAAAAAGACCCTTTCCGTCGCTTTCTCTAAAGGCGCACAAAGGCAAATAAAATTTAAGGGCTGACCAGTACAAAATGGCAAAATTCTTCGCCGGAGTTCCTCTCACGTGTGAGCCAAATTTTAAGGCTTACTGGTGGCCCTTGTATTGTCCACTTCGGACCCCATACACCGGACTTCGAGTTTTACGACATCCCGTGATTCTCCAGCATTGTGACTGGTGTTGCTCTCACGGGTTGAATATTCTTCCTAGAAAGCTACCAAAACTCGCACCGTTTGTGTTAGCGCCGACTTCGAGAGAGGTTTGAGACGAGGAGACAGAAATGAGCCTGTAAACTTGTAAAGCGCCGGGAGGGAAGAATTATTACCTCAGGACGAACTTTCCGTACTGTCGTCCAGTGGATTCTGGCGCCACGTGGCCACCAGAACTCTGCAGGATGCTCCATTCGATACGCATTAGTGCCACAACACGGAACAATCATATTCTCGCCGAAGCATTATCTGTAAATTCTACTTTTAACGGTGGAATATTTATTTGAAGAAAAAAAAAAATAAAAAATTGGTTTTTACATCGGGCGGCTAATTTTTGTATGTAAATTTTTATAGGTGTTTTTGTATACACAATATTACTGCAATTTATGGAAAATTTTATGGGGATACTTTATTTATGAGATATGGGGTATCCCGTGTCAAATACGACGATCGTTCACAAAAACTGCCAAAACAGTATATGATTTAAAAAAAACGTTTTTCTGAATGTTAGGAATAATCATATTCTCGTTGAAATATAATCTGTAAAATGTGCTTTTAACGGTGGAATATTTTTTTGAAAAAAAAAAAAAAAAAAAAAAAAAAAAAAAAAAAAAAAAAAAAAAAAATTTTATAAGTTTTTATGTATACATAATATTACTGCAATTTATGGAAAATTTTATGGAGATACTTTATTTATGAGATATGGAGTATCCCGTGTCAAATACGACGTTCGTTCACAAAAACTGCCAAAACAGTATACGATTTAATAAAACGTTTTTCTGAATATTAGGAAAAATCATATTCTCGTTGAAGTATGATCTGTAAATTGTACTTTTAACGGTGGAATATTTTTTTGAAACAAAAAGTAAAAAATATATTTTACATCAAGGGGCTAATTTTTGTATGTAAATTTTTATGGGTGTTTTTGTATACACAATATTACTGCAATTTATGGAAAATTTTATGGGGATACTTTATTTATGAGATATGGGGTATCCCGTGTCAAATACGACGTTCGTTCACAAAAACTGCCAAAACAGTATATGATTTTAAAAAAACGTTTTTCTGTATGTTAGGAATAATCATATTCTCGTTGAAGTATTATCTGTAAATTGTGCTTTTAACGGTGGAATATTCTTTTTTTTTTAAAGTAAAAAATATCTTTTACATCGGGCGGTTAATTATCGGATATAAATTTTATGAACTTTTATGTATATATAATATTACTGCAATTTATGGAAAATTTTATGGAGATACTTTATTTATGAGATATGGAGTATCCCGTGTCAAATACGACGTTCGTTCACAAAAACTGCCAAAACAGTATACGATTTAATAAAACGTTTTTCTGAATATTAGGAATAATCATATTCTCGTTGAAGTATTATCTGTAAATTGTACTTTTAACGGTGGAATATTTTTTTGAAACAAAAAGTAAAAAATATATTTTACATCAAGGGGCTAATTTTTGTATGTAAATTTTTATGGGTGTTTTTGTATACACAATATTACTGCAATTTATGGAAAATTTTATGGGGATACTTTATTTATGAGATATGGGGTATCCCGTGTCAAATACGACGTTCGTTCACAAAAACTGCCAAAACAGTATATGATTTTAAAAAAACGTTTTTCTGAATGTTAGGAATAATCATATTCTCGTTGAAGTATTATCTGTAAATTGTGCTTTTAACGGTGGAATATTCTTTTTTTTTTTTTAAATAAAAAATATCTTTTACATCGGGCGGTTAATTATCGGATATAAATTTTATGAACTTTTATGTATATATAATATTACTGCAATTTATGGAAAATTTTATGGAGATACTTTATTTATGAGATATGGGGTATCCCGTGTCAAATACGACGTTAGTTCACAAAAACTGCCAAAACAGTATACGATTTAATAAAACGTTTTTCTGAATATTAGGAATAATCATATTCTCGTTGAAGTATTATCTGTAAATTGTACTTTTAACGGTGGAATATTGTTTTGAAACAAAACGTAAAAAATATATTTTACATCGGGCGGCTAATTTTCAGATGTAAATTTTTATGGTTGTTTTTATAAACAAAATATTATTGCAATTTATGGAAAATTTTATGGGGATGCTTTATTGATGAGATATGGGGTATCTCCTGTCAAAAACGCCGTTCATTCACAAAAACTGCCAAAACAGTACGATTTCAAAAAAGTGATTCTGAATATTAAAAATCATTGTGTTTTCGTCGAAGCATTATCTGTAAATCGTATTTTTAACGATTGAATATTTTATTTCTAAAAAGCAAACCAATTTTTTTTACATGGATCGACTAATTTTCGTATGGCAATTAGCAAATACTGCCAAAATAAAACACGATTTTTTACAAGGTTTTTTGAATGTCAGGAATAATTATATTCTTATTGAAGTATTATTTTTAAATCGCACTATTAACCGCGAAATGTTAGAGAAAATATTTAAAAAATTGGCGCTTCATTGCAAAGAACAAGGGAACTTTTTCTCCATTAAATAGAAACTCTTATACTGTTAAATTAACAAACATATATTTTTGAGACACTAAAATGGCACGCCTGGAATATAAGGCATTTTCCATTATATCAGCAACTATAACTTTTAAAAAACTTGTATTATACGCTTCCAAATAGTTTTTGCCCATCCTAACATTTTATACGTAGATTCTGTTATATAAAAATAAATACCAAAATGAAAATTGTATTATATCAGTCACTATAACTTTTAAAAAACTTGTATTATACGCTTCCAAATAGTTTTTGTCCATCCTAACATTTTATACATAGATCTGTTATATAAAAATAAATACCAAAATGAAAATTGTCCCAATGAATGAACAGTAAAAAAATAAGTGCTCGCCCTATGGCCTCATATGTAATTAACTATCTTAAATGACGTTGAATAAAATAAATCTTATACTAAGTACTTGAACCATTTTTTTTCCAAGCTCCTAGAGGTTAAAGACCGGTAGTCTAGACGTCTCGTATATCAAAGAATCCTAGAATAGCCGCCATGCACTAGCCAGAAAAAGCTCTTAAATTTTTCACCAGCTCTTGATGCGCCAGGGTCAATGAGAGAAGCACGTGTAGAGTGTTACACCGTAGCTCGTAAGACTTTCCTAAGAAGCATCCACGGCGAGTCGAGAGTGTCGGGAAACGTAAACACCGCCGTTTACATCGTTCATTCATCGCCGTGGGTCGTCGTCTTCCTCGTCATCGTGAAAAAAGAACTATCCCATATTTCAGTGGAAATTTAACGGCTCTCACAATTAGTTGTGGGAAAAGATGATGCAGGGTTGCTCCTGAAATTCTGGGACACCCGCAGGCTCGTTCTTCCACGCGTGCGAACCAATTGGTAAGTCACGACGTCTCTTCAATTACAGCAGTCTGTTAATTCCAGTGAATCCTCAATCAACATCAGTCGCTTAGTATCGAAGCAGCGAGTAGGAAGACAATCTTGACAGCCTTGAACCCCCGAGGGGTATGGGTATAACCCGGTAAACCGGGCGAACGGATGGATCAACATGTGGGCTTACGTTAGCAGGATACACGTATTACGTAATTGATTGCGTAATACCAACAAGTTTTCGGTTATACTAGACAAAGAAGTATTACAGCTCTACGGAAATTAGCGATTTAAAAATGCGAGGTGACCGTAGGTTTGACGCAAGTTTGACGTAAGTTTGCCGCTAGTTTGACGTAAGTTTGACGCAAGTTTGACGCAAGTTTGACCAAGTACACTCAAGTTTAACCCAAGCACACCCAAGTTTAACCCAAGTACACTCAAGTTTAACCCAAGTTTAACCCAAGTTTAACCCAAGTACACCCAAGTTTAACCCAAGTACATTCAAGTTTAACCCAAGTTTAACCCAAGTTCAACCCAAGTTTAACCCAAGTACACTCAAGTTTAACCCAAGCACATCCAAGTTTAACCCAAGTACACTCAAGTTTAACCCAAGTTTAACCCAAGTACACCCAAGTTTAACCCAAGTACACTCAAGTTTAACCCAAGTTTAACCCAAGTTTAACCCAAGTTTAACCCAAGTTTAACCCAAGTACATTCAAATTTAGTGCAAGTACACTTAAGTTTAATTTAAGTGCACTCAAGTTGAACACGAGTTTGGATCATGCGTAATACAACTTTTGTTTTAGGTTGATCTACGTTCAACCTAATTTTAATTTACCTTTCATTCAAATTTAATCATCTTTCAACACAATGTGAACTTGTTAGCTTGAACGCATTTCAAAATTAATGTGAATTCTATTTAAACTTACCTTGAACTTGATTTAAAGACGTTTTGGACTCAGTGTAAACTCAATACAAACTGAACTTGACTGTCTGAACTTAGTTTCCAGCCCCATTGAAGATGAATATAATCGTGATTTTAAAAAATCTTAAATTAATTTTGAACTCAATTCGAAGTCAATCCAAACTCAATCTTCGTACACGGAAAAAAAGATTAGTTGCCATAACCAAGAAATGAGTTGACACAACCAATCGATTATTCTAGTTCCCTAGCAACTCAAATGGTAATACCAACGATTCGAATGATATTGCCGACGATTCGAATGGTAGTCCCAACTATTCGAGTGGTAGTCCCAACGATTGGATTAGTTAACCTAACTAATCCAATCGAGAACTAATCGTGAATAGTTGAGGTTACTATTCGATATGGTTGAGGCAACTAATTTTTTAGACATTGTGTACAGCAAATCAAAAACGTAGTTGCCACAACCAAACTTTTTTTTCCGTGTATAATACTTAACTAATATTATTAATATTAATAACATAGAAATATAATTAATATTAATAATGATATTATACAAATAAAATAAAAAGAAATATAAATATTACTAATATTAACTTAGCTCAATTTTGACTGTTTTCAATGCATTTAACTCAAGCTTGACCTCAAATTTCGACTTTTTTTTTAAGTCGGAATTAAAAAATAATTCTAGCCGCTAAAAATTGCAAGCTTTGTTTGGGTTAGGAGTGTTGGTCGTAGCTATGAGTTTCATTGTAAAGTCAGTACGAACGCCGATTATATACCGGTAAGTCGACTCTAAATATAGCCTCCAGGCTTACGTACGCTTCGCATCGCGTACTATATACTATACAATGCACTATACACTAACATCTGAACGTACACGAAAGCAAAAGGCCTCGTGCACGCACCGACACCTTGCCCCGAGCTCACGGTGTCATCTCTTATCCCGCTTCCAGCTATCACGCCGTTGTATCTCTTTGTGTCACTTTGGTTTGCGACTTACAACGTTTACGATGAATCTAGGAATGTGCACGACGATATTTACTTAAGAGCTGTTGTTAAGCACACACGTTTTCCCATTAATGTTTTTTACCCGTATTGTATTACTTATTTCGCATAGACTTTTTTAACGGTTTATCAATATTTATCACGTCAACCGGCACAGCGATATTTATGGTGATCGAAAGCTGTGATTAAAATATTAATCACAGAGTACGCATCATCTGTGACGAAAGTGTGACTTATAAAAATTTATATACATGCATTTGAACTTTGCTCATATACTGCATATTAAAAATCGTAAAACCATCGATGGAAAGTCTATGCATGACTGTCACATAGAATTCTAGAAATACACTGAAAAAAAATCGAAGCGAAAGTAATATTTGGTTGATTGGAAGGAATAGTTGATTGAACGAGACAACAGATAGTCGAATTTTCCTCATTCCCTTCGTTCACAATAAATATTATTTCGTTTAAGCAACGAAATGTTTTTTGTCTTTCACAGTATATGTTTTTTCAATGAGCGTTCGAATGTTTATGGGTGAATTAGTAATATTAGCATTCAACAACGAATGCTTCTTTGGACATCATAAGCCTGAAAATGCATGTTGACCCTTTGGGAAAATAGTAAATCTGGAACTCATTGACTATGTAAACGCGGGCCTGCATTTTTTTGAATTTTCAGTCTGCAATGCAATTAATGTTAAACGAATTTCTCAGTTACCACAGAAATTGTCCGTTTGTTTAATTAGACACGCAATGTCAAGTTTGAATGAAGTATAACAAACAGTTAACACAAGTTCGTTTCAAGTTTAAACAAAGTGTAACTCAAGTTTAATGTAAGCTCGGCTCAAATTTAAATCAAGTTGCGATCAATTTCAAATCAAGAGTATATATATATTCAAATAAGAGTTGATCAAGTGTGAATCAAGTCTTAATCAAGTTTTCATCAAGTGTGAATCAAGTCTTAATCAAGTTTTCATCAAGTGTGAATCAAGTCTTAATCAAGTTTTCATCAAGTGTGAATCAAGTCTTCATCAAGTGTGAATCAAATTTTAATGAAGTGTAAATCAAATTTTAATCAAGTGTGAATCAAGTTTTGATCAAGTGTGAATCAAATTTTAATCAAGTTTTGATCAAATGTGAATCAAGTTTTGATTAAGTGTGAATCAAGTATGAATCAAGTTTTGATCAAGTGTGAATCAAGTTTTGATCAAGTGTGAATCAAGTTTTGATTAAGTGTGAATCAAGTTTTGATTAAGTGTGAATCAAGTATGAATCAAGTTTTGATCAAATGTGAATCAAGTTTTGATCAAATGTGAATCAAGTGTGAATCAAGTTTTGATCAACTGTGAATAAATTTTTGATCAAGAGTGAATCAAATTTTGATCAAGTGTGAATCAAGTTTTGGTCGAATGTGAATCAAGTTTTGATCAAGTGTGAATTAAGTTTTGATCAAGTGTGAATCAAGTGTGAATCAAGTTTTGATTGAATGTGAATCAACTTTTTATTGAATGTGAATCAAGTTTTGATCAAGTGTGAATCAAGTTTTGATTGAATGTTGAATCAAATTTTGATCAAGTCTGAATCAAGTTTTTATTGAATGTGAATCAAGTTTTGATCAAGTGTGAATGAAGTTTTGATCGAATATGAATCAAGTTTTGATCAAGTGTGAAACAAGTATAAATCGAGTTTTAATCAAATCTTAATCAAATGTGAATCAAGTGTGAATCAAGTTTTGATCGTGCATGAATCAAGTTTTGAGAAAGTATGTATCAAGTGCCGATCAAGTTTCGAACAAGTATAAATCAGGTTGGAACAAGGGTAAATCAGGTTTCAATCAAGTATAAATTAGGTTTCGAAAAGGGGTAAATCAGGTTTCAATCAAGTGTAAATCAAGTTTCGATCAAATCTGAATGAAGTGTAACACAAGTTTTCATCAAGTGTACATCAAGTTTAACTCAATTTTAACTAAAGTTCAACTTAAGTGTAACTCAAATCAAAACGCTTTTTCTACACATTTTTCATAATTTAAAAAGTAAATATCAATCGTTGACATCAGCTATGACATTGGATTTTTTTTTCTTTTTTCTTTTTTTTAATTTTCGTCTATACTACAATCAATGATAACGAGGTCTACGGAATACGAAGAAGTTGAGGACAAGTGAGTTGTAACAATAATCCTGGACCTGACAAAAAGCTGGGTCCTAGTAATCCCGGCTTTGGGGTCAATCAGATTTTGATCTGTGATAGATAGAAGTGTGACGGGACCCTCAGAGTAGAAATGAAGGCGATGCAGCGACTCAGACATAGAGGGGGGAGGGGGTATGACGAATCGTTATAGCACACAGAGATTGCGTTAGGAATTAAAGAATCGAGTTGTGTGACATGGAGATGAAGCATTCTGTAAGGAGGTTTAGGTTAGGATCTATACTAACTGAGAGAAGAAATATATATCCCACGTCCATGACTGAATCGAGATGGGTCTGAGACCGCGGGTCAAATATCTAGGTACTCGTTTGTGATGCTGATGCCGCTGTGGTTGCGCTCGATGTGGGTCGCGGTCGAGAGGGAACTTTCAAGACGTAAGTATACAACGACAGAATAGTGCACTATAGTCTTTCGTAGTATACTGGAGTCCTTCTTCTGCTTCTTGTTTATCTTCTTGTGTTTTCAAACTATGTAGAAAAGCGTTGTAAGCTGTTTGGTCATACGCAATACTGTAGCTTGTTTTGTTCTTCTCCTGGTAGCGAAATGACTTTTTAAATAACATTATACTACTTTTGAGTCATTCCATACCACCCAAATTTAGCATGGTCCCAAAAAGTATTCATATTTTGCTTCCTCATAGAGGAAGCTTTGTTTTCATGAAAATTAGTGGGCCACCCAAATTTAGCATGGTCGCAAAAAGTGTTCATATTTTGCTTCCTCATAGAGGAAGCTTTGTTTTCATGAAAAAAAAATTTTTCGAGATTTTTATGCCAGAACACTTAGAATTGTCCAAAACGTCCAGAAAAGTGATCTAGAAAAAATGTTCGTATGTATGTATGTGTGTGTGTGTATGTATACAACTCTGAAAATTCGAACGCCGATAACTCAAGAACGGTTTTGTATATCGCGCTCAAATTTGGCACACTAGTGTAGCAGCAGACCCTCTTCAACTGTACCAATTTCCGACAAAGTCTGTGACAAAATTTCGATTTTATGCCGTTTTGAATTTTTTTTTTATTTTGCTAAATAGTTGGTTATAAGAGTAGGTGCACTCAATGCTGTTTGGTATTGAATTTGGTTCGAATCGGTAAAGTGGTTCAGATTTTATGGAATTTTGAATTTTTAAAAAAATTGACATTATCGCTCTATTGTAACTTTCGCAAAACTTGAAATAGCGAGCTCAAATTTTGTATATAAATGAAACAATATTCAGCCATTATATATGTATAATTTAGTGACAAACGGTATGAAATTTGTGATTTTATGGAATGTTGAATTATTTTTAATAATATACGTTATCACATTTACTTTCGAAAACGCTCTAGTAATAACGAAATAACGGAATAACGAAATAGAAAAAGCGAATTCACAACATGTTTATTTATCTAATTTAAAAAAGGATGCAAAGTAGAACCTTGCACATTGCTTCCTCATTATCTTTCGCTTTTTACAAAGCTTCCTCTATGAGGAAGCCAAAATTGAATAACATATTGCTTCCTCTATGAGGAAGCCAAAATTGAATAACATATTGCTTCCTCATAGAGGGAGCTTTGTAAAAAGCGAAAAATAATGAGGAAGCAATGTGCAAGGTTCTACTTTGCATCCTTTTTTTCAAAAGTATCATGAACATCCATAAATTATTTCAGAATTTTAGCACCGATGGTTTGCCCAAAATTTAACAACGAATTTTTTTATTTCTTTTTTTGTCAATTCCCTGTATATTCAAAATTACCGAACGTACAAAAAATTTGTTCCTGTGTAAAATTTAAGTTTTTGAATGTACCTTTTAATTAAAAAATGTTCCATAGACGCAAAAAAAAAAATTCCGCCATCATTTGACAAAATAAAGTAATAATATTTTTTTTTCGTTGAGACAGACCATTACGATTTTTCTCAAAATTTCACAGAATTTCCATTATTATGCTTACGAACTACAGAATAATTGACGTGATGGCAAATTAATGGCCCACTTGGTATTGAATGACCCTTTTGTTAAACTAATGTATTGAAGTATGGTCTCACTGCTTTCGAGGATATTGTTGTCATGCTGATTCATAACCAATAAAATTAATTGTTCGTAATTAGTTTTCTTTTATTTCATTTTTATCATATACAATTTTTTGTTCAAAGCGTTACTTTCATGGTTGAAAGATAATTCATTAATTTGCTATTGCAGGTCATTGATTGCAGTTATTGTTGTAATTTAAGGCTTTTTCTTGCAGGGAAGAAAGTGAAATGGATGTATATTCTCATTGAGGAATTTCAGTAAATTGCAGTCCTTCTTCAACTTCTACTCAATTTGTGATTTTCTTTTTAATAAAAGATGTTTAATTAAAATTTTATTTAATTTTGCAATTTTCGCGAAATGTATATACACGTTCTAGCCTACGTAAATTTGTTTCTATGATGCTAAATAATTTTTTATAAATGAAACTATGTTAAAGGAGGATCGGTATTGAATTTGGGATGAATCTATCGAAAAGTTCGGTTTTTATTGGTTAGAAGCACCAACGATTCCCTAATACAGTTTGTTTGAAATACAGTCATAGTTAAGAAAATTAAAGTATTTTTTATCACAAACAAAAAAATGAAACCTTTTACCACAAATAAAGGAAAAAAAAATTAAGCAAATTTCTGTAGCGCTTTTCAGGATAGCAATTGAGATATGAAACATTGCAAACCAAGAAACGATGTGAAATAATTTCTTTTTTTTTTCAATAAACTCATAGATTGACTTTTTAAAACCTTCAATTAACAATTTAATTTGCACATTTATTTTATAGAATTTCGACAACGTCTCCGAAAAAAAGTTAAATAACAGGTTTTTTAAACAATTGACATTGATCACGTTTTATTTACTAATTAGTCAATTAAATTTTTATTTCTGGAAAATTTTAATTTCCATACCAATTTCGATTTTGTTTTCTTTTTTATTTTTGAACAATTGACAGCTTTTAAATCCCCCAACTTAATAAAAGACTTTGAATATTTTCAAAGTTACAGATAATAAAAAAGAAATTTGAATCATTTTTGCGTGGGTCGAACCCGAAGTTCAAACAGGTCTTTTTTTTTTTTTTTTTTTTTTTAAGTGAGCTCCTATGTCGACCGCAGTAAAAAGATACCGTTTGCTAGTGTATCTTCTCCTGTCTTGTTGTTCTTCTTGGTAGAAAGTCATTTCGTCGACTGGTGGCTCGCTCTCATTTTCTTCACAACCTCTTCGAGTTTGCTGCTGGAAAGGAACGCTCGCAATAATATTTCTCCCGTACTCCGAAGTACAAGCAGCTTCTTCTCTCGTGATGTTCCTTCGGCTTACAGAAGTAATACTGACAGCAACGGTTGCAACGTCGCTCTCCTTTTCCCCCCTGAACCGCTTCAATCTTCTGTTTCTTCCATATCTTTATTTCCCAGTGTTTATTTTATTTTTTTAGTGCAAGACCAGCTTACGTCGTTTGGTGAAAGGCTCATTTTTTTTAAAAGCCCTAATGTCGATGTTTTATTTTTCAATGACAAAACACAATTTTAGGATAAAATTCAGTTTGCAGGTTCGAGATAATTCAACACCAAATTTGGTTTTTAGGCAATTTTTTGCGAAATTGAAAGCAAAAGTTTTACCAAATTCTGATTTTTATTATACGATTTTTTTATATTATTATTTTTCTTATATTTTATTTTTTGTCATATTTAGTCGCAATATAGAACAAAAAAAATTGTATTATGATGTAAAAACTAATAATTAGATTATCAACTGTTTAAAAACTGAAAATATTAATTTAGTTATTCTATTACTTATCTAAATTATGGATTAATTTCCATTTAATTATATTAAAGTTCTGTTTAATCGTTTATTTTTCGTTGGAAATAGAATTTTTATTTCGTGTTGAACCAGTTTTTTTTTCTCAATGAGTCTACCATCAACTTCTGCGAAAGGAGGTTTACTCTGTCGAGAAGGGTCGTCGACTACGAGGGTAAACTAGGAGTCGCAAGATTGTGGCCACTTTTCGTTGGAAACGTACCTGCAGGTAGAGCTCATGAAGGGCATACACAGAGGCCGTCACACACGTTTCATGCAAAGTGTTTTTCCCGGTTTTGCTCTGTTCTTTCCATTCGTCGTCACGAGTTGCACTTTCCAGTTTCCGAGGGTCGTTGGAAAAAAGAAAGAAAAAAAATAATGAAAATAAAACGACCCTTCGCCGACACAAGGTACAGTCGTTTAGTGGAAACGAGTGACACTCGACAGTAATGAGAACTTAGTAATCATGCCGACGCGACGAAAAAAAACAGGTTCAACGAAAAAAAAACTTATTATAATAAACCACCTATTTTAAAAAAATTTTTTGTCTGGAGAAATAATTCAATATGATACATGTGCCAAAATAAAGCGAGTTGAAGTGATAATAAGTGTAAATGCCACAACTAACTGCAGAGATAAAATATATGTCGGAAAATATAGTTGGTTATGTGAACCAACTAATACTTTCGGTTGAATAATGGTTCGGCACTGCAAACTATTTGGATTGGTCTACCAAAATGTTAGTGGATATAACAACAGATTAATAAACCGCACCACCGGTTGATAAATACAACTGATCAGTTATTAAACCAACTGTTTGCTTGGTGAAACAACGATTCTGTTGATCAAACAAACTAATTTTTTTGATGAAACAATTGATCAAACCAACTATTTTCTTGATCAAACCAACTATTTTCTTGATCACACCAACCATTTTCTTGATCAAACCAACTATTTTCATGATCAAACCAACTATTTTCTTGATCAAACCAACTATTTTCTTGATCAAACCAACTATTTTCTTGATCAAACCAACTATTTTCTTGATCAAACCAACTATTTTCTTGATCAAACCAACTATTTTCTTGATCAAACCAACTATATTCTTGATCAAACCAACTATTTTCTTGATCAAACCAACTATATTCTTGATCAAACCAACTATTTTCTTGATCAAACCAACTATTTTCGTGATCAAACCAACTATTTTCTTGATCAAACCAACTAATTTCTTTATCAAAGCAACAATTGGTTTGATCAATAAACCAACTATCGTTTTGATCAAATCAACTATTGTTTTGATCAAACGAACTAATTTCTTGATCAAACCAAGTAATTTCTTGATCAAACCCACTATTTTCTTGATCAAACCAACTATTTTCTTGATCGAACCAACTATTTTCTTGATCACACCAACTAATTTCTTGATCAAACCACCTAATTTCTTGAACAAATTAATTTTCTGGATAAAACTGGTTTTAAAAAAATCAAACCAACTGATTTGCGAAGTTAAACAACTGATTGGTTGATCGAACCAACTGATTTTCTGAGTTAAACAACTGATTCATTGATCGACTAACTGATTTTTTAAATTAAACAACTGATTTGTTGATGACGCCAATTGATTTGCTGAGTTAAATAACTGATTAATGCATGAAATAAATTATCAGGCGTTCCAAGTAATTGATCAATTGAAAAACCAATATCAATCGGTTGAATCAAGCGTCGCATGAGCTCATCTCAACAACCAATTAGTTAAGACAACATGTTGATCCGTTAAACCAGTAATCTTTATTAAATGGATCAACCAATATCCTAAACCAACTAACAGATCGGTTGTGCAAAACAATTAGATGATACTACCAACTTGATCAACAAATCCATTGATCTAACCAATTCGTTTACCCAATAAACTTACACAATTGGTTGCTAAAAAACAATAAATCAAATAGTTACTTGTCACAAGCAAATAATTTTCTACAACGAATTAAAAGCTATGCAGTTGGTTGTAGCAGCTAACAATTGTGCAAATATTCAACGACGAAAATTCAATTTCAATTGCATTAAAAAATTGTTCCAACTTCCAACTGTTCTGATCTCTCGATCGGAGAAAATAAAGTATCAAATGCTTTTGAGCTCAGCGTCTGGGAGTAACGAAGTTCAAACACGGCCAGACACATTAAAGAATGTAAAAAAGAAGAGTGGTAAAAAAAAGATATATGTAATGTGGCATTTTTTTCTGCCATAACTAGTCGACCTTTTTGGGTTATAAATAAAAATGGACGTCTATAAAAGCGCAGCGGAAGGAAACCCGTTTAATGGCTGCGTTTGCAGAGTAGGTATCGATCCATGAGCGATAAAAGGTGCTGCGCCTCCGGACGATTCCTTCTAATCTTATCGGTGGCGAGCTCGCCGCTCGCGTTTAAGTGGAACTGGATCGTCGACGCAGCAAACCTGGATCACCACGAGTGTCGGGCGTCGTCGTCGCCGGCTCAACCACAGCGAACAGCAACAGATTAATAATAATAATTAAAAAAATATAAATAAAAATAAAAAGAGAAACAACGACTAATATGCGTGTACTGCCTGGGGTAAATTATGCAGAGTTAATCGTGAACGAGAAACGAGTCCGGTGAGCTAGAAAGGAAAGATTGAGGCAGAGAGAGAAAAACTCTTCGAGGGAGTGAGGATGAGAAAAGTAAAATTGCCCGTGGCAGGTAGAACGACCACCTGCTCCACATGCGAGACGGAGGTGAAGCCTCAACAGCCTCCGTTTTATATCCTTCATCTTCTGCTTCCTTTCCCTTCTCTCTTTTTTCTCACCATTTTGTGACTCAGGTTATAGCTATGCTTTTTTCCTTCCCATGAGAACAAATATGGGAGACTAAATTTTCTGTTGTGACACGAAGGGGACTCTACCAGGATTGTTGTGTGTGTTTTTTTTGGTCTGTTGAGCCGTTGAGGTTTAAGTTTTGATTGAGCTTTTAGGTTACCTGAAAAAAGGTACGAGATAATATTTATTTATTTATGGATTCCTTTTAATAGGCCTGTATGCCAAAGATGTCTATAAATATGTGTAAATAAATTGCGACATGTGAACTTTTTTTTTTAAATTTTTGATGCGGTGAACTGTATGACTGGATAAAATTGCATATGGGGCATTCCACCGGAGTTCAGATATCCTTAAAATGACCCAAACAAAATTTTTCTAGCTTTCGGTATATTTGAGTAAAATTATTTTTCCTTCTCATGAGAAAAAATGTGGGTGACGAAATTTTCTGTTGTGACACGAAGGGGAAACGACCAGGATTGTTGGGTGTGTGTTTTTTTTGGTCTGTTGAGCCGTTGAGGTTTAAGGTTTGATTGAACTTTTAGGTTACCTGAAAAAAGGTGCGAGATAATATTTATTTATTTATGGATTCCTTTTAATAGGCCTGTATGCCAAAGGTATTTATAAATATGTGTAGATAAATTGCGACATGTGAAAGATTTTTTTTTATATTAGATGCGGTGAACTGTATGACTGGATAAAATTACATATGGGGCATTCCACCGGAGTTCAGACATCCTTAAAATGACCCAAACAAAATTTTTTCTAACTTTCGGTATATTTGAGTAAAATTATTTTTCCTTCTCATGAGAACAAATGTGGGAGACGAAATTTTATGTTGTGACACGAAGGATTGTTGTATGTTTTTTTTTGTCTGTTGACCCGTTGGGGCCTAAGGATTGATTGAAGCTTCGGTTTGATTGAGATTTTAGGTTACTTAAGAAAAGGCATGAGATAATATTTTTTTGTTTATGGATTCTTTTTATTAGGCCTGTGTGACAACAAATGGTTTATAAATATGTGTAAATAAATTGCGACATGTAAAAGTTTTTTTAAAATTTTAGATGCGGTTAACTATATGACTGGATAAAATTGCATATGGGGTATTCCATCGGAAATCAGACACCCTTAAAATGAGTCAAGCTAATTTTTTTCTAGCTTTCGGTATATTCGAATACAATAATTTTTTCCCAGTATTAAGATTGCTAGTAATACATAAGCTGGACTACGCTAATTTGATGATTTTTCTTTTCGACTTAGATAACTTGGTAACGGTGCATCCTATCGAAAAAGTCTAAAGAACGAAATTGAAAAAAATGATTTACAATAAAATATGTGCCATTTTTTATTTTTTATATATTTTTTAGCACTGTAAACCTATCTGAAAAAATGCTTAAAATCGAATTTCCCCATCAAAATCTCAAAGATATCTGGGTTATGACATAATTATTATATTTGACTGGCGAAATATGTATACTGACGTGCAAAATTATTTTTTTATTTTCTTTTCTTAAAAATAATTTATAAACTTCTTTGTCGGCCGAAAAAAAAATCGCTAATTTATTTTTATTAAGACTGAATTATTTAGCCAAATTTGTTCACCACATATATATAATAAACAATATTTCTGAAAAAAAAAAATCAAAATTTGACTATAATTACTAGGTTAGGGACTAATTTGAAGTTTTGAAAAACCTTAAAAGTATATAAAACGAAAGATATTTTGATATCTTTATAAATAATAAATGCGAATTTCTAAAATTTATACAAATTACAGTTTAAAGCTAATGCAAAGTATCCTCCTTAAACCGGCTCAGAAATCTCGTATTTATATTGCTCTTGTTGCCCATAATAAACATTGTAAAAATTTCTAAAAACAGGTGAATATAAAAAGCGTTTTTCAAATTATTTTTTACATTTACAGTTTTTAAAAATGTTTAATCGGGACTTATATTAATAGAAGCGTTTCTGAGGTACAAAGTTTACGATAAACCGTATCCATAGATAAGACTTGCAATCCACATCGATCAAAGTCTCAAATAAATTCTTGAATGCGGTTCAAATTTGTTTGGCGAATTTGTGGTAGAGAGGAAGCGGTTCACCGCGGTATTTCAACAGGGAGAAGTATCGAGCCCCATATTTTTTTTTCCTCTAGAGTTTCTGCGTATCATGTCCTAGGGGTCTACGTTGCGTGTACTTAAAGTCGTAAGGGCCGTGAGAATCCCCGAGAATTCCCGAAATCCCTCTCCACGCACTGGACCCTTAATCAAACATAACTCATGATTTTAAATATAAATTGTCATCCATTTTTTTTTATTAAAAAAAATTTAGTATAAAAAAATATCGACTAAAAAAAATACTTTACAATGCAATATACAATATTATTCGTTAATTCATTAAATTATCAAAGGCAATATATATTTTATAAAAAAATACTTTTTGCTACAATTTTTTATAGCCATAATCAGTTTTGACACTTTTTTCGGGTCAAGACTTTCATAGGTTTTTTTTTTTTCTTTAAAAGAACGAGTTCATAATATTACTGCAAACTCACGCCCCTTAAAGAATAACTAATAAAAAGCCCGCCTATTAAATGCAGAAGAAATGAATTGCTTGTGTAATTATATATTGTCTTGATTTATCGTCTTCCTAAGTCGTGCCTTCAGTCTTCGAACGAGAAAAAAAAATACTAGTTGGCCACTTTTTTCGGTCATAAACTCGATCCTCCATTGCAAGAAAAATACAAGAATATGCATAGGGAAGTATTGCGTTCGGTGATTTGTGAGAAGTAAGTGGCGTCTGGCGCCAAGGGAAATTAAGTTAACGAAAGGTTTCACAAGCGTCAATTTTCTTTAATTTTTCCGTCCCGAAGACTCATGCAACTATGAGTTCCTTTTACTCTGTCGCTATAGCAAATCTTTTTGCAATTCGCGCACTTGCGCAACTTAGTGATTAACAATCGCTAAAGATTCGCTATCGGAAGCGATAAGTCAGAAGAAAGAAATCGGTTGCGGCTGGAATGTCGATTGTCTGGCAAACAAGTCACAATGGCTGTTCCAACAAACTCACTTTGCAGATACAACAGGTCGTTGGAACACCTCGTTACTTTTAATGTTTCTGGGTCGTTAAATAAAATCTGGAACGTTGTTTAAAGACAGTCATAAGTGGCTATGAACCATCTCGGACAAGTTTCGGACCGGCAGAAATCTGATTCACAGTCACGGACGTTTAGCTTTTTCCTTTAAAGACAAGTACGTATTTCATTTTTTACAAACTCCAGGTAAACGCTTAAGCTGCAGCTTTTTTATGATCATATGATGTCTTCGGACCAGTCCAAATAGGTTCCCAGCAGTAACGACACATTATGTTTTGAAAGTTAATTGAAATTTTACTGCAGCTTTCTACGACGACACTAAATTGATTGAACGCTGTGAAATACAATTTTTTAACACTTTCCATCATATGACAGTTTCGGACCAGTCTGAATAGGTTTGAAGCACTGAGCACAGATTAAATATTTACAAAATGAGCCGGAATTTAGTTAATTTTCCGATAGGAATAATCTAATCCATTGAGTACATTCGTTACAGGTATTTTTATGTTTAGGATAATATAACGTGTTCGGACCAATTCGAATAGGTTTGAAGCAATAAGTTGTATAAAAGTGTGACACAATTGGCAAATGTGGTACAGACGTCTACAAGGACACGAAATTGATCTTAATGTGCGTTATGGATAACGCACATTAAGATCATGCGAATTGAAATGTTTTTGATCATATCGCATTTTCGAAGCGGTTTGAATAGGTTCGAAGCTCTATTTAATCATACATTGAATCGTAACAGAATGAACTAACATGTAGTACAGATGTCTACGAGGACAGTCAAATCCGGGAAACCCATACACAAAGGCTTTTTTTATTACATCTTCGGATCGGTTCGAATAGGTTCAGAACTCGAACACAAACTACATTTTGACAGACTTAGCTGCAATTTCGTAGCGACGCCTGTAAGAACTTAAAAACTCATTGAGCACATACAGGACATCTAACACGTCACCAACTTTCCTGTTTTTTTTTTAAAGTTGAACCCTACAGTAGAAAAAGAAGTTATTTTTCAATAAAGTTAGACAGATGTACCATTGTCTAATACAAAATAATACATAAGTCTGAAAAAAAGTGTAAATCGTCAATAAGAATTTTCTATTTTCGCCCGTCATCGACTAAAACGACGAAGTTCCTGAAACAGAACTCAACTGCGCCACTCGAACAAACAATCCGTACACGAAGATTAGAGGTCTGTCCCAAGAATTCTCACAGCCTATCCTCGAGCTTCTTTTTAAGCGAAGTTTGCGATTTCGTTCCGCGAAGGCACCTCGCACGCTCGCATAGCACGGCTGCGAAGCGATTTCGCAACGCCTGCACATACAGCCGAGAATAGTAGAGGGAGAGAGTGTCGTCAAGGCTCGCACGCGGTTCTTTGAACGCAACACGACATAAACCCGGTCGTACAAGAGAGAAACAGAGAGAGCCCTGTGCAAAGAAAGTTGTTATGTGTACCTCACGTGTGTGTGCCAAGATATATGCAACACAACGCCGACGACAATCCACGTCTGCTTGGCAATTCTCGATGGCCATTGTGAGGAAATGGCTTCGGAAAATCCAATAAACAACAAAGATAGATAAAAAGAAGAAGAAGAAAGACATTAAGAATGCATTTATATTTCATTTGTGTCACACGAGTGACTAAGTATGGCCATGTTTATATCTGGATGTAGCGGGCAATGTACCGAGCTGGCGATATATGCAGGATATTGCATGCCAACTGATATTTTAGAGTAAGACGCCTTTTTTACACAATTCAATTCTGCACATAAATCCAACTCTACACATTTCATTACTGTATCCGCCAATTCTGCGCATAAGTCATACACTACACATTTCTTTACTGTATCTGTCAATTCTACACATGTCGTTACTGTATCTGCTAAATTCTGCACATAACTCCTACTCTACACATTTAATTATTGTATTTGGCAACTCTATACATAAGTCCTACCTACACATTTCGTTACTGTATCTACCAATTCTACACAAGTCCTACTCTACATATTTCGTTACGGTATCTACCAATTCTACGGCAATACGTCGTTTCTACAGAACCCGATTCTACACATCACCGACTTAACACCACCGACTCTACACAACGGCAATTCGACACATGCCTCGATTTAACACAACAGCAACTGTACACATCACCAACTCGACACATCAGGAACTCGACACATACCTCAATTCGACACAACGTCAATTCTACACAGCCCCGATTCTACACAGTCACAACTGTCACGAGCCAAATGCACAACGGCAATACTCTACACAGGCACAAACGTCACGAGCTAAATTCACAAAGGCAATACTCTACACAGTCCTGATTCTACACAGGCACAACTGTCACGAGCTAAATTCACCAAAGTCCCGATTCAACACATCACCGATTCTACACCGTCACCAACTCACATCCAATCATAGTGCGCCGATGATTTGGAATGCTTGAGCGACATACGCTTGATTGGATGTGAGTTGGTGACGGTGTAGAATCGGTGATGTGTTGAATCGGGACTTTGGGGAATTTAGCTCGTGACAGTTGTGCTTGTGTAGAATCGGGGCTGTGTAGAGTATTGCCGTTGTGAATTTAGCTCGTGACATTTGTGCCTGTGTAGAATCGGGACTGTGTATAGTATTGCCGTTGTGCATTTGGCTAGTGACAGTTGTGATTGTGTAGAATTGGGGCTGTGTCGAATTGAGGCATGTGTCGAGTTGGTGATGTGTACAGTTGCTGTTGTGTTGAATCGGGGCATGTGTCGAATTGCCGTTGTGTAGAGTCGGTGGTGTTGAGTCGGTGATGTGTAGAATCGGGTTCTGTAGAAACGACGTATTGCCCAATTCTACACATTTCAGATCTACATTATGAATCAGTTCTACACAGTTCAGTTCTACATTATGAGTCAGTTCTACACATTTCAGTTCTACATCATGAGTCAATTCTACACATTTTATTTATATTGTAGGAATGAAATTAGTCCTATCCTGCAGATTTCCGTTTTACTTACTGGCTCGGTTCGACACATTGCATTCCTAATTCACGTCTTGGACTATAGATTATGCAGAATTGAAATTTGTACAAGACAGATTTTAGCCTAGTAAAATGTCGAAGTCTGAAACACATAATCGATTGTATAATATGCATCTTACACATCTCCATTCAACACGTGTTTTTCTTTTGGTTATAATATCTGTTCTACCCACTTGTTCTACACATTATCCTACACGGCTATTTGACAAAGAAATTGATTCGACACAATTTCCTTATGATGCGTAATGATTCTATATGGTTTCATTTAAACAAGGTGTGTAGAATTGAACCGGGTGGTCTAGATCCATACATTTTAGCTTTACTCTTAAAAAAGTAGGCTAAACGTTGTGAAATATTTTAAATGGGTAGTATGATTAAAAGTCAATCAAAATAATTCGACGCCTTGTTTTATAGATGGGAGAAGTTAAACATGGCGTATAACATGATGTATTGTCTTCCCATCGTCTTTTATGTGGCTGGAAATAGGGTAACCGTGATCTCCAATACAGAAGGCAAAAAGAGTATGAGGAAAAGTGCCAGGACTTTGAAGGACTTGTATTACGTGGTTGGAATCTTGATACAACGTGACATTGACCACGCGATCACCAACTCCGATTTCTGTTGCATCCACCGCTTTCGTTCGCTCCCTTCTGAAGCAAAAATAGAGGGAAAGCCGAGGTCGGGCTTGGGTGATTGGTAGTGTTGGTAATGGTAGGACGATCGATGGGTCTGCCAAGCTACGACCCTAGGGAGGCCACCCTCGCGCCTTGTCTCCGACTTTCAACGCCATGGTCGACCCTTTCGAAGTCTTGAGGACAAAAAAAAATCTTACTCACTCGACAGGCCTAAGAAATCAATCCACCACAAGGTCCAAATGTAGAACCAAACGCAATCACTCACTAAGGTGGTGCGAAATAACTCATACCGCATTTTTGTGACGAACAAAAATCGTTTTGGACCTTTGAGGACTAATGAAAAACCGTTTTTCATGAAATCACCATTGTGGAAGATATTGGGACGATATTGCGGTAGGTTGTGGGCAGGCGCGGTGAAATTAGCTTAATTTTAGTTGAAATTTCGATGAGAAGTCTAAAACCGATCGAGTACATTTATAGCAAGGTTTTTTTATGATTACGTTAATATAATGTTTTGGGACCAATGCGAATAGGTTTGAAGCACTAAGTGCAGTTAAAAGACCTCGGATAGTACGTCTATTGGCACAGAGGAGGACGTTGGAGGGATTAGAGATACAGAATGAGCCATTTTAGAATAGGAACGATAGTTCCCTAATAATGACCCTGAAGATTATCTGCATCAGACAAAGTGACATCTTTGGCACACTGTAGCTTCCGTCTTTATGATTTGATAGACTTCGTTTAGGGTTTATTTGATTCATTATGGAATTATCTAGGTGAGCAATTTTTTTTCTGTTACTTAGGATTGGACATTGAAAATAAATGTTTTATAACGCCGTCGATTCCGTCTCTTTGATTCTCTGAACTTCCCTCGGTGCTCATTTGATTCGTTATGAAATTATCTAGGCGAGGTATTTTTTCTTTTTTTTTTTTCTTCTTCCTCAAAATGGTATTTTGACAACAGTATCGCACGCCATAATAACCGTGACTTTAATTGAAACGATTCCATTCCAAGCTCATTTTGTACATTATAAGTTTCTGAAAGTGAGCAATTCTTTTATTTCTCTTTTTTCGTCTTTCTTAAGGCTATAACCCTAAGGATGTCTGCATTCGACAAAAAAAAACTATCGTTGTCACGATTCGTTATGATATTATCTAAGTGAGTTATTTTTCTTTTTCTTCTCTTCCTTAAGGTGTTATTTTGAAAACAGTATGGCCACCCTTACACTTTGTCGACTTCAACGCCATGGACGATCCTTTCCAAATCTTAAGAACAAAAAAAAAGTAACTGACGCGGCAGGTCAGAGAAATGAGCCCACCGCAAGGTCGAAAGGTAGAGACAAATAGAACCACTTGCTGAGCTGGTGCAAAATGACTCATACCGCATTTTTGTGACGAGCAAAAACCGGTTTGGTACTTTAAGAACTCATAAAAAATGTTTTTTTCACGAAATTAACATTGTCGAAGAGATTGGGAAGATATTACGGCAGGTCGTGAGCAGCCCGGCTAGTTGACATCAATTATACGATCAGGAGACGCAAGAACGAAATAATCAGTCCTCTGAAACTGTGACCCGGCTGCTGCTACATGTCCTAAAATGGCAATGGGATTGAACTGCGCTGAGCAACGCGGTTTCGCAGTGGTTGCCAAACGTTCGCGGCCACTTGAACCAGTTCTCTTCGTGGGGGTTCGGCACTTTGTCATTGAGCAACGGCGTGCGTGACTGAAGGGTCTCGTGGCTGGAATTGAATTCGCTCGGAGTTTGGAACATCACGGAAAGGCGACCACTAACAATATTTTTCAAGTGTAATTTCTCGAGTTTCTTCTCTGGCAGGAGAAAAATAGAGTCTTAAGAGTTCTTTGCCAATTTGTGGTTTTGTGGCGTTAAACAATTTGCAGATTGTAAATGTAATTGACTACACTTAAATATATAAGTCGTTTGCTTTAGCGAAATACTAAATAACATGAATATTTTATAAAAATGTTGTCAAATTACAAATGTTACTTGACTTTTTAATTATGAATAAAAATAATTCCTTATCATGATCCTCACAAATGGGCCAAGTGAAGACTATACCAAAATGCCATATGATAAAAATTCTGAAGGCGCTATTTATTAATTTCATCATAATTTAATGAAAGGGACAAATAGTAACACAAGTAATTTGCAACAATATCAAAGATTTTTTCCTATGGAATGAAGTCATTGATTTTTTCGAACACATGTGATGTTTTCAACGAACTTACTAACTTTTGACTTGGAACTTAAAAAAAAATCTATTAAATGGTTAAAAATCGAATTTTTCCAAATGGTTGGAAAAGTCATTTAAAAAATCATATGTTTTCAGAAAAATCAGATAATTAATTTCATGTAGAAAAAAAAGATTTGTCATGAATTGCATTTACATTTCTAATTTCTGGACATATTATTATTTAAGTTCAATGTTATCAGTATGCCCAATGACGTTGATATTATTCTTATCGGAAATGATTAAAGCAATGCTTTCGGATGATATAAATATTAGGACGATTTAATAGTCTTTTGGTCCATTTAGGTTATGTGCTAAGCGAAGAGAGTCGGTTAAGCTAAGCTGAAGGAAGGCGACGAGTTGCAGAATAGATTCGAACAGCCTACAGGTCGTGGCTTACCCCGACCTCGCAATTCTTTCTCCATCTCGCTTACTCCCGCCGCAGGTAAGTAAGTCCTGACGCTGCAAACTAACGGTAAATTAGAACGAAAAGCCTCGCGCCAACAGACTAGTCCGGGCTCTACAAGATACACGGTGTTCACGACCTTTTAACCGGCGTAGAAAGATCGCTGATGTATCATTGCCTAATTGGCCTACTGTTACACTTACGCTAAGCATAAGTGTAACTAAATAATTTTCGGCTTGAACCCTATGGTAATTATAAAGGTTAAAATCCACGTTTAAAGTCCTCACCTTTTACTGTCATAATCCCCCTGCCAATGAGAAAAAGCCTACTTAAAATATAAACAAGAATATATTATTTATATAGTTATAAAAAGTTTTAACTCCTCATATATAATTTACTAGCACTCGTAGTTGGTTTACTTTATAGTTAGGTTCAAAAGATTTAGAATAAGCCGGGCCTGAGAGTGGGGGGGGCATCTTTTTAACCCCTTCGCTGTCAGGCGGAAAAGAACATTTCGTGCCAAAAATGGGTTGGAAAAAAAAGTTTTCAAAACCGCATGAACATTTTATCATAAAGGTTTTCGGGGCCGCTGGATCCGGATCTGATATCAGATTTTCAAAAATCAAAATGGCGGACCCAGTATGGCGAATCAAAATTCGGAAAATTGTGTGAATTCGATAAAAATTGGTGTTTTATAGTTTTCGAAGTCGTGGAATCCAAATTAAATACCAGATTGAAGAAATCCAAAATGGCGGATCCAATAAGGCGAATAAAAATTCGACAAAAATGTAAAAAAAGTAAAATTAGTATCTTTTACAAAACGGCCGATCAATATTTGACGAAATTCGGAAGTCGTGTGTATAAATATATGCCGAACGGAACTAAACGCTATGTGCAATTTCACTCTCCACGTCTCCGTGTGCTCCTCTCATCATTTACGATTGGTTCTGCAATTACGTTTTCCACACATTTTGTTACCATGTTGAAGAGAGAAAAAATATGGATTTGTAATACTTAAAAATAGTATGATAATCGGGTACTGTATCTCAAATGCATATATAAGTATTGACGATGTCTGTGTTATATCCATATATGGCTACATATAAGTTCTGACCATTTTGCTACTGAGTATAAAAGAAACAATAAAAATCCATTCAATAAAAGAAAATTTGATTCTTTATTTAAGTCTAATTATTCGTATTCTGGTGTGCGTAATTGAATTCGCCTTTTTGAATTTTGAAAAACTGACACTAAATTCAGTTTCGGTGACCTCAAAAATCATAAAATACCCATTTTTATTGGTCCAAATGTTTTTTGGAATTTCGAAGCGCCATATTGGATCCACCATTTTCAATTTAGAAAATTTGATATTCGATTCGGATTCCGCGACCTCAAAAACTATAGTATACCCATTTTTATTGAAAACCAAATATTTTTAGGGATTTCGATCCGCCATATTATATTTTGCAAATTTGACTTCAGATTCGGATTCAGCAATATCAAAAACCTTAAGATACCCATGGACAATTAGATTGTAATAGTTTAAATATGTTTTTTTCAAGATGCCCCTATAGAGGTCATGAAGCAAAAGTGGCACGACTTTTTTTGCCCCTATAGGGGTCACTGACAGTGAAGGGGTTAAGATCCTTTATTGCACCTCTCCTCAGGCACTGAATTTTATAACTGCCCTTATGAGACCAGAGGTTATGGCGGGACTTGGAATAATCCGGCTTAAGGGGGAGGGCGGCCATAGGGGGAATTAGAATAACTGACTCCGGACTTTACAAAATCAGGGTTTAAAGGGCCTTTGGGGGTCTCAGAATAATCCCGGACAGGGGGCCATTTATAGGGGGCCTTAGAATAATCCGGCAGCGGCAGGATCTTTTGAGTCTGCTCGTCGGGTTTTTTGGCTCAACAAGTGTAAAAATGTAGATCATCGAAAATCATCGAAAACAACATCAGAAAGTAACCTCAAATACTACAACACATGGGCCAGAGAGCCCGGTGACCAAATTAAATCATAAATAATACACAAAAAAACACCTTACAAACAATAAGAATCTGACACACATTTATTATTCAATAAATTACTGAAGAGGACCCAGACCAGGGTCAAAACTTTTAATTAAAGAGAATTCTTTATTAAATGGGGCCGCCAATAGCCGACTAACCACCAAATCAGTAGGATCTTTTTGTTTCCTCGTAGGGAAAGCTTTGTTTTCGTGAAGAAAAAAAAAGTTTCATAGATTTTCAAGTCGGATTACTCAGAATGATCTAAAACATCGAGAAAAGTGGTTTAGAATAAAGGGCGGATGATGGTTGCGAAATTCAAACCGCTGTATCTCAAAAACGGTTTTAACAATTCTGCTTAAATTTGGTACACTCGTAGAGCAGCAACGATCCTACGTATAAATATACGAAAAATTTAAACATTTTTTCAGATCTTATAAGACTGAATTTTTCAAAAAATGTCTGTATGTTCTCTAACTGATGCAATTTTTGAGCTAGTGAGCTAAATAGTTCTTGAAAAACGAAGTAATGAAAAAATGACGGTCGGTATAGATTTTGAGCGATATCCATAAAGCTGTTCAGATTGTAAAGAATTTTGGTTTTTTAAAAAAAATTGACACAATAGAAGATGTTACTACACAATGTTACTACAAAAAAATCTGTATTATTTATATATATCCTAAAATTATATACCTGGGTGATATATCTTATTATATCTTAATATGCATAATAGGTATAGGATAAATATATTTTGTTGCAAGAAATTCTATATCCTCTGTATATCTTTTATACTCAGTTATATTGATACAAAGAAAAGTACACCATCGCCATATATAAGTATTTCGAAATATATAGTACATGTAGAATCAATATATTCTGCAAAAAGTTTTATATCTCCATATATATTTTTGTGTACATCTTTTTCCGTGTGTGGACCTATCCATTCTTCACGAAACTTGAAACTTTTCTGAACCAAACATACGGCTAAGATGCTCGGTCATTCCTCAACGATGACTCAACGTACTAAGTTACGTTTTTCTAGCGTTTTTCCCTTTCTTCCCTAACTGCTAACTCTTGGGTACAATCTTCAGTGATAACGAGTCTAGTGTCCAGTTGGATGATTCGTCTTCCTTTGAACAAAACTAGATCTAGCAGCAACTAGTTCAAGTTTTAACGACTTTTTTATATCTTTTTTTCTTAACTTTAGTGTCGTAATGTCTGTACTTAAGTGTCTTAATGATGTTCTTAAAGTCCCGAGAGGCAATTAGCGAGATGTCTCTATCGAAGCTGGACAGATGTTAATCCTTGTTGGAATTTTCTACTGATTTTTTGGGTTGCTAGTAGCTTTTGGGACGCTAATTACTGAGATTCCGTGATTCTGGACATATTTTTCAACGGTTGTTTTGTCCCTAAGATCTCCATTACCATTTGTGCCAACAAAAAACATAACTTACAAATGTGAAGTATTAGTGGGATGCAAAACAAAATTTCAAACACCCTCTGAAAATTTTTAAAATGTCTTGAAGTATTAAAGCATTTTTTTCTCAGTCCTGTGAAATCAACTTAAGAATAGATTTACTCTTTGTTGTCCTCAAAATGATTATTTCTATATTAAACGAAAAAGCTTGCACATTACATACTTCGTATTTTTTTTCCTTTTTACAAAGTTACCTTTATGAGAAAGTATCTTAATCGATTTTGGCTTGAATGTAGATGAAGCTTTGTAAAGAGGAAAAAAATAATAAGGAAGCAATGTACAAGATTCCACTTTGTATCCTTATTTCAAATAAAATTGAAAAATCTAAATATAGCGAAATTTTAATGGCCAAAAAAATAATAAAGAAACATTCGAACTCCTGTATAATTGAAACCCTTTTATCAATCTCCACTAAATTATATATCTAATATCTCTGAATATTATTTCTTTTACGTACAAAAATTGGGTCCGCTAATTGACGTTTTACAAAAGTTAACGCGAAACATGAATTTTTCGAAAATTTCAAAGCTCCATCAAATCCGAACCGCTTTTCCAATTACGGTCAAATTCGATACCAAAGAACATTAAATGTACTTGCACTTATACAGAACTATTCAGCAAAATATTGTGAATTTTAGTTAGAGCTATCACGTCCTTTTTAAAAAAATTCAATAGCTATAAAGTGTAAATTTTTGCATACATTTTGTAAAAAACATTACAGCAATCAAAGACGGGCGACTGCTTCATTTGTGTGCTAAATTTCAGCTCAATCGGTTTAACGGTTCTTGAGTTATAGGTGATTGAAATTTCGAAGCCACGCACACACACGCACACAAACGAACACATACGGACACAATATGTTCACATTCGGACACATTCGGACACATACGGACACATACGAACACAATATGTTCACATTCGGACACATACGGACACATTCGGACATATACGATCACACAATATATACAGACGGACACACAATATACACATACGGAGACACAATGTACACATTCGGACACATATGGACATACACGGACACATGCGGACACACACGGACACACAGACACAAACGGATACACACGGTCACATACGGACACATACGGACACAATATGTTCACATTCGGACACATACGGACACATTCGGACATATACGATCACACAATATATACAGACGGACACACAATATACACATACGGAGACACAATGTACACATTCGGACACACATGGACATACACGGACACATGCGGAGACACACGGACACACAGACACAAACGGATACACACGGTCACATGCGGACACACACGGCACATACGGACACACGATGCACACATGCGGACACACAATGTACACATTCGGACACATATGGACATACACGGACACACACAGTCACATTCGGACACATATGGACATACACGGACACACACAGACACAAACGGATACATACGGTCACATGCGGACACACACAGCACATACGGACACACGATGTATACATGCGGACACACGCAGCACATATGGACACATACTGACACACAATGTACACATTCGGAAACATACGAACACAATCGGACACGTACGGACACACACGGATACATACGAACACAATCGGACACGTACGGACACACACGGATACATACGAACACATACGGACACACACGGACACATACGGATACTCACGAACATACACACGGATACATACATACACATACGGACGTTTTTTCTAGATCTGACATGAAAATCTTGATAAAAAAATTTCATGATAACAAAGCTTCCTCAATGAGAAAGGAAAAGTTAACTAACCTCACCAAAAAATAGAAAGTGAGTAAAATTATTTTCATGTGCAACGAAATTGCGATTCATTGAACGTAACATAATGTCAATTTACTGATAGTATCAATATTTTTATTTCAAAATTGTTCTCGAAACTCCATCAACTGGATTCTCGAGCTGTCTCAAACAGTGCATGTCTTCGACGATAACCCAGACCCATCAGCAACAGCGGCAGCAATTTGTCGTCGTCCTGGTTCGCCTCGCTTCGATTCACCGTCGATAAACTCACTGGAAGAGAACTCAACGATGACAGCTTAGAGTTTGAGTGACAGACGATGCGCCCCGAGCATAGCTGACAGCGTATGATTACGTTCGCTTAATTAATTGCGACAAACAGAGTGATATCCGCTCAACCGAAACTTTATTTCCATTGGAATTCTCTTTCGCTTATTGCCTCTGCTTTTACCTACAGCTATTTCAATATTTCATTGGAGTGGAATAATTTTCAATCGGCAGAGACTTAATTAAGGATTTTTAATCTTATTAAGGTAAACGGACCAGTTTCCGACACTGCTACAGTTTCTGACACCGACGGTACATTTATATCTGTTGTAAATAAAGTTTTCGCCCAATATAAAAAAAAAATTACAAGCAAATCGAAGAATGTTTTTTACTGCCGAATATTGCAGAGACACGAATGTTTTCATAAAATATTTCATATTGAAATTTACTTGTGTTTGTGAAATTGAATGTCGCTTCCAAGCGACATTCATAGTCGGAAAGCACTAAAATTGAAATTCTTAAAATTTACTTTAATTTGATTTATTTCAATTTATTAAAAATTTATATTTTTTTTCTTTTAAGTAACCTCTAATTTTTCGGTGGACAAAAATTAGTTGTTCAAGTGATGTAATTTCAATATTCGTATAACGACATTCTATAAATTATACGATAATGTTTCTGATTAAATTCAGTAAATAGGTATGATTCATCTTGATAGTAAAATTAAATTAAAACACGACGTTTAATGACGCCTAAAATTCGGTCATTTAAATCAACCCCCTGAGTTTGGGAACTATTCACGCGTGACACAATCGTTGCAATGCGGATTAGGGGAGGGAGTATCCGTTACATTTCGCTCGGTCAGGCTTCATTCTTCATCATCCCCTTTTTCCTTCCTTCTTTATCTTCGCTTCTTATACGCGTCTTCTTTCTTCAACGCTATGAAATAATGAAAATGCGCGTCTCTCAGTGCGTGAGACTATCCACCTTTTTTGGATAAACCCTATGGAGTCTTGGAACGTTTCGAGGGTAAAACGAAACAGTGGAGAAGCCACGGGACGCGGATTCCAGTTGCAGTATCACGCGTATCGAATTTCGTGTTCCCCCCCACGGATTATCTGCCCTCGACAGCAGTGACTATTTTCCTTAAGGTTGAACCTCCATCAAATACACATACTAGTGAAACAAAGGTTTTTTTTTAATCGACGAGCCAAATACGTTATTAGACGGATTACTGGACTTAATATAGTTTAGCTAAAGCAGCGGTTTTTGACCCCTCAAACTCTACACATGGACCACCCAAAAGGTAACCCTAACCGTCAAGATCCAAAATGAATTAAGGATTAATTGTAGCCTCATCTCTAATACATTTTACCTTTTATATCTAAACTAGCCTGACGCTTTTTTTTGGCTTATATATATTCAAAATCTACCATGTTATGGCTGTGTACCATGAAAATTCTACCATATCGAACATTCAACGTATTGACTTTCTTCACTGTTAGAAAAAACTCGAAATTTTGATACATAAAGTCGTCATCGAAATTTAATGTACAATTGTGGTATAAAATTGATGCACTTTTCCAGTAAAATTAAAGCAAATTATAAAAATTCAAGGACTTCTACTGTAAAATAAAAATAAATTATTGAATGTGCTGTACCATAGATTAATTTTACATTACACTTGTATATTAAATTTAATATACTAGTTTATGCATAAAAACTTCCAGTAAAAGTGCATTAAATGTCAAGTAGATTTTTTTTACGGTGTACCCTGTCTAAATTCTACGACGTAAGTTTATAAACTCTACATTAAAGAATTGAATACATTTACAAATCTACCATATTAAAACTCTAGGGCAGAACGGGGTAATGACGATCACCTAAGCAGAAGTTGAGATTGAACACACAAAAAAACAAGTAATTGAACAAATTAAGGCTTAAAATCATAGCTTGACATGTCTTCTTTCTTTTAAATATACTAACAAAAAAATAAAGTTTATTTTTTTCACGTCTGTAAAAAATGTGCCAATGTACGACATTGCCCTCCCCACTATTGAGGTGTGGACAATCCCGAACAGTAGAGATTGAGAAAATAAATTTTTACGCCCTGCATTAAACAAAAACTATTATACTAATCATATACATGTATTCTTATCGAATATTTAACACAAATATAATTTAAAAACATGAGTAATAGCCATTTGTTTGGCTAAAATAGAAACATCACTTTGATAAAATATAAGTAGATATAGAAACTCTTCCTAGTAGCGCTTTTATAGACATTCATCACACATTCATCTTTTCCTTACTTGTGACATACGCATCACTTTCCTGCTCGAAATGTCGTTGCTCGCGGTTATCCACTGATGCGGTTCGCCATTATCCCTAATAAACGCCTTTACGTCGTGATTTCTTATCTACAGCCGGAAAAGTTTGAACAAGAACAACTTAAAAAAAGGATGCAAAGTAGAACCTTGCACATTGCTTCCTTATTATTTTTTGCTTTTTACAAAGCTCCCTCTATGAGGAAGCAGTATGTTATTCAATTTTGGCTTCCTCATAGAGGAAGCTTTATAAAAAGCGAAAAATAATGAGGAAGCAATGTGCAAGGTTCTACTTTGCATCCTTTTTTAAATTAGATAAATAAACATGTTGTGAATTCGCTTTCTCTATTTCGTTATTCCGTTATTTCGTTATTATTAGAGCGTTTTCGAAAGTAAATGTGATAACGTATATTATTAAAAATAATTCAACATTCCAAAAAATCACAAATTTCATACCGTTTGTCACTAAATTATACATATATAATGGCTGAATATTGTTTCATTTATATACAAAACTTGAGCTCGCTATTTCAAGTTTTGCAAAAGTTACAATAGAGCGATAATGTCAATTTTTTGAAAAATTCAAAATTCCATAAAATCTGAACCACTTTACCGATTCGAACCAAATTCAATACCAAACAGCATTGAGTGCACCTACTCTTATAACCAACTATTTAGCAAAATAGACTAAATTTTACGAAAATTAGAGCGACCACATCCTTTGTTAAAAAAATTCAAAACGACATAATATCGAAATTTTCGTACAGATTTTGTCGAAAATTGGTACAGTTGAAGAGGGTCTGCTGCTACACTAGTGTGCCAAATTTGAGCGCGATATACAAAACCGTTCTTGAGTTATCGGCGTTCGAATTTTCGGAGTTGCATACATACACACACACACACACACACACACACACATACATACGGACATTTTTTCTAGATCACTTTTCTGGACGTTTTGGACAATTCTAAGTGTCCTGACATAAAAATCTCGAAAAATTTTTTTTTCATGAAAACAAAGCTTCCTCTATGAGGAAGCAAAAAAAATACGAAAGTTAGAATAATAATGAACATATCAGAACATTTTAATTAAACAATAGCGAATATACTTAGGAAGAAATTCTTTTGCTTCCTCACAAAGGAAGCTTTGTTTTCGTGAAAATTTTTTTTTTCGAGATTTTCATGTCAGCACACTCAGAATGGTCTAAAACGTCGAGAAAAGTGATTTAGAAAAAATGTCTGTATGTGTGTGTGTATGTTACACGCTCAAAAAATGTAAACCCTTATAACTCGGAAACGCCTCGAGATATAGAGCTGGAATTTACATCATAGATAGAGGGGTCAATCCTCATCCTTCATACCAATTTTTGTTAAAATCCCTATTATCGTTAAATTTTTACGCAGTTTAGAATTTTTTCAAAAATGTCTGTTAACGCGATAACTCTTTTAATTTTCGAGATATTAAGCTCAAAATTTGTATGTATGTGAGCTTTCATACACCGGTGATCCCTATTAAATTTGGTTAAGATCTGTTGAAACGTTAAAATTTTATGAGATTCTGATTTTTTGATTTTTTTTCTGCTATGCGAATTTTGGTATCAAATATCGAGCTGGGAGTTAAATGAGTGCCAGATTCATGATTAACAGAAAAATACGTCAGATATAGCCCAAAAATGTTGAACGGAACCATATTTTCATAGCGATGTTGTTCAGTCTATATTGCCAAAAGTAGCGATTTATGTCGTATAAACTAGCCATATCCTTGCTTCCCAATGAAATTTCTAAAAACACCGGTTTCTATCGTGTTCTAAAAAAACAGAGAAGATAGAGTATTCAAGGGAGTTTCCGGACCGTTCGTCCTTATTATATTTTCACAAAGCGGGAGTGTGCGCTTATTTATTTATTTAAAACAAGGATGCAAAGTAGAACCTTGCACATTGTTTCCTCATTATATTTCGCTTTTTACAAAGCTTCCTCTATGAGGAAGCCAAAATCAACGACCATACTTCCTCTTAGAGGTTGCTTTGTAAAAAGCGAAATATAATGAGGAAGCAATGAGCAACGTTCTACTTTGCATTCTTGTTTCCCTATGTGGAGAATTTTAGATCGTGAATGGACAAAAAATATTAGCCCACTTTTGAAATGTTTTAATAATTATTTAATAATAAATTCCTCTTTTGAAAAGTTAGTGGCTCGAGATATCTCAAAAATATCGCAGTCATTGTCATCGTTTTATTCGTGCTGTCATTAGTCGGAGGTGTCGTCAGTCAGTCACACTGCGATCAGGACCAATATCATGCATTCATTTTTTTTTTGTTTATGTCAAATATCAAAATTTATGTAAAGAGACTCGCGCGCTTAAGGGGAGGGAGAGAGGTCAAAAAAATTGAATTTGGAAATTCAATATCATCCAAATCCTTTGCATATAAAAATGCCCAACGCACTATATTGTTGGTGCTCGATGAAAGGATTTTTTTACTGTTGTCTGACTTGC
The DNA here is from genome assembly GCA_963970395.1 of Ephialtes manifestator. Classification (NCBI taxonomy): domain Eukaryota; kingdom Metazoa; phylum Arthropoda; class Insecta; order Hymenoptera; family Ichneumonidae; genus Ephialtes; species Ephialtes manifestator. The sequence goes on along the minus strand of OZ019968.1, from coordinate 9,225,666 downwards.
ATATGCTTTTCAGTATTATCTAAGCAAAGTTCTTAGGTTTTCCATTCTGCGCATGATTCAGATCAAACTACTAGGCAGATTGGAGTAGTTGACGTCTCATTTTCTTCTTCATAAAAAGATACACCGGCTAAATGGAGCAAACTATTTTTTTTCATTCTGAAAGCAAAGTTAATCACTGATTTAGAAAATAGCATAAAATTTATTTTTTAATAATCATGTCACTTAAAAAATATTACCTTTTATTAACATTTGCTCCAAATTAGCCGGTGTATCTTTTCATGAAGAAGAAAATGAGATATCAACCATTCCAATCTGCCTAGTAGTTTGATCTGAATCATGCGCAGAATGGAAAACCTAAGAACTTTGCTTAAGATAATATTGAAAAGTATATGCAAGTCAGACGACAGTAAAAAATACTTTCATCGGTTCTCTTTTGAAAAGTTGGTGGCTCGAGATATCTCGAAAATATCGCTGTCATTGTCATCGTTTTATTCGTGCTGTCATTGGTCGGAGGTGTCGTCAGTCAGTCACACTGCGATCAGGACCAATATCATGCATTCATTTTTTTTTTGTTTATGTCAAATATCAAAATTTATGTAAAGAGACTCGCGCGCTTAAGGGGAGGGAGAGAGGTCAAAAAAATTGAATTTGGAAATTCAATATCATCAAAATCCTTTGCATATAAAAATGCCCAACGCACTATATTGTTGGTGCTCGATGAAAGGATTTTTTTTACTGTTGTCTGACTTGCATATGCTTTTCAATATTATCTTAAGCAAAGTTCTTAGGTTTTCCATTCTGCGCATGATTCAGATCAAACTACTAGGCAGATTGGAATGGTTGACGTCTCATTTTCTTCTTCATAAAAAGATACACCGGCTAAATGGAGCAAACTATTTTTTTTCATTCTGAAAGCAAAGTTAATCACTGATTTAGAAAATAGCATAAAATATATTTATTAATAATTATGTCACTTAAAAAATATTACCTTTTATTAACATTTGCTCCATTTAGCCGGTGTATCTTTTCATGAAGAAGAAAATGAGATGTCAACCATTCCAATCTGCCTAGTAGTTTCATCTGAATCATGCGCAGAATGGAAAACCTAAGAACTTTGCTTAAGATAATATTGAAAAGTATATGCAAGTCAGACGACAGTAAAAAATACTTTCATCGGTTCTCTTTTGAAAAGTTGGTGGCTCGAGATATCTCGAAAATATCGCTGTCATTGTCATCGTTTTATTCGTGCTGTCATTGGTCGGAGGTGTCGTCAGTCAGTCACACTGCGATCAGGACCAATATCATGCATTCATTCTTTTTTTTTTTGTTTATGTCGAATATCAAAATTTATGTAAAGAGACTCGCGCGCTTAAGGGGAGGGAGAGAGGTCAAAAAAATTGAATTTGGAAATTCAATATCATCAAAATCCTTTGCATATAAAAATGCCCAACGCACTATATTGTTGGTGCTCGATGAAAGGATTTTTTTACTGTTGTCTGACTTGCATATGCTTTTCAATATTATCTTAAGCAAAGTTCTTAGGTTTTCCATTCTGCGCATGATTCAGATCAAACTACTAGGCAGATTGGAGTAGTTGACGTCTCATTTTCTTCTTCATAAAAAGATACACCGGCTAAATGGAGCAAACTATTTTTTTTCATTCTGAAAGCAAAGTTAATCACTGATTTAGAAAATAGCATAAAATTTATTTATTAATAATTATGTCACTTAAAAAATATTACCTTTTATTAACATTTGCTCCATTTAGCCGGTGTATCTTTTCATGAAGAAGAAAATGAGATGTCAACCATTCCAATCTGCCTAGTAGTTTGATCTGAATCATGCACAGAATGGAAAACCTAAGAACTTTGCTTAAGATAATATTGAAAAGCATATGCAAGTCAGACGACAGTAAAAAATCCTTTCATCGAGTACCAACAATATAGTGCGTTAGGCATTTTTATATGCAATAGGATTTAGATGATATTGAATTTCCAAAATCAATTTTTTGACCTGAGTCCCTCCCCTTAAGCGTCCGAGTCTGCTTAACCCTGGTAAAATTTAAAAAACTACAATTTAGTTACGCTTCGTGTACTTTAATCGATGAAGCAAATTGTAAGCCGATATTATTAACATATTGTCAGTTATCGTCGTGTTCGGCATTAACCCGTTTTTCCCTACTTTAAAAATCGAAATTTTAAAAATATAATATTGTAGATGATGAAACAAATAACAAGCTAATTTTCTAGTTGTGAATGTATCCTATTAAAAATCTACCTCATTTTTCCTCTGCCACGTTATATGCTTTTAATAATATACATTGTAGCGAATCTTGTAAATCTACCCTATACAAACTCTACCATTTTACAACTCTACAAATATTTCAGGTAAATGCATAAATGTGTGGCAATAGATAAGATTTCACGTTGAATTTGGCAGCCCAGCTATAAAATCAGCCTAATTAAAAATCTATTTCATCCAAACTCAACAATTTTATTTATCTGCAACATCAAAAAACTCTCTACCATATTAAACATCTAACCCATTACAATCCAACCCTACAAAAGTTCTTGTTGTATTCTAAACTCTACACACTTGAATTTTATAAATCTATAAAACTTTCTAAATCATGAAGAAATTCAACAAATTCCGTAAACCATAAAGATATTTCATAAATTCGCTGAAAGTATGAATAACTTGCAAAATTATTAAATATTTTGCATTTAAATTTACGAAATTATTTTTTAGTGCGCATAATGCAAAATTATTGAATATCACCAGGTAGAAACTCCAAGAAATTTCCATAACCCAAAGATTGCCATCAACGTTTACCAGTTACTAAGTTAAATAATGTTGAGTTATGGTAAGTAAATATACAAGAATAGTCACATTTTCCGATAACATAACACACTTATGACTTGATTGCTATTTTGTTCGAGGATAAAACGATAATGATCTCATGCCTACTGGAGGAAAGTCTGGATTATACGAGAGAGTGTGTTTAACCGGTTGAATTAAATTCAAATGGCGTCACTCTGGCAAACGGCATCGCACGGTCTGTTCAGCGACAGGTAAACCAGAGTCTGTAGGGTTGCAGATAAGAGAAAATACTATCGACTATCTCTCGTGAGAATAACGGCAGAATTCTGCACCTAAACAGTTCAGAGACTTCGGATCGATTTCCAGCCCCATTCGAATGTGTTACAAGCAAGAAACTGTATGGAAGGCTGCCAATATAATCGACAGTCTCGTCAATCTTCTAATCAATTTTCGTTATCGTCCCTCCGATGACGACAGTTTATAGTATCTACCAAGTATCCGGTGTATTTTTATGAAGTGTATTTTATAGTACACGATAAAACTTTATAGTGCGCTGTAAAATTTTATTAAAAATGTTATGAAATTTACAACATGTTTAATACACAAAGTCACGTGGAATGTACAAATTAGATACATAAAATTGAAATTCATTCACATTGCATTAAAAATTGGATACGTTCATTTTTATACTAAGCAAATATCTCGGGCCATATCCTGAATATTTTCTTTTCTTTTTGCAAGCAAAATTTTAATATTCGTACTTAAATTAATGGTGTATTTTTTTGGACGAGAAGAATAGTTGTTATTTATTTATTTCCTAAAATGGATCTTCCTGTAACGTAAAAATTATGGCTATGATCTTTTCGGAAGTGGAAAAATAATTTAAATATTGATATAGTTATATATTTTTTTGAGAATCTAATCATGTCCACGATACACTAAATTGTTCTAAAAGTTAGCAGCCAAAAATCATTAAAATATCACCCAACGTAATAATATTGAATTTTGAAATTTTTTATGAAAATAGAAAAAAAATATTTTTCTTTGTCCAAAATATGTCCAGATGGCTATATTATCTATGAATATCGAAACTTTCGAAAAGCTGAAAAAAAATCTTTCTATTTGGTTTAGTGGTTAAAAAGATATGAAAATCTTGAAAATATGGAAATTCCATAAATTTGGACCAACTTTCGCCGGTTCAGTCAACTAAAGCGGAAGTGAGGCACACATGAGGCAGTTTCGTTTTTTTTTTCACGTGCCGCATAGCCTGAGGGATATAATCGACATTACCGGTTATAGAATATTTCGGCGCCTGTGTGAATGTGAAATACAAGTCGGTGGGGATTTCCTGAAGGTCTCTAGAGTCAACAGCACGAAGACAAGATAGGCACACTTGACCGTCACAGAGGAAATAGAGGAATAGATAAGAAATCGTATATCTCCGTCACCTGACTAGCCGTAGAATATAATACACGTGTAAAAAAAAAGTAGATATGTACTATTTTTTCCTGTTGATAGATTTTTCACGAACAAAATGTCCCTCTTTATAATAACAGAACCAATGTTAATTTTTTTTAGTATAAATTAATACATTTAGTGTCTTTATTCTACCAGAAACGATTCTGTCGAAATAAAAAATCTACCTCAACTTGAGTCCGAAGAACTAATCTAACATTTGGAAACTCTACCATCTAAAACTCTAACCCATTCAAATTTTACCATGTTAGAATTCTACCGCCTCATAACTCTACCATAGTAAACATTGAATCTCTGTAAAATCTATAGGAACTCTACCTTATTCGATCCTCCTAATATTGGGAATATGAATTAATGCATTCAATGTTTTTATTCTACCACAACCGGTTCTGTTGAAATAAAAAATCTACCGCAACTTGAGTCCGAAGAACAGATCTAACATTTGGAAACTCTGCCATGTAAAGGTTAAAACTCTAACCCATTTAAATTCTACCATGTTAGAATTCTACCGCCTCATAATTCTACCATAGTAAACGTTGAATCTCTGTAAAATCTATAGGAACTCTACCTTATTCAACTCTCCTAAAATATTACGGTGTAGAGTCATATCCATTCTACTAAAACTCTACCCCGGTCAAATGCTTCTGTGATATAATTTTACCTTTTTTTAACTCTAACATACCCTATTAAAATTTTACCATTTTGAGTTATAAGTCTATCCGAATAAGACTCAATTACGTTATGACTCTGCCGTGTTCTACAGTTCTACCGTGTTAAATCTTTAACACATAAAAGCTCTCCCCGTTTAAATTCTCCCATGTCGGATTATAAATCTACCCTAATACGACTCTATTGCGTTATAACTCTACCGTATCGAGTTATAAATCTTGCCAAATAAGATTGAATTATGTTCCATCTCTACCGAATTACAATTCTACCATTATTAAACCTCTAATGTATTAAAACTCTACTCTATTAAAATTTTACTGTTTCGAGTTATAAATCTATCCGAATAAGATTCAATTACGTTATAACTCTACTGTGTTCTGCAATTCTACCGTGTTAAACCTTTAACGCATAAAAACTCTACCACATTCAAATTCTACCATGTCTGATTATGAATCTACCCTAATACGACTCTATTGCATTAAAACTCTACCGTGTCGAGTTATAATTCTTGCCAAATAAAATTCAATTATGTTCCAACTCTACCGAGTTACAGTTCTACCATTATCAAACCTCTAATGTATTAAAACTCTACTCTATTAAAATGTTACTATTTCGAGTTATAAATCTATCCGAATAAGATTCAATTACGTTATAACTCTACCGTGTTCTACAATTCTACCGTGTTAAACCTTTAACGCATAAAAACTCTACCACATTCAAATTCTACCATGTCCGATTATGAATCTACCCTAATACGACTCTATTGCATTAAAACTCTACCGTGTCGAGTTATAAATCTTGCCAAATAAAATTCAATTATGTTCCAACTCTACCGAGTTACAGTTCTACCATTATCAAACCTCTAATGTATTAAAACTCTACTCTATTAAAATGTTACTATTTCGAGTTATAAATCTATCCGAATAAGATTCAATTACGTTATAACTCTACCGTGTTCTACAATTCTACCGTGTTAAACCTTTAACGCATAAAAACTCTACCCCGTTCAAATTCTACGATGTCAGATTATAAATCTACCCTAATACGACTCTATTGCGTTATAACTCTACCGTGTCGAGTTATAAATCTTGCCAAATAAGATTCAATTATGTTCCAACTCTACCGAATTACAATTCTACCATTATTAAACCTCTAATGTATTGAAACTCTACTCTATTAAAATTTTACTGTTTCGAGTTATAAATCTATCCGAATACGATTCAATTACGTTATAACTCTACCGTGTTCTACAATTCTACCGTGTTAAACCTTTAACGCATAAAAACTCTACCCCATTCAAATTCTACCATGTCCGATTATAAATCTACCCCAATACGACTCTATTGTGATATAACTCTACCGTGTCGAGTTATAAATCTTGCCAAATAAAATTCAATTATGTTCCAACTCTACCGAATTACAATTCTACCATTATTAAACCTCTAATGTATTAAAACTCTACTCTATTAAAATTTTACTGTTTCGAGTTATAAATCTATCCGAATAACTTTCAATTACGTTATAACTCTACCGTATTCTGCAATTTTACTGTGTTAAACCTTTAAGGCATAAAAATTCTACCCCGTTCAAATTCTACCATGTCGGATTAGAAATCTACCCTAATACGACTCTATTGTGTTATAACTCTACCGTGTCGAGTTATAAATCTTGCCAAAAAAGATTCAATGATGTTCTATCTCTACCGAATTACAATTCAACCATTATCAAACGTCTAATGTATTACTCTACTCTATTAAAATGTTACTATTTCGAGTTATAAATCTATCCGAGTAAGTTTCAATTACGTTATAACTCTACCGTGTTCTACAATTCTACCGTGTTAAACCTTTAACGCATAAAAACTCTACCCCATTCAAATTCAACCATGTCCGATTATAAATCTACCCTAATACGACTCTATTGCATTAAAACTCTACCGTGTCGAGTTATAAATCTTGCCAAATAAGATTCAATTATGTTCCAACTCTACCGAATTACAATTCTACCATTATTAAACCTCTAATGTATTAAAACTCTACTCTATAAAATTTTTACTGTTTCGAGTTATAAATCTATCCGAATAAGATTCAATTACGTTATAACTCTACCGTGTTCTACAATTCTACCGTGTTAAACCTTTAACGCATAAAAACTCTACCCCATTCAAATTCTACCATGTCCGATTATAAATCTACCCTAATACGATTCTACTGCGATATAACTCTACCGTATCGAGTTATAAATATTGCCAAATAAGATTCAATTGTGTTCCAACTCTACCGAATTACAGCTCTACCAAATTAAAACTCTAACGCATTAAAACTCTACCCTATTAATTCGGAGTCCACCGCGTAAAATTTCAATACTTTTTTAATACGCCACTAAATAAATGTTCCGTATTAAAGCTTTATCATCTTATGAGGCCAATAACAGTTCGAATAAATTGATAAATGTGATATGATAACGTTGATACCTTATCAAATAAATCGTAAAATCAATATATTCGCTGATACCCTGAATAAACGAAAAGCGTTATACACAATATTCGCATTCTTGCAATGCTAACCCAATAATAACTGTTTCCATTAACAGAGATTTCCTTTCGCGAATCACACTTGTATATAGTCGTTAATCATAATAAAATCTATGTTTCCGTGTACGTACGAAATTGACCTTGAAATAAAATACAATTTGAACTATTTAACACATCAAATATTGCCTAACGTGGTAATTATCAACTCACCTGGCTTAAAGAAGTGGGAATGATGTCCGGAGTTTGGGGCAACATTTTTCTTTCGTTACTTTATTTATTTGACACTTAAATAATCACACCTTTAAACCTTTTTCGCCCCTCACTTGACGCACAAAACGTAAAATCCCACGAGTCAACGACAGCGACGCTGGGCGTCACACGCAATAATAATCATAATCATGTGCAATCGATTAAGCGCCCAATAAACACAAAAACCAAAACAAACACACTATTGGCTCGGGTTTCAAACGATACTTAGATCGATAAAACTCGCTCGCTGTGCGCGGACAACTGACACCTTTAGATTTCTCCTCGGTACTACACAAAAATAACCACAATCCAAATTTCGATTTAAAAAAAAAAGCAAATTATTTTTATCTACTACTTTCGATGGGAGGAGAGAAAATATACGTGGAAAATTTTTGGTAGTAGAGGAAAGAACAACGAAGAAACAGAGAAATTATCGACCCGCGCGCGCCGGGCACGAACCTTCCGCCTTGAGGCTGTGCGCGAGACTGTCAAGCCGGGGCGGTGCAAACCCAACGAGACGGAGAGTCGATCGAAGCCGAGGAGCCACGAGGATTTCCGAGTATGCCCGTAGGCCGTGCGCATAGTCCTCGTCGGCGCCGCCGTCACCGCGGAACGCTTTAACTTTTTATCGTTTTTTTTTGTTTTGTTTTTATTATTTTTTTTCTTTTTTCTTTTCTTGGTCTTTCTCTACACCGCTTTAGGAATTTATTATTGACAGCTCGACGCCTCGGGCCTCGAGGAAAGGCGAGAAGACGACGATTGATATCACTGGGATATAGTATGTGCAGCGAGAGCTTAATGCCAGCGAAGCGATGCAAGATCCTGCTGCACGCGTCTTTGCATTTTTTGAATGCATTGCGCAGAACTACTTGCGCAGTGGGATATCATGCTGCTGGAGATTTGAAAAATCGGGGAATAAAATTTCAATTATTTAGTGGTTATACTGTTTACTATCTCTTTCGAGGGATTATTAATTCGAATAAGCCAAGCAGGTTTTAATCGAAATAAAAAACGTTTTGAAAATATTGGTGTTCACTTTTTTGGTTTATTTAATAAGCATATTTACTATTTGATATTAAGCAAATATAAATAAATATTCTTAATATTTTCATTGACGTTGATAATTTTTTTTTTCAGATGTACCTGTTGTGAATCTAGATAATAATATCCTTGGAAAAAAAACCCACAGAAAAAAAAGGACAGACAAAATATCCGCAGAAAAATGACCTGGTGGAAAAAATGTCCGAAGGATATAAAATCCTTGGGAAAAAAATCATGGAAAAAATGTCCTTGGATAAAAAGATGCATATTGAAATACCTGGAAAAAATAACCTTTAGACGTTTATCTCACAAGAAAAATATTTTCATTGTTTAAAAACAGCAGTATAACCATAGTGCAGAGCCCATACCCATACCTAGCGGCTCTCTAGTGGGCGTTTGCGTGTGGGGTTGGCGAGGTTTAAGTCCTCGTTTTCCAAACGCCGTACGAAAAGTAATTAATATCAAGTTTTTGAAAAAAGAAATTGAAATTAAATGAAGCATAGCTACTAAACAGGGGTTTCGCCCATCTCAAAAAAAAATATGAGTTCACTCTACAAACTTGAGAGTATATTCTGGAATTTTTTTAAGAAACATAAAAAAAGACATATAGACTGAAAAAAAAAATTTAGTGTAATTGTGATAAAAATAGATCTTTATTACATTATAAAAAGTCTATAAAAATTTGTTTTACAAAGTTCATTCGAAGCGCCTACTTTTATGTATCATACATTTTTTTGTACGACTAATAGTTTTTAAGATACAGGGGTTTTTAAAAAAATATCAATTTTTCTAAATCTAAAAAAAAACAGCATCCAAAAATACTGAAAAAAAATTGGACAAATCCCTTGTAAATAATCATGAATTCTGGTAAATTAACAATTTTTTTGGAGGGGTTACAGTTTTAGATCGTTCGAAAAGGGATGGAATACCTCATATATTAGGCGTCCGTGCATTAATATTTTATTAACAATAAAAAATTTTGTGTGGTAGATGGGGGGCTCCGACCCCCCCCCCTCCCCCTCCCCCCGGCAAGGGGCTCCGCCCCTCGGCCCCCTTGAATGCCGCCACCCCCGTCTCTCTTCCGTCACCATATTTATTCATTTACATCACAAACATGCATCGGGTAGTTGAGGTGTGGTGGTGGTGGTTCAGTTACTCAGTAAAACGAACACGGTTTAAACAAATTACCATCTTTGCTCAATTACAATCATGTCACTGTCACACGCAGCATTGCTGTGTTTTTTAATCACACAACACACAAACATACTTTAAATATAACACTTTCGAATCCTGAATATGGATAAAGGCTCTGCATTTATCCATATTACAATACAAACTGCAAATGGCAAAAAAAAGGGTTATTCTTTCAGCGGTTTTTATTTCTATCGGTTATTATTTACTCATGATTTTTTTTCCTGCGGATATTTTTTCCTCGGATATTATGTCCATCGGATATTTTTTCTGTGGGTTTTTTTTTCCAAGGATATTTTTGGCGGATACCACCTGTTGTCACTAATTACTGCATTTTTCATTAAAGGCTCGAGGAAATGTAAGAAAATGATGATTGATATCACTAGAATATATATTAGGGTGGCCCAAATTTCAGCTGCATTTTTTAATTTTTGGTCTCACCCCATAAAATAGTTGTTTTCGGTGAAAAAACAATTTTCATGAAAAATGGAGATTGCGAAAAATTATGTAGAGATCGCTCAACAATCTTGAAAATTTCCGAAACGTTTTCTTTTTCTTCATTTTTTGTAATCTCTCTCACCCCTCATATCATCTTCTTATCTCATTCCTAGTTTATGGTCAAAATTTTGGAAAAAAAATATTAACTTCAAAACGTCGCTCAATGACAAAAAACATTTTGGAATTTATTTTCAATTTTTATTTTTTTCTCAACTTTCACCCCTGATTTTCACTCATTATCAGACGTCTAGTTCATAGTTTAAAAATGTTATGAAAATATTAACGTCAGGCTGTCGCTGAAAGAAGTAAGTCGTTTTTTTTGCTAATCGAGAATCGCGCTTTATTTTTCATGAGAATTGTTTTTTCACCGAAAACAACTATGTTATGAGGTGAGACCAAAAATTAAAAAATACAGATGAAATTTGGGTCACCCTAATATATATGCACGCGGCTCTTCATTTTTTGAACTGGAGATTTGAAAAATCGTGGAATAAAATTTCAATTATTTAGCGATTAAACTAATATTATCTCTTCTGAGGGATTATCCGTTATTTCGAAAAAGTCAACCAGATTTTAATAAAAATAAAAAGTTTTTGAAAAAATTAATATTCACATTTTTACTTTATTTAATAAGTATATTTACTACTTGACGTTAGGCAGATACAAATAAATATTCTTAATATTTTCATTGAGGCTGATATATGTGTATTTTTTTCAGATTTTACTGTTGTCACGAATTTTTAAGCACTGCATATTTCATTGAATCGAAAATTTAATCAGGTGTGTAAACATAAAGCATCCACAATTTGCAAAGGAATTTTTCACTTGAATAAAAAAATGCATGCAAAATATCTAGTACGTTGATTCCTCATTATTTTGCCCCTTTTACAAAGCCTACCTTTATGAGAAAATATGTTACTCAATTTCGGCTTACTCATAAAAGAATGCTCGTGGCAAATTGAAAATAATTAGAAAGTCATGAACAATGGCCTTTGTTATCTTTTACTGCCGCATAGAGGTAAGCTTTGTTTTCGTGAAAAATATTTTTTTCAAGATTTTCATGTCAGGATACTCAGAATTGTTCAAAACGTCGAGAAAAGTGATTCTAACGAAATGTCTGTGTGTTTGTGTATGTGTGTATATGTAGATTTCCATGTAAGCACGATAACTATCAAAATTTTCAATGTATCTTCTTTAAATTTGGTACAGAAGTGGGCAACAATAGAACAACGTTTAGGATTGTATTTGGCGCGAATTGGGTGGGAAATTCAAATTTTACAGCATGTTAAAAATTTTGAAAAAAGCCTTTTCACGCTATAATTTTCGTAAATTAAGGACTAAAATTTTGTACACAAATGGGCTAATGTTAAACCATAACCTGTAATGTAAACCATAATTTTGGTGAGAATCGATAGAGTGGTTCTAATTTTATTACCATTTGAATTTTTTTTCAATTGTAAATACTTCAACACCTGTAAATTCTGAGATATCCGACTGCAATTTTGAACGTGATTTTACGATTATTGATTATCAATGATGAATTTAGTCAGAGGAATGGTTAATATGTCGGTAAATATCGATTTTGCTGCAAAAGAAGAAATAAAAAGCCATCACGAAAAAAAAAAATTAGAAATTTTTTGCAGATTTAGCTTAAATGTTGTTCACATATGGACTTCCATAATACAATGTTTTAGTACAAATTTGAGAAAAATCGGTTAAGCTGTTGAAATTTCACGACACTTTAGAAAAAGGTCTTCAAAGCAATAAACTATAAAAATAAATAAATTGTTTAATTAATTTATTTTTATAGTTTTTTTACTTGAATAATATTTATATTGAAGAGTTATTTGCAAAGTTCAACTTTGCAGCTTTAGTTTCTTTTTTTAACCCAATGGCGTTCTTGAACAAATTCACTTGTCAAGAAATATTTAGATCGATACTTTTAAAATTGGGGTAGCTAAAGCAACCCCATAATTTCTTAATCAAATTCAAAGATAAAAATTATTATTTTTCGGAATTGATTTTTTTTTCAAAATTCTTTTCGTCACAAAATATTGCAATTCTAATAGAATCAAACTTTTAGTTAAAAATTTATGTGTAGCACATGCTTAAGTGACTAAATATATTTTTTTCCTGGAAAATTTGTTAATTTTCTTCACATTAAATGTAAAACAAGTAAAATATTTATTAATAACTTTTTAACATTATTATTTTGAAAAATTAATATTTTTGGAAACAAACTTTTAGTTAGAAATTTATGTGTAACACATAAATGAAGTCACGAAATATATTTTCTCCTGGAAAATTCATTAATTTACTTAGGAGAATAGCGAGTAAAAGGATCATTTTCGAAGCGGTGCATTACTCGATTGTTATAAGTGTATGTATGTGCGTGGAATGTCCCTCTCACCTGTTTAAAGAGACGCGATAACGGGCGATTACGTCACGCACGTAGAGTCGGAGTATAGTAAAGGTATTGAGAGAAGAGTGAAGGTGGAAGTGGAGAGAGAATGACTCAGGGTTCTCGGTGACTCTAACGACGATGATTCTCAGTGTGAATTCGGCTGATGAACCGCGGCCTTAGCAATGTCATGACTGCTATCCTCGAGCTTCGACGATGCGTCGACGAAGCATTGCCTCTCAAAGAATCTTCTATAACGAGTTCCATATCATCCGTGGAATCCCGCGTAGGAGTTCGTAGTCGTGTGTTTTCCTCGAATCGCGTTTATGACGTTGCTAGATTAGTTTTCAATCCGGAAGATGACATAAATATATACCAATTAACGTGTTATTGCAGTAAAGTTAGAGAACAAATAACTCATCGTTCATTTTCAAAGAGAACGACAATATATTCTCCTTTTTTTTCTTGCAACCTTTACATTTTCTTTGCTAGGCTACAAATTGTTAAGTATGAGATCGATAGATTGTCACTCAAATTTCATGGATTTCATAAAATTTCATAAAAGTTCACGGATTTCATGGATTTCATAAAATTTGACGGATTTCATAAAATTTCATAAAATTTGACGGATTTCATAAAATTTCATAAAATTTGACGGATTTCATAAAATTTCATAAAATTTGACGGATTTCATAAAATTTCATAAAATTTGACGGATTTCATAAAATTTCATAAAATTTGACGGATTTCATAAAATTTGACGGATTTCATAAAATTTCATGGATTTTATAAAATTTCATAAATTTCATGGATTTCATAAAATTTCATAGATTTCATAAAATTTCATAGATTTCATAAGATTTTATGAGCTTCATGAATGTCATAAAATTTCATGAATTTCATAAGATTTCATAAAATTTCATGAATTTCATAAGATTTCATGAATTCATAAAATTTCATGAATTTCATAAGATTTCATGAATTTATAAAATTTCATGAATTTCATAAGATTTCATGAATTCATAAAATTTCATGAATTTCATAAGATTTCATGAATTCATAAAATTTCATGAATTTCATAAAATTTCATAAATTTCATAAATTTCACAAATTTCATAAATTTCATAAATTTCATAAATTTCATAAATTTCATAAATTTCACAAATTTCATAAATTTCATAAATTTCATAAATTTCATAAATTTCATAAATTCATGAAATTTCATAAATTTCATAAATTTCATAAATTTCATAAATTTCATAAATTCATGAAATTTCATAAATTTCATAAATTTCATAAAATTTGGGGTAGAGGGGGGGGTCAAAATAGCGAATTGCTAAAATGGCGAATTTCATAATAATGGCCATTCTAGATTCAGACGTTCATTATTTTGAAATTCGCTATTTTAGCCATTGATTATTTCGGTCATTCGCATTTTTGACCACCATCCAACATTTCATGAAATTCGTATGCGGATCCAAAGTTCTTATTTTCATTCCTTGAAACAAATTGTAGAAAATAAAGGAGCACGGAATTTACAAACATCAAAAAGTTGTAGCCAAAATGTCGACTGTGGAATAAGGACCACTGATCAGGTAACTGGTGGAACAAACTTTTGATCTTTCACTCCAGTGATTCCCAAGTTATAGATCTTATATTTGGCAAAATATATCAATTTGGAATCAAAATATGTAATGTTTCAAAATTCAAACATCTCAAGTGATTGTTACTCGATATGGTAACAAATATAAAAAATCCAATTTTTTTAGAATTATATCTTTAACAAATTAAAAATTAAAAATCCGACGAAATGCGATCTCATCTACCAATTGTACTTAAACTCATTATAAAGCACCACTAGATGTTACTTTGCTTCTATAAAAATATTTATTTAGTATTAGTAGTTAGCATTCAAAATGGATCAAATTTCCTGAAAATTGGAGAGATTGAACTTGTCCTTTTTTGGGACCTAAAACGCCCATGAAACTTAAACCTTGAACCTTCTTATAAATCCTATAAAAGTTCATTACCGATCGCCATTGAACATGAATTTATTTTTAATGAAGAATCTATCCCGAGCTTTTAATATTTGCCAAAATTAGATCGTTTAAAGAGATTTTTCGAAAACTTGAACATCACATAAAATGTTTGCCATTCGAATTGTAAAAAAATTGCATCAATTTCACAAAAATTATTTTCGTTAAATTATTGAAACAAAATTTTTACAAATGCATTTTTTAGACACTTTAAATGGAATGGCATTAAAAATAATTATTAAAGAATTCTTCACGATCGTAAAGAAAAAGTTATAATATTGATAAAAATATATAAAAAATTAAATAAAGTAAATAACTAAAAAACATAAGATAAATGTTAGGTCGCACATGCATACTGGAGTAGTATTGGCGTACTGGCGCCGGAGCAGAACTCTGTAGACGCTCATCAATAAAACATGCTATAGACGTGGATACCACGAATGCTCTTGGGATCAACTCGAGAGTATAGGGTGTACGAGGAAGTAATAAAAAGAAAAACGAGAAGAAGGAGTCACACGCGCCGAGGCGCTGGCCCAAAGGCCCAAACCCGTTGGTCCCGTCGGTCTTCGTTTGAAAGTCACCCTGGATTCAAGATAAGAACGCGTCGTCTCTGTATCGATATAATTTACTCGCTATTCTTTCGTTTTCTTAACCAATAATCAATATTTTATAAATACAATGACACGAACGTTAAAAAGCAATCTATATAGGGTGGAAGTACCGTTTGTGGCCACTTTAAGAATTTTCCCAATTTCAAGTGCTTGTCTCCCATGGAAATAAAGTAGAATGGAAATTATATTTTTCGATGTATTGAAAAATACATTCAAAATGTACTTGAGATATATTGTTTATATTTATCATATATGTGAAATATATAAAAAATAAACGTGATATATATTTCAAATATATATGAGGGATTCCACGGGACTTTCGCCACCCCAAAAAAAAAAAATCTCAAATTTTATCTAAAAATCAGGTTCAGCGGTGTCTATTGATGGACCAAATTTCAAAATTCTAAAAAAATAGTTAACCGGAATATGCAAATTTTTTCGTTTTTTATCGTTTTTCATTTAATCTGTAATATCTCAGAAACTATTGATCGTATCGAAATCATTAAAAGACGAAAATGTGCATTTCTTTATGGCCAACAAGAAAAAAATATATTCAAAATTAATTGCTTAATTTCAGGTCACATTTTATGGAAAAAACAACAAAATTATTATTTTTTTTATGGTTGGACTTCAGATTTTTTCATCGGACAAATTGTCTCGGAATCTTTGAGTGATCGCCGAATTTTGAGTATTTTTTTTTTCATGGGATGGCCCAATGCTGTGACGTTACAGCAATCTGAATGTTTTTAATATATATAAAAAAATCCATATTCAAAATTAAAATTAATTAAAATGGTTGGACTTCAGATTTTTTCACCGGATAAATTGCCTCGGAATCTTTGAGTGATCGCCGAATTTTGAGTATTTTTTTTTTCATGGGATGGCCCAATGCTGTGAGGTTACAGCAATTTGAATGTTTCAAATTTCTGTAACATTCAAATTGCTGTAACCAAATTTCTGTAACATTCAAATTGCTGTAACCTCACAGCATTGGGCCATCCCATGAAAAAAAAAATACTCAAAATTCGGCGATCACTCAAAGATTCCGAGGCAATTTGTCCGGTGAAAAAATCTGAAGACCAACCATTTTAATTAATTTTAATTTTGAATATGGATTTTTTTATATATATTAAAAACATTCAGATTGCTGTAACGTCACAGCATTGGGCCATCCCATGAAAAAAAAAATACTCAAAATTCGGCGATCACTCAAAGATTCCGAGACAATTTGTCCGATGAAAAAATCTGAAGTCCAACCATAAAAAAAAAATAATTTTGTAGTTTTTTCCATAAAATGTGACCTGAAATTAAGCAATTAATTTTGAATATATTTTTTTCTTGTTGGCCATAAAAAAATGCACATTTTCGTCTTTTAATGATTTCGATACGATCAATAGTTTCTGAGATATTACAGATTAAATGAAAAACGATAAAAAACGAAAAAATTTGCATATTCCGGTCAACTATTTTTTTAGAATTTTGAAATTTGGTCCATCAATAGACACCGCTGAACCTGATTTTTAGATAAAATATGAAATTTTTTTTTTTTGGGGGTGGAATATCTACTTTTTCGTAAAAAAATATAATTCTTGAATATAAAAGACGTATATCTGAAGTATATATTGTATATACTTCGTATGAACTTCATGTATACAACCAAGATACATCTGAAGTATATTGCATATGCATATAAAATATACGTAAACTATACATTGAATATATTTTCAATATATTTCATATATATCCTAAAATTATATTAAAAATATATTTGAGATACATATTAAATGTATACCAACTGTACATTCAATATGTTTTGGATATATTTCATGTACATACTAAAGTTACACTGTAAACAAAATCTGTGTTAAAATTAATACAAAAGTGTTGGAAGTTTTTTTGCAGATACCGTATATGAAATTTTAAATACGTCATTTAATTTTGCGGTATGGTATTTCAAAATCGGAAATATTGAACTGTAATATTTCTATACATGTGTATATGAAAAATCATAACATTTAGAGGAATATTAAAATTCAACGTTATTAAGATTTAATGTCAATATGACCATATGCATAAACTGTGCATTAAAGTTCATAAACATGTATGGTGAATTTTCATATGAGCGGTATCTGAAAACACAAGCACATAAGGTAAATGTCCCCATTCCCGTCCATGCTCCCTCTGCCGACCACTTCGACGGAAATAATTATTTACATGAGTGCTGCGCAAAAATAACAATAATTGAGCATAGTACAATATTCCGAGGACCCTATGTGTGAGAGTATTGCAACGGAAAGAGTAAATACAATAACACATTCCAAGTTTCGTTCGTATTTCCAAACACTTGTCGCGAACCCATCGTATTCTTAACAGTGAGGTTAAGTTGCGTCGACCGCTTCAATAGTCCGTACTGCATCCGGAATTTGTAAAAATCGAATAATTTTTAGTGCAAACGATAGATTATGAGTTCAATTACTGATCCAGCAAAAAAAAAAGTTACAAATAATTTATTTTTCATTTTTTTTACGGTGGTCGAAGTTAGGCACAACGAAATGCCTGGCTGCCCCCATTACTGTAAACGTTATTTAGGCAGTCAAAAAAATTTCTTTATTACAAGGTTTACTTTCTCAGTGATAAAAAAGATTGATATAATTTAATTCTTACAGGATCGCTGCGAAGGACTTAGACTTTTTTCCCTCACTGATCAAAATTTTGAAATATCTCAATTTTTACAGCATCGCAAAAAAAAAGTGTATGTGGAGACGGAAATGTAACATAAGTTCCGAAAAACGAAGTATTTTATAATCATGCAATAAAAATATTAATAGTACAATCCCGGATCATGTTTATTTATTTTTTATTTATTTTATTACTCTTCGGAATCTCCGTTTCCCTAGTGGTCGAAAATGGGGTCATCGCTGGTCGGGATTGGGCACAGCTGTGTCGGCAGAGGGGACACTAATAAGCATGAATTAATCAGCCTCTATCTGGCGAAATAATTGGCGGAACCGATTGAATAAACCATTTTTAGAAAGAGAATTAACTGAATTTTACAGTGGTGCAAAAAAAAATCTCCAAATTTACATTCGTCGCAACGAAAAAAGCCATACAGTTGTCTGGTTGGCCTTATAGGGTACGGGAATGGGGACATTTACCTTATGTGTTGGTAATTTAAAGTGGACATAAAAACCATTTAAAAAAATAGAAATATTATTCGGACATTATTTTTTCAAACAAATTATGTCATCAGAAATTGTTGGGTACTGGTTTTCGCCACAGAACATTTTTCGCTTAACACGGGTTTGAACCTACGACCTACCTACCTAAGTACCTAACAACACACGCACGCTACCAACTACGCTATCAACGACTTAGTAATTTTGGATATCTAAATGGCATAAGAGTTGTATAACTATTATTCTCTCAAGCATACTTATAGTTGACATAACAAAATATTCAATTGATTGCAATCAGAGCGCGAAGTGGGTTGGAAATATTTTCAAGTGAACATAATTTTTGAACGAACGGAATCTTTTTCTCACGCGGAAGTTCAGGTATCCGGATTTTCGGAAAAATTATATCCACAGACCTGTGAAGTTCTAGCAACAAACATAAATCAAATATAAAATTGCCGCAATAACAGCGCGGGATGCTGCAATGTTTTAAAAAAAAGTCGATTTTGGAAATTTCGAGCAACTTATCAGATGTCGATGCTAAGTGGTAAGTGTTAACGATCTAGTGCGGGTTTTTTTTGTTATTGGAAAATGTGTATTAAATTTCAAATCAGTCACTAAAATTCCAAAAATTCATGTTGATTTTCATGTACTAATTTAGTAATCATTGATTTAGTAACCATGTGTTGTAATTTTGCTTCCTCATAGAGGAAGCTTTGTTTTCATGAAATTTTTTTTTTTCGAGATTTTCATGTCAGTATGCTTAGAATCACCTAAAACGTCGAGAAAAGTGGTTTAGAAAAAATGTCCGTATGTATGTATGTGTGTGTGTGTGTGTGTGTGTGTGTGTGTGTGTGTGTGTGTGTGTGTGCTGGGCTTCGAAAATTCAATCTCCTCTCACTCGGTAACCGTTCGAGCGATCCGGCTCAAATTTGGCACGCAAGTAGAGTAGCTGCCCCTCTTTGAATGTTGTGATTTTTGCCAAAATATGTGAAGTCATTAAGATTTTATGTTGATTTTAATTTGTTGAAAAAAGGGCGTGGTCGCTCTAACTTTCGTAAAAGTTCGCCGATTTGGCTAAATAGTTCTTCATAACTGTAGATACGTTCAATGTTGTATGGTATTGAATTTCGACGAAATCGGTAAAGCGGTTCGGATTTTATAGAATTTTGAATTTTTCGAAAAAAATAGATTTTGATCTAAATTACGTCGAATTTCAACAAATGAACAGAAATTTTGTACAGACGAAAAATAACATTCAGAAATGCCATGTACCAAATTTGGTGATGATCGGTAAAGTCGTTCGGATTTTACACCATTTTTCATTTAAAAAAAAATGTAGATTTTCGCTATAACTTCCGGAAAAGTTGAGAAAGTACGACAAAAATTTGTATCTAATCAAAATTAGATGTAACGGTGTTTGCAGAGGTGATTTATAGCTGTATAAAACACCTCTGCAAAAGAGACACAAGGTATAAAAAAAAAAGATGCAAAGTAGAACCTTGCACATTGCTTCCTCATTATTTTTCGCTTTTTACAAAGCTTCCTCTATGAGGAAGCCAAAATTGAATAACATACTGCTTCCTCACAGAGGGAGCTTTGTAAAAAGCGAAAAATAATGAGGAAGCAATGTGCAAGGTTCTACTTTGCATCTTTTTTTTATATCACCGATTTGGTAAAATCCATACACGCATACTAAATTTACTATGCAACTATATTGATGTTTATTTTGTATAGCGAGTTTTGTAAATTTCTCACACTTTTGTGTAGCAAAATCGGAAACATTTTTCATAAAGTAATATACCCACATAAACAAAATTGCAAATACTTTACTTGGTATTTTTCAATACCAGTAACTGTAGTTTAAGTAACTTTGATTTTCCATTTAACGAAACAATGTATATTAAATTTCAAATCGGATACGAAAATTCCGAAAATGCATATACATTTTCATATACTAATTTAGTAAATGATGATTTAATATATCTGTATTAAATTTACTATGCAAACATATTAATTCCGATTTCCTATACCAAATTTTACAAAATTGATACACGTTTGCATTGGAAAAACGCGAACATTTTGTACAGTGATATATATAAAGTATATTCAGCATGCATGTGAAATGTTTTCCAACTGGACATTTAATTTACTTCCAATGTAGACAGTATATATCCATATGGCTATATCCGTATGACTATATTTATAATATAGCCAATTTGATATTAATTTTTCTTTTAATGCAGTGTTAAAATCGTATTATTCGTAGTATTCTTTAGTAATAAATCAACTTGTAATCAACTTGTTATTTAGAACAAACAAATGTTCTGTCTAATTTCAAACGCATGAGGCATATTTTCTTCACTTAAGGTTTTATTGACACGCGATATTATTCAACATATCTTTTATGCGCACGTTTACATAGTTAGTGAAATAATAAATATATTGAAATAACATTCTGGATATATCTAAATTATGTAATAAATATATTTTTGGTATATTGGAAAATATACGAAAAGATACATGTACAAATATATGTCGAATGCAATTAGAATGTAATTCAAATGTATATTGGAATATACTTTAACATATATTTTTGTTATATTGAAAAATATATACACATATATACGAGGAATGTAATTTCAACGTAATTTGAATGTACATTTGAATATACCTCATCATATATTTTTCTGTGTGTTGAAAAATATATACTATATACAAAAGTGATGCATAATACATACATTTAGAATGAATTACATATGTATATTGACTATACCAGCTACTGTATATTGAATATATTTTTACTTACTTAAAAATCATGAAAAGGTGAAAAGACACTTTTTTGCTAAAAAAAATCATAGTTCCGTGACTTTTCAATATTTTTAACTAAAATTTGGAACGTGATACTCCTTAGATATGCTACTTATAGGGAAAAATAGTAGCATAGTGCATGTTCCAAAAAAGGTATTTATTCCGCCATGTGATCGATTTTGGAGTAGGAAAAAATATCGAATTGTGCAAAAATGTGGTTTTTATTAATAAAATGATACTTGATGATATTTCAAACGCCAGGTAGATGGCAAAAACATTACCATTCGAAGCCGGGAACTATTATATATTAATGCCAAAAGTTGATCGACGGGTCGATTCTACCCAATGTGACCACGAAGGGTTAAAGCACAGATGCTGTCTGTGACTCTAACTAACCTTTTTTTGCCTTCGTTTTCTTCGTTTTACACTTTTTCGTAGCAGCATTGTTTGTCAGAAATAGCCATACACTATATTAATTTTTTACTCTGTACACTCTTATTTTTCTTTCTACCAGAGCTTTTTTCGAAAGTAGATTTTGGCATTGCATAATGATGAGTATCTCCGGCATGAAAGGTTTTCCACAATTTTTTTTTACTATACATTTCTATGGCTATATTTTTCTCAGCGTGTTTTGGTTTTTTTTTATTCTTCTTTATAAATATATGAATTGATTGTGTAATAATTACCGAAAATTTAATGATTATATTATTATGGCCATATTCGGGGTAACATGCTTACCCGACTAGAAATCTGGTAGGGCAGCCCTGCCGTCACATTTGGGCCTGATCTGGCATGGATAAGTTTGACCTGATAAGGTGTACCTTATTAGAACCGGATCTGGCATTGGAAAGGTTGCCCTGATAAGGTGCACCTTATTAGGACCGGACCTGGCATAGGGAAGGTTGACCTGATAAGGTATTCCCTATTCAGGTCCAGATCTGGCATAGATAAGGTAGACCTGATAAGATGTACCTTAATAGGACCGGATCTGGCAAAGGGAAGGTTGACCTGATAGGTCGTATCTTATTCAGGGCCAGATCGGGAAATATTAAGGTAGACCTAATAAGGTGTATCTTATTCAGGGCCAGATCGGGAAAAATTAAGGTAGACCTGACAAGGTATTCCATATTCAGGTTCAGACCTGGCATAGATAAGGTAGACCTGATCGAAATATTGGCGGAATTAAGAATATCATTTATAAAATCAAAATGTCGCATTCAATATGTTTTTAATTTTAAACCCGTCATTTTGAATTTACAAATTTTAAGTTCCAATTCCTAATTAGTTACGTTAAAAACTGAACTATTATTTAAATAAATAGTAAATTGAACTATTATGGAAATACTGTACGAGATATCCACATAGTCAGTTTGGTCTAGTGGTTAGCGTGCTCGGTTAGGTAGTTAGGTAAACAGGTACCCACACAGAAAATATCGACCATGGTACGTCTTTTGAACATCCATGGTGGATGAATCGATCGCCCCGGGCACATCAATGGACATCCAGCACATAACCACAGAAAGTGTCAATCGGCACGAATTCTAGGTAATGTGGTCGGTCTTTGAACGTGCCAGTAAGTATATAATAGACGTATATCAAATATCTAATGGATGTCATCGATCGCGTGAAAACAGCTATCCATAAGACGTTCAACGAACATATATTTTATGACATTTAAACGTTCATATTATACGTTCAGCGGACGTGAAATGTATGTCCAATAAACATCTACAAGTATGTTCAAGGGATAACCATATTACATAGAATTGGTGCTGATTACTACTTACTGTGGGTGTTTAGTGAATGCATATAGATGTCCCCTGTATGTTTAGCTTTTCATCCAGATTAGACGTATAATTTAGAGACAATGACCAGCCACACTACGATCTGGCTTACGTATATACTGTGTTATGTGTACATATTTCGGCCGCATGGAGTGATGTTCATTCGAAACGCAACTGATGTTCTATGGATATGGAGAACAACGTCCGCTATGCACATGTCCAGCTGATGCGCTGAACAGGCTACTATTCAATGTCGTTTTTCGGATGTCTGGTGTATGTCCACTCAACGATCTTGCGAAACATTCATTCAGAGTCTTGCCGCGGCCATCTAATAGACATTCCCATTACGTCCATTAGGTAATTTTCCGTGGAGACAAAGTTTGAAGATACATTAGATGTCCAGTTGACGTATTGACGGTGCAGCAATATAATGCGGTCCTCTGGAAGTTTAGTGTTCGTTCACCTTATGGCCCTGAATGACGTTCATTTTTCATCATGCAAAAATGATGCAAGGGACGTTCACATTTTATCTATGAAATACATCTCCTTGTAGAGGAATTTTGAACGTCTATTAGATGTCTCGTTAAAGTACTACAGATTCATCTAATCGAGGTATTCTACTTAATGGTCCATGGACATTCATTTTATATCCATTTGGACCGATCAAGGTAGTACGTATTATGTATGTCTAATGGATGTCCCGTTTTTATCCACTGTCATGTGTCCAACTACAAGACTGCTATAGACGTTAAATGGAGATACATATATCGTCCACCATGGATGTGGACGTTTTACGGACCAATGGACCATTCGTGGACGTCCAATGGACAGTACGTTCTGTGTGGGTAGGTCCCGTAGGTCTTAGGTTCAAATCCCGCGTGCATCACTTCCCGAATGATGTTACGAAAAACCGTATCTGAAGACGACTTGTTTTTTTTTTTTTTGTAATATTAATAGAATATTATTGTTCATATTGCGGCATAATGCGCGGAAATTAATAATTAATTTTTTTATTTAATATAAAGATAAGTATATGTATTTATATATCTATGATTATATTTATCAGGCCCTTAAATGGTTATTTTTATCAGGTCCTTATGTGGTAAACTTGAACTGGCCCTGATGTGCCAAAGCGTTACAATTCCAATCAGGGCCGTATAAGGTAGCCAGACAGGGGCCTTGGATTTAGAATCCGGTTACCAGGTCCGGCCCTGATATTCCCCATAACTGAATTTCTAGTCGGGTTATTGCATGTACCAGTTACGGCCATCGTTATGTTTATGAACGTAGGTACATCAAAATTTCTAGTGATGCCTTTTAAGACATTTTACATAGCCCGAAAATGTATCTTGAGCTTTCGTCAAAATCTTGTCGAATTACGCAGAGTGTTGAGAATTTCGTGAATCAGCTGATGATATTTTAATTATTGATAGATACAGTATTTTTTGTAATGAAGATGAACCGACGTCTGTATGACGATAAATGTTTCCAAAATATACAACGATATGAAAAATTATAATTTAATACCAGCACAGAATTACAATAATTGGTAAGTAGTGTAGGAGGACGTTTTTTAGTAGATAATAATTCCGAAGTAAGCGGCTTCGTATCGATACGAAGCCGCTTACTTCGGAATTATTAACCAGAATTACAATAGCCACGAAAAAGTATTCAAGTGTCGGGGGTAGCCACAGTCTGTACTTAATATATCCTGATAAATCCAATTGTTAGTATAATCTTTATAATTTCAATCTTTACTTATATTCGACAGTATTTTTCTTTTGTTTTTCACATTTTATTAAAAATTCCATCGTTAAATTAAATTATTTCAGTTTAAATGCTTAAACAAATAAATTAATCAATTGTTAACTTTTAATTATACACGGAAAAAAAATGTTTGGTTGTGGCAAATACGTTTTCGATTTGCTGTACACAATCTCTAAAAAATTAGTTGCCTCAACCCTATCGAATAGTAACCTCAAGTATTCACGATTAGTTCTCGATTGGATTAGTTAGGTTAACTAATCCAATCGTTGGGACTACCGCTCGAACAGTTGGGACTACCATTCGAATCGTCGGTATTATCATTCGAATCGTCGGTATTACCATTCAAATCGTTGGTATTACCATTTCCCGACTAGAAATTCAGTTATCGAGAATATCAGGGCCGGACCTGGTAACCGAATTCTAAATCCAAGGCCCCTGTCTGGCTACCTTATACGGCCCTGATTGGAATTGTAACGCTTTGGCACATCAGGGCCAGTTCAAGTTTACCACATAAGGACCTGATAAAAATAACCATTTAAGGGCCTGATAAATATAATCATAGATATATAAATACATATACTTATCTTTATATTACATTAAAAAATTAATTATTAATTTCCGCGCATTATGCCGCAATATGAACAATAATATTCTATTAATATTACAAAAAAAAAAAAAAAACAAGTCATCTTCAGATACGGTTTTTCGTAACATCATTCGGGAAGTGATGCACGCGGGATTTGAACCTAAGACCTACGGGACCTACCTATTTACCTAACTACCTAACCGAGCACGCTAACCACTAGACCAAACCGACTATGTGGATATCTCGTACAGTATTTCCATAATAGTTCAATTTACTATTTATTTAAATAATAGTTCAGTTTTTAACGTAACTAATTAGGAATTTGAACTTAAAATTTGTAAATTCAAAATGACGGGTTTAAAATTAAAAACATATTGAATGCGACATTTTGATTTTATAAATGATATTCTTAATTCCGCCAATATTTCGATCAGGTCTACCTTATCTATGCCAGGTCTGAACCTGAATATGGAATACCTTGTCAGGTCTACCTTAATTTTTCCCGATCTGGCCCTGAATAAGATACACCTTATTAGGTCTACCTTAATATTTCCCGATCTGGCCCTGAATAAGATACACCTTATTAGGTCTACCTTAATATTTCCCGATCTGGCCCTGAATAAGATACACCTTATCAGGTCAACCTTCCCTTTGTCAGATCCGGTCCTATTAAGGTACATCTTATCAGGTCTACCTTATCTATGCCAGATCTGGACCTGAATAGGGAATACCTTATCAGGTCAACCTTCCCTATGCCAGGTCCGGTCCTAATAAGGTGCACCTTATCAGGGCAACCTTTCCAATGCCAGATCCGGTTCTAATAAGGTACACCTTATCAGGTCAAACTTATCCATGCCAGATCAGGCCCAAATGTGACGGCAGGGTTGCCCTACCAGATTTCTAGTCGGGTTGAATTGCTAGGGAAATACAATAATCGATTAGTTGTGTCAACTCATTTCTTGGTTATGGCAACTAATCTTTTTTTTCCGTGTAAAATGAAATTTCATATACAAACGCATTTCATTTGTCTATAGTCAATAATGTATTAAATGAATATAATAATTCATTACAATACTTGCAAATAGTAGTAAATTCGTAAAATCTAAAAAAACTATGAGGAAACAATATGCAATATTATACTTTGTTTTATATGACTGCAATAAAAAAATGCAAATTGACAAATTAAGGGTTATCGCTGTAGTGGATGAAGACGTGTGGGCTTCGAATTTCGAGTTAGGAACCACTAATTACGTGGTCTAATTCTCCGTTAAGGTTCCATCGGTTTCTTTATTGTGCTCTCCTTCCATTTCCTCCACACGTCGTTCTCGCTTTAACCCAGCAAGGCCTCGACCCTGAATCTCTCATCGCTTTGGGCCATCTTTATTATAATACTGAGAGCCCGCGTTTTCTGGCCAGACGAGACTAAAGACATGCTCAGACGTGTTCCCGCGTCTCAATGAAATAAAAAGTCAAGAAAAAGTTGAAGACGCAAAGTGTCGAGTGTCTGCTGTAGCCAAATGTAATTTCATTTCTGCTGCTAACACTTGCCGCACTCCAACTTTTATTCTCTCATTCTTTGCCTGCTTCCAACTTTTTTTTTTCTTTCTACAGCATTTGCACTTCTTCGCGCATTTATTCGCGCCACGTTGGTCCCTCGGGCTTAGATATTTACGGTTGAGTATCTCCAGAAAAAAGTCCTGGTGAATAATAGCGAAAGTAGGAAAGAACTCGGATTAATATTTACTTTTTTTTTCTTCAAAATTTTGCAAGAAGAGCATTTTTTTGTGAGGCTGCGTAAAGCGTTGTTTTATTGTATAAATATTGTTATGGCGATTTAAAACAAAGTAGAACCTTGCATATTGTTTCCTCATTATTTTTCGCTTTTAATCGCCGAAACAATATTTTACAAAGCGGAAAATAATGAGGATGCAATGTGCAAGGTTCTACTTTGCATCCTTGTTTTAATTAGATAAATAAACATGTTGGGAATTCGCTTTTTCTATTTCGTTATTCCGTTATTATTGGAGCGTTTCCGAAAAAAATCTAATAACGTAATTTAAAAAAATAATTCAACATTCCATGAAGTAAAAAATTTGATACCGTTCGTGATTAAATTATACATATATAATGGCTGAATATTGTTTTATTTACATACAAAATTTGAGCCCACTATCTCAAGTTTCGCAAATGTTACAATAGAGCGAGTGTCAATTTTTTACAATATTCAGAATTCCATTAAATCTGAACCACTTTACCGATTCGAGTCAAATTCAATACCAAACAACATCGAGTGCACCTGCTCTATTAAACAACTATTTAGCAAAATAGACTAAATTTTACGAAAGTTAGAGCGCCCTTTTTTAAAAAAAATTCAAAAGGTCATAAAATTGAAATTTTCGCACACATTTTGTCGAAAATTGCTACAATTGAAGAGAGATACAATCGATTCAAATAATAAATAAATATGTTGGAAATTAAAAAACTGAAAAATTGAATGTAATACATATTTGTTCCAGGGAAAATAAATTTCCGTTGATTGAAATAATTAAATGTTAAATAAATAATTTTAGTTAATATTAATAAAACCTTTTTCTGAGTGTACATACATACATACATGCACACACACACATGTACATACATACGGACATTTTTTCTAGATCCCTTTTCTGGACGTTTTGGACCATTCTGTGTTCTGACATGAAAATCTCAACAAAAAAAAATTCATGAAAATAAAGCTTCCTCTATGAGGAAGCAAAATAATTTTTTCTAACCAAACATACGCCCTGAAAAAAGTTTCGTTGTCGTGACTAAATTCATATATCTAATTTTACTTTATTTGTATTAACTGAAATTTACAGCCCGTGAGACATATATATGGGCGTATCTCGCAAACCTTCGACTTTCACGGCCTCAAAGAATAAAAATCTAGTTTAGGAGCACAGGATTGCCGATTTTTTGTATTCATCTTAAGACCTTTAGAAAGCAATATCCGTTCATGGACAAAGCATCATATACAGGATGCTCGCATAAAAAATCATATTATCATTTTAACTAAAAATAATTTATTTGATGCTAATTCATTGTAGGAACTATGTGTTATTGTGTTTTACAAGTGTTTAAATTACTTTCAATTGAACTTTTTTTTAAAAATGACCCATTGAAAGGCATAGTTTTATCCCTTCCAATAATAGGTCATTTTTCTGATTTAATTTTACTCAATGCGTATGCAGGAAATGAAAAGTATGACTAGTAATGACTCTACTAACTCAAAATATAATTTAGATAATTTAGGAACGATAATAGTTTGAATTTATTATGCGAATTTATAAACATGACATTCTCGAACCTGACAATTGAATACATTTTGACCCAGAAAAAAATTGTTTTTCGTCTTGAGGTCGGGCACATCTGCGCACATCTAATTCGTGATAAGAATAACGTACTCAGATGGAATTTAATTATCTTACTTGACTAGTTTGGCCGGATAACGATGCGAAAAACCTGACATTTATTCTCCACACAGCCATATGAGTCCATGTCGCAGAACATTGTGAGCAAAACAATTGACTCTCCGACATAAACTTCACTTTATTCAATCCGTGATGATCCTACCTTTATGTGCATCCAATTTATTTGGCTCAATTAGCTTGTGCTGATATTCCTTCACCATATAACGGCGGATGTCAGGTTCACCATCGAAACCGAGTGACAGACGTTCACAGGATAACCGCTTAATTTTCTGACATGTTTGGCGATTACAATTAGGTAAATTATATTCATTGCACCTTACCAGAATTTCATGATCTTTTTATTATTTTTCTGAAGGTGCATATCAATGCTACACCCGTACGAAAACGTTGTTAATTTCCGCATTTGAACCAGGATAAAACAGTTATTGGTGCATTATAAAATTAAATAATTTTTCTTGAGATACATTATGCTTCGTACATCTTAGTAAATGTTTGATACCCGCGTAATTCGTTCTCTGTAAATTACTATAGCAATCCGCAGTCGAGTTACATGAAAGTCAAAGGTTTGTGAGATATGCCCATATTTTAAAAAATAATTCAACATTCCATGAAATAAAAAATTTTATACCGTTCGTGATTAAATTATACATATATAAAGGCTGAATATTGTTTTATTTACATACAAAATTTGAGCCCACTATCTCAAGTTTCGCAAATGTTACAATAGAGCGATAGTGTCAATTTTTTACAATATTCAGAATTCCATAAAATCTGAACCACTTTACCGATTCAAGTCAAATTCAATACCAAACAACATCGAGTGCACCTGCTCTTATAAACAACTATTTAGCAAAATAGACTAAATTTTACGAAAGTTAGAGCGCCCTTTTTTAAAAAAAAATTCAAAAGGTCATAAAATTGAAATTTTCGCACACATTTTGTCGAAAATTGCTACAATTGAAGAGAGATACAATCGATTCAAATAATAAATAAATATGTTGGAAATTAAAAAACTGAAAAATTGAATGTAATACATATTTGTTCCAGGGAAAATAAATTTCCGTTGATTGAAATAATTAAATGTTAAATAAATAATTTTAGTTAATATTAATAAAACCTTTTTCTGAGTGTATATACATACATACATGCACACACACACATGTACATACATACGGACATTTTTTCTAGATCCCTTTTCTGGACGTTTTGGACCATTCTGTGTTCTGACATGAAAATCTCAACAAAAAAAAAAATTCATGAAAATAAAGCTTCCTCTATGAGGAAGCAAAATAATTTTTTCTAACCAAACATACGCCCTGAAAAAAGTTTCGTTGTCGTGACTAAATTCATATATCTAATTTTACTTTATTTGTATTAACTGAAATTTACAGCCCGTGAGACATATATATGGGCGTATCTCGCAAACCTTCGACTTTCACGGCCTCAACGAATAAAAATCTAGTTTAGGAGCACAGGATTGCCGATTTTTTGTATTCATCTTAAGACCTTTAGAAAGCAATATCCGTTCATGGACAAAGCATCATATACAGGGTGCTCGCATAAAAAAACATATTATCATTTTAACTAAAAATAATTTATTTGATGCTAATTCATTGTAGGAACTATGTGTTATTGTGTTTTACAAGTGTTTAAATTACTTTCAATTGAACTTTTTTTTTAAATGACCCATTGAAAGGCATAGTTTTATCCCTTCCAATAATAGGTCATTTTTCTTATTTAATTTTACTCAATGCGTTTGCAGGAAATGAAAAGTATGACTAGTAATGACTCTACTAACTCAAAATATAATTTAGATAATTTAGGAACGATAATAGTTTGAATTTATTATGCGAATTTATAAACCTGACATTCTCGAACCTGACAATTGAATACATTTTGACCCAGAAAAAAATTGTTTTTCGTCTTGAGGTCGGGCACATCTGCGCACATCTAATTCGTGATAAGAATAACGTACTCAGATGGAATTTAATTATCTTCCTTGACTAGTTTGGCCGGATAACGATGCGAAATACCTGATATTTATTCTCCACGCAGCAATATGAGTCCATGTCGCAGAACGTTGCGAACAAAATAATTGGCTCTCCGACATAAATTTTACTTCATTCATTCCGTGATGATCCTACCTTTATGTGCATCCAATTTATTTGGCTCAATTAGCTTGTGCTGATATTCCTGCACCATATAACGGCGGATGTCAGGTTCACCATCGAAGCCGAGTGACAGACCTTCACAGGATAACCGCTTAATTTTCTGACATGTTTGGCGATTACAATTAGGTACATTATATTCATTGCACCTTACCAGAATTTCATGATTTTTTTCTTATTTTTCTGAAGGTGCATCTCAATGCTACACCCGTACGAAAACGTTGTTAATTTCCGCATTTGAACCAGGATAAAAGAGTCTATTGGTGCATTATAAAATTAAATAATTTTTTTGAGATAGATTATGCTTCGTACATCTTAGTAAATGTTTGATACCCGCGTAATTCGTTCTATGTAAATTACTATAGCAATCCGCAGTCGAGTTACACGAAAGTCAAAGGTTTGTGAGATATGCCCATATTTTAAAAAATAATTCAACATTCCATGAAATAAAAAAATTCATACCGTTCGTCATTAAATTATACATATATAATGGCTGAATATTGTTTCATTTACATACAAAATTTGAGCCCACTATCTCAAGTTTCGCAAATGTTACAATAGAGCAACTTTTTACAATATTCAAAATTCCATAAAATCTGAACCACTTTACCGATTCGAGTCAAATTCAATACCAAATAACATCGAGTGCACCTGCTATTATAAACAACTATTTAGAAAATTAGACTAAATTTTACGAAAGTTAGAGCGCCCTTTTTTCAAAAAATTCAAAACGTCATAAAATCGAAATTTTCGTACACATTTTTTTGAAAATTGCTACAATTGAAGAGAGATACAATTGATTCAAATAAATAAATATGTTGGAAATAAAAAAACTGAAAAATTTCATGAAATACATATTTGTTCCAGAGAAAGTAAATTTCCGTTGATTGAAATAATTAAATGTTGAATAAATAATTTTAGTTAATATTAATAAAACGTTTTTCTGAGTGTACATACATACATACATGCACACACACACATGTACATACATACGGACATTTTTCCTAGATCCCTTTTCTGGACGTTTTGGACCATTCTGTGTTCTGACATGAAAATCTCAACAAAAAAAATTCATGAAAATAAAGCTTCCTCTATGAGGAAGCATAATAATTTTTTCTAACCAAACACACGCCCTGAAAAAAGTTTCGTTGTCGTGACTAAATTCATATATTTAATTTGACTTTATTTGTATTAACTGAAATTTACGGGTTGTGAGACATATATATACTTTATTGAAATGTGCAATATATTGATTTCGACCAAATTGATTTATTTAAATCAACCCTTATCGAATAACGGTCATTAAATAAAAATTCTATTTATTGCTACAAAATTTTTTATTTACACCAAAACAAAAAATCTAGTCAAATTAACGAAATTCCTATATTCAATCCTTCTTATTCAATCGAACTAAAATTTCCATTCAATCTAATATATATTTATTTCCTCTAATTATTGTGGTACATTTCTCCGAAATAGATTCATTAATTTGAATCAACGTCTATATGATAACATTTGTTAAACATAAATTATATTTACCACTACTAAACTCTACTGTTCATTTAAATAGACCCTATTTGAAAACTCGACTATTCCACTTTGGGACAAAACATTGAGAGTGGCACAATTTTTTTCCGAAATTTTAAGATCGGTTTCATTTTTGTTTATTTTTTAAAGTCTTATAAAAATTTAAAAAAAAGGTTGTGACACTTCCCGTCTAGGCTTAAAATGTTCGTCTTTACGAGCAGTATTTTAGAGATTTTTTCGGGAAAAATAAAAAATGTCCATGTTTTTGAAAAATAGATTTTTATGTTTATTAATTAAAAATCAATGCTTCGGAGGAGTTGGAGAACTTTTTAGATAAATTTGCATAAAAATATACTTCAAAATGAAAAACTTTTATGTAGGATTTTTCACGATACGACTTATATCCAAGAAGATGCATGGATTCGAAAGTTTTCAAACGCAATTTTGAGATCATTTTTCAGAAATTCACAAGTTACTGAAACTTTTTGTTCGTGAATTTTTTTAATAAAAATCTTGCGTCCCAATTTAAAAATTTGGAATTATTCTAAAAAATTCAGTATTAGATTAGTATTATTCAGTAATAGTTCAGTATTATTTTTTAGCTATAACTCAGAGTAGACAATCGCTTGCGTCAATTTTTTAAGCCATTTTTTCGAAAACAAAAGTCGTTAAAAATGAAAAAAACAAAAATTAAACAACACCGCAGTTCATGGTCAATTGTTATATGAACATTTTATACATAACGCAAGAAAGATTATTTTAGAATTTTCCGGAAGCTTTTTTTTATCGATATAAATAAAATATTAAATAATGAAATGTTGGTTTACAGTTGAATGAGACAAGTGGCAAGTGGATACGCATCTATCGTATTTGACCTATTCGCTCCGTGCGGGAAACAAACGGCGCTACGCGCGGTAAAATTTCGCGTTTTCAGACGGAATACATATACGTGATTGTATAGGGTTTTGAGCTATTGAAATTTTTATTATGGAACCACACGAATTTCCTAATCAAATTATTTTGTGGAAAGTTAGTACAACCAAAACCGCAACAACGATAAAATATTCTTCAGGTTACGGTGAATTTGTAATGCATGTACCTCAATTTTCCGTTTCATTTTAGGTTATGTTTATATAAATATAACCTAGTTATGTTTATATAAACATAACCTGTTTATACAAACATAACTAGGTTATATTTATATAAACATAACCTAAAATGAAACGGAAAATTGAGGTACATAAATATAACCTAGTTATGTTTATATAAACATAACCTGTTTATACAAACATAACTAGGTTATATTTATATAAACATAATTGTTTATATAAACATAATTATCATTTAACAATCATTCATAATTGTCATTTTTTTTTTGCACTGTTCAGAGTCCGTCTGAAAGTACGAAAATTTGACACCATGGGCGCTTGTGTTCTAACTGGCACGCTATAGCACACTAACGTACGGAGCGAATAGAAAACGAAAACTACAAGAAACTAATAACAACGATTCAATTTGTATAAATTCATCAAAGTCCGAATAGCTAATGATTACAACATACGATTAAATCCTATACAAAATCTATCGATCTGTATCAGTCTCTATAATTTATTGTTACTATGTCGGAAGCAAATGATGAAAAAAACAACCTTTATAAAAATCCTGTTGCATGTTAGTTTGGTACAGGTTCTCATGGTTCGATGACGTCAATGTGGTGAAAGACAAAAGGAAAAAGAAAGTAAGTGTAGGAACTCGCGTAGTTAGGATTCGAGTCACGTGTCTTTGCACCTTCGATCGATCGAAGAGTCCGCAAGTTGTCGAGGTAGAAGCAGAAGGAGGAACTCTACGTATACGTTTATAGCTCTAACGCATAGTTAGAACTTCCTATACCTATACGAAGGTAGAGAGGCGTCCACGCACCTAACTACTCTCTGTTGTTGTTGTTGCTGTTAGCTTGCTGCTGGCAATCCCGCGGTAAGAACCTAACCGGTAGCGATGCCCAGAGATATTCCGGTTGTCGATGAATAAATTTTGCCCCGAGGCAAGGCCGCGCTACACACGCGTGAGCAACAGCAGCAGCAGCACAACGTCCAGCACGACCGCCAGACTGGCGTCGATGCTTTATTTATAACAGCACATAGCGTAGGATAGAGGAAAAGACGATACATCTCTCGCTCTCCCTCCAGGATCATGAATCCTCCACGCGCGTTATATGTAGGTCATTCCATACCAAGTGGACCATTAATTTGCCATCACGTCAATTTTTCTGTACTTGGTAAGCATAATAATGGAAATGCTGTGAAATTTTTAACAAAACCGGAATGATTTGTCGAAACAAAAAAAAAATATTATTAGGGGGTGCAGCGTCTGGTCACAGATCGATTCTGCACGACCGGGTAATGCACATCCGTGTTGTGCACGCTTCGATAGTGCACATCCGTGTTATGCACGCATCGATAGTGCAAAATCATATAGTGCAAAATTCCTTACATGCACAATTACATTGTGCACAAGTGCATTGTGCATAAGTGCATTGTACACAATTCCTTACATGCACAATTGCATTGTGCACAAGTGCATTGTGCACAATTCCTTACATGTACAATTGCATTGTGCAAAATTCCTTACATGCACAATTGCATTGTGCACAATCATTTTTGTGCACATTTATGTTGGGCCAATTTCTTTGTGCACAATTTTGCTTCCTCATAGAGGAAGCTTTGTTTTCGTGAAAAATTTTTTTTTCGAGATTTTCATGTCAGTATGCTTAGAATCACCTAAAAATTCGAGAAAAGTGGTCTAGAAAATATGTCTGTATGTGTGTATGTGTGTGTGTGTGTGTGTGTGTGTGTGTGTATGTATCCAGACACTGAAAATTCAATTGCCCATAACTCACGAACGGCACGATGGATCTAGCTAAAATTTTGCACGCAGGTAGAGTATTGACTCCTCTGTTATTGACGTGATTTTTAATTAAATGTATCAATGTAAACAGATTTTATGCAATTTTTAATTTTTTCAAAAAATGTCGTGATCGCTCTAACTTTCGTAAAAGTTCGCCAATTTAGCTAAATAGTTCTTTATAAATGAAGACACGTTAAATGACGTTTGGTATTGAATTTCAGCGAAATCGGTAAAGCGGTTCCGATTTTATAGAATTTTGAATTTTTCGAAAAAAATACATTTTGCTCTAAATTACGTCGAATTTCAACAAATGAACAGAAATTTTGTACAGACGAAAAATAACATTCAGAAATGCCATACCAAATTTGGTGATGATCGGTAAAGTCGTTCGGATTTTACACCATTTTTCATTTTAAAAAAAATGTAGATTTTCGCTATAACTTCCGGAAAAGTTGAGAAAGTACGACAAAAATTTGTATCTAATCAAAATTAGATGTAACGGTGTTTGTAGAGGTGATTTATAGCTGTATAAAACACCTCTGCAAAAGAGACGCAAGGTATAAAAAAAAAGATGCAAAGTAGAACCTTGCACATTGCTTCCTCATTATTTTTCGCTTTTTACAAAGCTTCCTCTATGAGGAAGCCAAAATTGAATAACATACTGCTTCCTCACAGAGGGAGCTTTGTAAAAAGCGAAAAATAATGAGGAAGCAATGTGCAAGGTTCTACTTTTTTTGTTGTGCACAACTACATTGTCCACAACTCTTTTTGTGCACATCTATATCACACAAAACTTTTGCTGTGCAAAACTCCATTGTGCACATTTTTTTAAATGCATAAGTAGATTGTGTACATTTTGTTTTGTGCACAACTAGATTGTACAAATTTTGTTTTGTGCACAACTAGATTGTACAAATTTTGTTTTGTGCACAACTAGATTGTACAAATTTTGTTTTGTGCACAACTAGATTGTACAAATTTTGTTTTGTGCACAACTAGATTGTACAAATTTTGTTTTGTGCACAACTAGATTGTACAAATTTTGTTTTGTGCACAACTAGATTGTACAAATTTTGTTTTGTGCACAACTAGATTGTACAAATTTTGTTTTGTGCACAACTAGATTGTACAAATTTTGTTTTGTGCTCAACTAGATTGTACAAATTTTGTTTTGTGCACAACTAGATTGTACAAATATTGTTTTGTGCACAACTAGATTGTACAAATTTTGTTTTGTGCACATTTTTAATGTATACAATCATATTGTGCACATATGTTTTTGTGCACAACCATATTGTGCACCTTTTTTTGTGCACAAGTGCGTTCTACACAATTCCTTTCGTGCACAATTGCATTGTATACAATCATTTTTGTGCTCGTTTACGTTGTGCGCAATTTCTTTGTGCACAATTATATTTTACAGAAAAAAGATTTTGCTCACAACTACGTTATGCACCATTTTTTGTGCACATTTAGATCACACAAAATTTTGTTGTGCACAGCTAGATTGTGCACAACTAGATTATGCACGTTTCGTTTTTTACATAACTAGTTTGTGCACACTTTAATGGCGCACAACTATATTGTGCACATATATTTTTTAGCACATATTGTACACGTTTTTTTTTGGACACTAAAATAATGTTCACACATTTTTATGCCCATATCAATTCGTGACTATGTTGTGCGATAATTCTATTTGTACACAACCACATTGTGCACAATTTATGGGTGTACTTCCGAAAAGCGGTTCCCTTCGATTGTTCTGAAATTTGCTATACTAAAGCTAATCACGAATACAACAGAAGAAATTGGCACAAATGCAATTTTCAGTAAGAAAGTGGAAAAACATGCGGAGATATTACGATATCCTCCCCCCCCCCCCTCCCCGCCTCATTTGACCGTTGGACGATAATGTATAGACGAAAAGAATATGAAAAGCAAGGGTGGTAGTTTTTTGTGTTCTTTTCCCTTATTTAGCTTTTCAGTTCTTACGGGTTTTTACATTACATTTAGGGTTCTTCAGATTATTTAGGTTCAATCAGGTTCTTTTGATTCTTTAGTCTCTATTAGGTTCTTTTTTTATTAACTTTGTTTAGGTTCTGTTAGGTCCTTTTTTCATTGCCTTTCGTTAATTTCATTGGATTCTTTAGGTTCTTTAGTGGCTAACTGAAGCCTTCTAGGCAAATTATGTTTTTTTTTCGTTTTCATACTGAAATTGGCATTTGCGCCAATTTTCGCTATCATATTTGTGATTAGCAGATCAAAATACGTTAGAATACTAAATTTCAGAACGGTCGGAGGGTTGCTCTTTTCGGAAGTTTATCCCAAAAACATATGTGCACAATATAATTGTGTACAAAAATAATGTACCCAATGGAGGTGTGCACAACAAATTTTTTTGCGATATAGATGTGCACAAAATCTTTTTTTGTATAACATAATTGAGCACAATGAAATTGCGCACAACTTGAATGTGCAAAAAAAAAAGGTGCACAATGTCGTTATGCCTTATCGAAACGTGCACAAATCGGATGTGAACTATGTGGCTGTGCACAATTAGTTTGTGGCCATATCGAACATTCTCTATTATTACTTTATTTTGTCAAAAAATGGTGGAAATTTTTTTAATCAAAAAGTACATTCACAAACTTAAACTTTATACAGGAACAAATTTTTTGTACGGTCGGTAATTTTGAATATATAGCGAATTGAAAAAAAATGAAATTTAAAAAATCGTTATTATATTTTGGGCAAACCGTCGATTCTAAAATTCTGAAATAATTTATGAACGTTCGTGATACTGTAAACAACTTTTGAAAAAATTATTAACACTTTTGAGACCATGCTAAATTTGGGTGCCCCACTTGGAATAAAATGACCCATGTACTACCGGGACTCTCCGAGTCTCGAAGGCTTTCTCGCACATTTTTACAGACACGTACTTTATAGCTACTCGGCAAATTCTCGGGTATAACAACAGCAATTTGGAGTATACTATATGTACCAACGTAGGTGTACCTCTTGTATGGTAAGGAGTTAAGTCGAGATCTTTTTTATTTTTTAAGATGCAACAACACTCGGATGTAAAAAATGGTTTTATTGCTTCCTCATGGAGGAAGATTTTTATTATGAAAAAAATATCGCGGTTACTTCATCTTAGGATACTTCAAAAGCCCTGCAAGGGAATTTACGAACGTTTTCAAAAAGCAAATTATTTTTGCTTCCTCATAGGAGGCGTTCCCCACCAATTTAGCCACTTGTTTTTTACCCTGTCGGAAATGTTCCCTAATTTGCTGTATAGGGCTTAAGGGGACCCAGTCATCAGAAAAAAGGTATAAGAAAAAACGTTCTGTAAATAATACCCTTCTTTTTAAAAATGGTACGTTTAAACCTCATTAAGTACATAACAAGCATTATAATCTCGCAATTTTTTAAATACATACAGTGCACAAACATTGTGTGAGATCAAAAGTAAATTTTTTCTCTTGTTGTAGCTTTCCGAAGAAACCGGTGAACCAATTTTAGTGTTCAATGTCTTATTTTATCTGTCAAAGAGTGCATTCTGGACTGAATATAACGATTCTGGATGCAGTGAAAATTAGATTTACTGTAATCAATTGTTTACTGATTTTTTAATAGAGGAAAATTTATTTACACATATAAAATCATAGATTTGTCATAAAGACCTGAAATAAAAATTCCTATTTTGAATTCAGAAAACACCCTTTGACAGCTAAAATAAGACATCGAACACTAAAATTTGTTCACCAGTTTGGTCTGAAAGCTACAAGTGAAAATTTTTACTTTTTACCTCACACCATTCTGGTGCACTGTGTGTCTTTACAAAATTGCAGAATTATAATGCTCGTTATGTATTTAACGAGGTTTTAATGTAAGGTTTTTTAAAAGCAGTGTATCATTTACACCATTGTTTTTCTTGCGACTTTTGGTACTCCCCATTTGCTTCCCCGTAGAGGAAGCTTTGTTCCCGCGCGGAAATAATTAGACCCGGCGGCACTCCCGCCGGGACTCCCGGCAGTTCTGGTTGCGGGCCTCTGGTGTTGGACCTGCCGGGCGCCCGCGACAGGCCCGCGGGAGCCCCGCATTAATATTTTTCAAAGATATTCCGAAATATTACCTCCAGCAAGTATTTGTTGATTAAACGTTACGCACCTTCGTATCTTTTACATGTATCAAACCATAAGCGAAGAAGAAGTTACAAATACTACATGTAAATGAAGATTTCGATAATTGAAGAGATCAAAAGAGTATATCTTGCTCGATATTGTTGCATAATTTTTTTCTCTTTGTGGTTGTGGTTGTCTTTGTCTTTGTCTTTGTGATTGTGCTTGTGAACAACGCCATGAATAACAAAATCTTATGCCTAGTTGTCACTTTTGTAACTTCCGTTATATAATAGGGGTGTGCGGGTTCTCGAAAATTTCGGGTTCTCGATGCTCGAGTCGGGTTCAAGTTTTCTCGATCGGGTACGAGTCGAGTTCAAGCAACCCGAAAACCTCGAGAAAACTCGAAAATATCGAGAAACCCCGTAAATCTCGAGAAGACCCGAAACTCAAGAAAACTCGAAAATATCGAGAAAACCCGTAAATCTCGAGTAAACCCAAGAATCTCGAAAAAAACACGAGAATGTCGAGAAAACTCGAATATCTCAACAACAAAATCGCTTATATTCAATGTATACCTACCTTAAAAAAGACATTCACAATCGCAGTTCTAGATATTTCTGAAGACAATTTTTCGAGTTGCGATTGTTCGATGATGATTGTGCTATAGGACCCACTTTAATTATCTGCGGTTTCGTTAACACACGGAAAGAAATGTTTGGTTGTGACAAGTACGTTTCCCATTTGCTGTACACAATGTCTCAAAAGTTAGTTGCCTCAACCATACCGAATTGTAACCTCAACTATTCACGATTAGTTCTCGCGAGATTAGTGAGGTTAACCAACCCAATCGTTGGGACTACCAGTCGAATAGTTGAGACTACTATTCGAATCGTCGGTATTACCATTCGAATCGTTGGCAGTACCATTTGAGTTGTAAGCGAAATAGAATAATGATTGGTTGTATCAACTCATTTTTTGGTTATGGCCACTAATCATTTATTTCAGTGCAGAAGAAGTAAATCTAAAGAAGTAAAGAGATACATCTAAAAAGATATGTAATAAAAAAAATGTACAGAGTGAAAACAACAGGACTGTGTAATTCCAAAATTACAACAACAAATATAGTGAATAAAAATATATTCAACGCGATATTACATTATATTCTTTTCTTGATGTATTGTACTGAATGCATATTTATGATTTAGATAATATCAAATCATATTTTCGAGTTTTCTTGAGGTTTTCGGGTTTTCTCGATATTTTCGAGTTTTCTTGAGGTTTTCGGGTTTTCTCGATATCTTCAAGTTTTCTTGAGGTTTCCGGGTTTTCTCGATATTATCGGGTTTTCTCGACATTTTCGGGTTCCTCGAACCCGACCCGAACCCGATCGAGAAAACTCGAACCCGACCCGAACCCGAATTTTCGAGAACCCGCACACCCCTATTATATAATATTATAAGCTTAATATGTAATATGAAATATTACGTAACATAAAAGTTACGTAATAAGCCCATTCAACATCGACAACGACAACAACGACAACAACGACAACAACGACGACAACGACGACAACGACGACTACGACGACAACCACAACGACAACGACAAGAACAACCACAACAACAACTAAAACGACAACCACAACCACACAGAGAAAAACATTATGCAAATATATCGAGCAAGATATACTCTTTTAATCTCTACAATTATCGAAATCTTCATTTATGTAGTATTTATGTAGTATTTGTAACTCCTTCTTCGCTTATGGCTTAATACATGTAAAAGAAAAGAAGGTGCGTAACGTTTAATCGACAAATACTTCCTGGAGATATTATTTCGGAATATCTTTGAAAAATACTAATGCGGGGCTCCGGTGGGCCTATCGCGGGCGCCCGGCAGGTCCAACAACCAGACCAGGTCCCGGCGGGAGTGCCGCCGGGTCTAATTATTTCTGCGCGGGATTTTCTTCAAATTTCGATGGTTTTTCGAAATGTTCGAAATAATTACTGCGTCGTCCACGATAATATAGATGATGAACAACGAATTTTTCACCTAATAGAGATCCTCCACGGAATCTGGAAAAAAACGTAAGTGCTAATTCAGACCGATTTTTGGCTATCAAAAGTTACCCACATCATCGATTGCCGCGAAATAATTTGCGCAACTTCCGTGAAAATGCAGCAGAAACAAAAAGTATATTGCGGCCCGAAGAAAGGAAAACACACTGAGAAAAACAATCGTTAGAACCAACAAAGCGTGCGCTTGAGGGCAGCGAAAAGAATATTTTGCCGGTTGGACAAAATATTTGGTAATGGTAATCGAATAATGTTTGGATTAATTAGGTGTTGCTTCGATCAATTACATATTTCATTCGATCAAACGAATATTCTTTTCTCACCTCCGGGCCGAAAGCGACAACTTTCGTTCCGCTCCACGGAACGAAGTTCCCCGTTTTCACACCTCGGCTTCGCCTCGGCCGACATTTACATGTGATCTGAGACATTTCTTACTTTACTGCCCTAGGTGTGTAATATACCATTTCTTGCGTGTGTGATTTTGGCTGCTGCATTCACACGACCTGAGAAAATGTTTTCCTCCCGAGTATTGCATACGATTTTACGTTAGAAGGCGAGGAAAGAGAGGTTTTCATGCGCGAAGCGTACGGAAAACCTCACTTTCCGTGCAGCGGTGATGTAAAAAATATTTCAGCTAACAGCGATCGTCCACACAGTCAGGAGAAAATCGGAACTGGCGATCAATACAGTTTTTGGTCCATGATAGAGTAAAATAATTTCGGTACCTTTTTTATTGCCGTAGCAAATAGGAAAACCATGGTTAACCTAACATCCTTGATCCTTGTAAGATGCATAAAAAAAAATTAACAACGATTTCGTTGCAGAAACATTGCTAAGTTCTATGCCATCGAGTTAGAGCGTTGACGAACATTGTTAAAAATCTTTAAAATCTCATAAAAACGGAATCCATCAATAAATTTATATAAACCGAATACAGAGTGAAGATTGACTAGTACAACACACACACACACACACACACACACACACACACACACACACACACACACACACACACACACACACACACACGCACACGCACACGCACACGCACACGCACACGCACACGCACACGCACACGCACACGCACACGCACACGCACACGCACACGCACACGCACACGCACACGCACACGCACACGCACACGCACACGCACACGCACACGCACACGCACACGCACACGCACACGCACACGCACACGCACACGCACACGCACACGCACGCACGCACGCACGCACGCACGCACGCACGCACGCACGCACGCACGCACACGACACGCCACGCACACATCAGCACTATTTTTCTAAACCAATTTTCTCGATATTATATACCATTTTGAACGTTCTGAGATGAAAAACTCGAAAAAACAATTTTTCTTCATACTATGCCGAAAGTACGTCCCTCCTGCCGCGATATCACGGCAGAAAGGCTAACTTTTATGTCTCGGTAGAGACGCGCATGCGCTCTGCGACAGCGGGCCGAAAGAAATTACTCGTGCACTGAGGCCGGATCACACACACACAAGACGGCCGAAAGTCAAGAGTGGCTCACTGTGTTTATACACATGTCATTCATGTGTTGGTCAAGCTATACACGTGCCCTCTATACAACGGAGTAGTAACTTATTCGCGCGCATTAATGCTCTATACATCTTGCCTGCATAACCTCAAAACTTATTTACAATTGATGTATGCTAAAGTTTAACAGTTAAGATAAATCAGTAAGTGATATATACTCGAAAACATACTAATAAAATTAGGCTTCCATAATCAAATTAATATTTTTTACAAAAGTAGTGTCTTTTCAGATGTATTTGATTTGATGCCTGCCCCCGACCAGCAACACTCGCTTCGCTCGTGCCGCAAATGTCGGGGCAGGCATCAATATCTTTCAATACAAAAATGCAATTTTTTTCGTACTTTCGGCCAAGTATAAAGAAAAATAGTATACACTACACAAGCAGAAATTTGAGAGCCCTGAACTGCACTCCATGATGTCCTCGGCTACGCCTCGGGCATCATTGCGCGCAGTGCAGGAAACTCAATTTTCTGCCCTTGTAGTGTAATATACTATTTCGTCAAAACAAAGC
Organism: Ephialtes manifestator; assembly: GCA_963970395.1. Classification (NCBI taxonomy): domain Eukaryota; kingdom Metazoa; phylum Arthropoda; class Insecta; order Hymenoptera; family Ichneumonidae; genus Ephialtes; species Ephialtes manifestator. Next base: position 9,181,660 of record OZ019968.1, on the reverse strand, counting down.
GACCTCTACAAGGAAGCAAAAATAACATCTCTATTGTCTGTCTCCAATTTATTTAACCAATCTATTTATTTAACAGCATTTACTTAGTATGGGTCACCAAGTGACCCACCTGTGTTCGCTTAGATTTATATGTGACGGCAACATTAATTTTCCTTTTTAACTTGGCATCGTGTCGCTACTGCGACTCTTGATGTTTTAAACTAATTTCTGACAATAATTAATGAGTTTTTCTATTTCGGAAACTAAAAATGTATAGGTCAAAGAGTTAAGCGATTAAATACTTTTTATAGAGCGTTAGATCCGTAGAATTTTCAGTAGACATCTGAAGGAAGTTCGAGTGATGTCATAGCCTTCTGAAAACAGCGCGAATAACTCTCGAGTCATAACACCAATCATGTCTGTCTAGTCAAGAGTGAATAAATATGTAGTACGTTGGACAAAGATGACTCGTTATAGGTTCCAAATTTTGCGTTTGTATTTCAACGTCCGGCAGCCAGTTTCCGGCCCGGATGAGTCGCACGAAAAATGTCTGGAAAGCGTAATAAATTTGTTATCTTAACCCTTAAATTAACCACAAAAAAAAAGGTTTGTTTAGACAATCAAAATATATTTTTATCAAATCACATTCTTACACTTTTAATGACCTAAAATTCTTTATTAAATGTTAAATAAAAATAATTAATTGATGAAATTATTTATTTTTCAATTCAAATAAATTGTGCCTTGAAAAGGCATTAATGCGAACGTTATAAAGATTTCAGGAGGCTGCAACAGTCAGACGGATTAAGAGAAGTATTGCCTGAAATCCGGTAAAACGAAATGTCCAAAAAATGCGGCGATCAGAAGAATTTTTGTTGTGAACAAAAATCATCACGAAGTCCGAAGTCTCAAGAGTCATCGTCAAAAAAGGAACGTTCAAAATGTTATAGAAAATCGTCGCGATGTCGTGAGGCATCTTCAAAAAAGAATGAAAAATCGAAGCGAGTAAAGTCAGGTTATTCAATATATATTTTTTATTTCCTCATACACTGTAAGAAGAAATCTACTTGAAATTTAATGTACAAGTACTGGCAGCTCTTATGCATAAACTGGTATACTACATTTAATGCACAAGTTGCGATTTAAAATTAATGTATGGTATAATAATTGCAATAATTTACTTTATTTTTACTGTATAAGTACTTTAATTTTAATAATTTGCTTTGATTTTTCTGTAAAACTACATTAATTTCGTTTCACAATTGGATATTACCTTTAATTAAGAAGCTTATACATGCACTGAGAGAAATTAAGATGATCCTGGTAATTATTCAGTGTTTTTAATTTTTTTTCAAAAAAGGACCGGTGCTTTTTATCTTTTGCAAAACTCGCGATATTTCGCTAAATAATTCTTCAAAAGTGCAGGTACTCTTACACCGAGAGAAAAGATTTCATTGATGCTAAAGAAATGGTTAGATTGTTTTTTTTTCCATTGATTTCAATGAAACAGTGCATTTGAATTTTAAAGATAATATTTCATTGCCTGTAAGTAAAGATTTACTTAGTGAGCATATAATAAAGAAACAGTTTTATTGTTTTAAAGAGACGTTTTCATTGGTTTAAAGACACGTTTTCATTGATCTCTCTCTCGCACCTAACCTCACTTTTTTGGTGTCCAATTCTCCCGAACGAACGGCTTCGAGTTTCGAGGAGCCAGAAGCTTAGCCTATTTCTGCCGTACTTCGTTACAGACACACAACATTTGAGCTTTATTTGCCTCGTACTTCAGGAAAAAAGAGGTTTCGAAATTTTGAGCTGATAAGAAGAAGGTTTCATTGAATCGGAGACGATATCTTTATAATCAATGAAAAAGGGTCATTGGTTTAATGAAATGTTTCTTCGAATCAATGTGACTACTTTTCATTGAGTTTGAGATCATTCAAAGAAAATATAGTATTGAAATTCAAGTATTTTATTTCATTGGCAAAGATTCCCGTGAATCAATAAAACTTTTTCTCTCGGTGTAATGTTGTTTGGTATTGAATTTGACCGAAATCGAAAAAGCGGTTCGGATTTTACTCTATTTTGAATTTCTTTTTAAATTAACGTTTTCGCTTCAACTTCCATAAAAGTTTGACGATTCAGCTGAATAGTTCTCTATAACTAAAGATACGCTCAACGTTATTTGGAATTTAATTTTAACAACATCGATAAAGCGATTTGGATTTTACGACATTGATTATTTGGATTTTGATTTTTTTTTTTCATTTAGCCAACTTTCACTCTACCTTTCCAAAAATTTGAGAAAGTAATCAAAAACTTTGTACATAATAAGGCAATACGTCGTTTCTACAGAACCCGATTCTACACATCACCGACTCTACACCACTGACTCTACACAACGGCAATTCGACACACGCGTCGATTCAACACAACAGCAACTGTACACATGCCTCAATTCGACACAACCCCAATTCTACACAGCCCCGATTCTACACAGTCACAACTGTCACGAGCCAAACGCACAACGGCAATACTTTACACAGCCCCGATTCTACACAGGCACAAATGTCACGAGCTAAATTCACAACGGCAATACTCTACACAGCCCCGATTCTACACAGGCACAACTGTCACGAGCTAAATTCATCAAAGTCCCGATTCAACACATCTCCGATTCTACACCGTCACCAATTCACATCCAATCAACGTATGTCGTTCAAGTATTCCAACTCATCGGCGCACTATGATTGGATGAGAGTTGGTGACGGTGTAGAATCGGTGATGTGTTGAATCGAGACTTTGGTGAATTTAGCTCGTGACAGTTGTGCCTGTGTAGAATCGGGGATGTGCAGAGTATTGCCGTTGTAAATTTAGCTCGTGACATTTATGCCTGTGTAGAATCGGGGCTGTGTAGAGTTTGCCGTTGTGCATTTGGCTCGTGACAGTTATGACTGTGTAGAATTGGGGTTGTGTTGAATTGAGGTATGTGTCGAGTTGGTGATGTGTTCCCTAGCAGATCGAACAACCCAAAAAAAACCGTATTTCCAACCCGGTCGAATTGAGCCACAAATCCAACCGATAATTCTTGTCAATCCAACCGAAAAACCAACCGTGCTTTCAAAAGCTCGCAGCTTGCGAATAGGTTGGTTCTCGGGTTGTTGAGACACAAGTCCAACCGGAATTCCAACCGTCGCAAGAAGCATCGCTCGGTTGGTCTCAGGATTGTGCCAGGTTTTGCCAACCCGAAAACCTGCGCAAAAAGCAGCTACCGGTTGGTCCCTGGGTTTGCACAACCCAGGTCCAACCGGATTTGTTAGCAGTTCAAGCCACACTTAGAATTCACGGTCCTGAAATTCATCGTGCCATGATTTCTTTCAGTAATCGTGGGTAAAATCACGATCCTGCTGGGAATTTTCTTGTACCCTAGCGTATATTCTACGCTACGGTATAAACAACAGTAAAAACGACCCACGTCGATAAATGGGCGAACGGCGTTTTACGATAGCTTGTACTTATACATGGAACGACGAACAATCACTTGCGAGAAACGTTTCGGGTCATTCGCCATCTAGCGGAGCTAAGCCGGGTTTCCGCGTGACAAAAGGAAGGGGGTCCACCTCTTCACCATCGCCGACGCACGTGCACCCGAAGTTAGACCGCTAGATGGCGAATGAGCCAAAAAGTTTCTCGCAAGTGATTGTTTGCCGTTCCATGTATAAGTACAGGCTATCGTAAGTCACCTTACGCCCATATACCGACGTGGATCATTTTTATTGTCGGTTATACCCTAGCCTACAACATACGTTAGGGTATAGAAACACTCCCAGCAGGACCGTGATTTCGACAATGATAATTAAAAAATATCACGCCACGACGAATTTCAGGACCGCGAATTCTAAGTGTGGCTTGAACTGCTAGAATACCAGGTTAGACCTGGGTTTGCACAACCCAGAGACCAACCAGTCGATGCTACTTGTCACAATTGCAATTCGGTGGTTGCGACGGTTGGAATTCCGGTTGGACCTGAGTTTGCACAACCCAGAGACCAACCGGTCGCTGCTTCTTGCGCCGGTTGGTATTCTGGTTGGACTTGAGTCTCAACAACCCGTGGACCAACCTATTCACAAGCTGCGAGCTTTTGAAAGCTCGGTTGGTTTTTCGGTTGGATTGACAAGAATTATCGGTTGGTTTTGTGGCTCATTCCGACCGGGTTAGAAACACGGTTTTTTTTTGGGTTTTCGCGGTTGTTTTCACGGTTGTTCGATCTGCTAGGGTTGCGTTGGTGATGTGTACAGTTGCTGTTGTGTTGAATCGAGGCATGTGTCGAATTGCCGTTGTGTAGAGTCAGTGGTGTAGAGTCGGTGATGTGTAGAATTGGGTTCTATAGAAACGACGTATTGCCCATAATAAAAATATAATGCAACGGTATTTGTTACAGTGTTTTATACCCATGTGCAACATTGATTTTTTTTAGATTACACATGTTTTCAAATTTATAATGCCTATAAGTACCAAAATTCAATTGTCCAGAATTTTCGAACGGCACGATGTACCAAGCCGAAACTTTGCTTCGAAGTGAAGTATTAGCTCAGCTTCAGTTGCTGTAATTTATTATGAAAACTATCCACACATACAGATTTATAATATACACAAAATAATATATTGAAATACTCAATTATTCTTTTCAACAAGTTTTTGAAAAATTTTACCAAATTGTGGATAATGAAATATTGAGATTGTTAATATTTTATAATAAACAGTTTTGGCTAGAAAAAAACTAACATATATAAATATTGTAAGAATATTTTATATTGAATTATAATTTATTTATATTGAAAAGTTGCGGTTTGTCTACTTTGTCTACTTTGCAGCTTTTTACACACTTTAAGCGTGTATCATTTTACATATCATTACAATGTAAAATGCCACACGCTTAAAGTGTATAAAAAGTCGTCACAATGTAAAGGATAGAAAAAACACGCTTGGTTTTTAGAGTGTGGATTCCATTAAAATATATTTTTCCAAATAATTAAAAAATAAGGATTATTATTTTCACTAGGGTAGAAGAATACTTAGAACCTGAAAATACCGAAAACCAAAGTTGTGTTTCTCGATCGAAAAACAAACAGATCAGGAAAACTTGTCGAAAGGGAGTTAAGAGAGATAAAAATAAGAAGAAAAAGAAACAGAAGAAGAAATGCGACAGTAGCAAGAAGAGGAAGCTCTCAGGATCTTCAGAGTGTTCGAGGCTCATCGAACGTCTCATCAAGAGCTGCTTTTGCCTCAAGGGCCTCGACTCCTCGTCTTCTTCGTCTCCTTCTTACGATGTTACGTCCTCCTGCTGCTGCAAATGTCGTTTTTGTCAGCCCGATTGCGACAACAAATCCATACAGTGCGACGACTGTGATCGTCTCGTCACAACGTCGCGACAAGTAGACGCCGACAATCTTAGCAATTCTGGAAAAAATGAACGTCCAGACTTGACGAATCGGGAAGTCGGCAAACCGCTAGAATTCGTCACACGCGACAAATCTGAAATAGCTTGTAAGAAATGGGGAAATGATTTTCAATCGGACTTTCCTGAACGTGAAACGAAAGAAAAAGCAAACGCTCCCACTTGGTAGGCTTTCTTTAATTATAAACTTTTTTAACATGTCGATTAATCTTCAGGCCAATTTTTTTTTAATATCGTGATTTCAATTAATTATTGACGATAAAAAAATTATCCTAATTGAATATATAGGGGAATTTCATTTTGACAATTTTTTAACAAAAAGTATTTGGAAAAAGAAAAAATACGTATTTTTTTTAGGTGGCGCTACGACCATTATTTTCGACGGACGAATTGTTGTAAAATTTTGAAATTTTCGATATATACTATATATTTTTTTTAAATTTGTCACTATTTTGGAAATTAATAGTCCTGTCAAAAAATGTCCACGATGAAATTTATTCAGTTTACAAAGAGCTACATAATGTATGTAAAAAAAACGTTATTTGAGATTTCCAAAAATTTTGTTACGCGACGTTAAACAACAAAATATCGTTTTTCAAAAAACGCCACTTTTTATAGTTTGTATATGGGGCATTCCATACCGATTCGACCTGGGTCGGACCCTCGACCTCTCGGATTTGGTCGAAAATTTTATATGATTGGACCAACTCCAAAAAGTACTGGAAAATTTTTTCAGATTTTTTATTTTTTTTACGATTTCTTAAAGGTAACATATTGTTAGCCCAAATTTGAAAATCTTAAAAAATTCTCAAAAATTCTGCATGCAATAACAAAATTTTTTAGCCTAAAGCCAAAGTGGGCCGGGTTTTGCTTCTATTTTTTTCTATAAAAAACTATTAAAACATTTAGAAACGAAAGAGGAAAAGTTATCAAATTTTTCTAAACTGCGAGTTGCACAAAATAACTTCCTCTTTTTTTCCATAAACATTCTTCCGCAAGAAATTATATCGTTATTATTTGGCTTCCTCAGAGAGAAACTCTGTTTTGCGCTTCCGGCCTGATTTAACAGTGAACATATTTTCTATGAATCGCATTTTTTTTTCACGAAAAGAAAGCACTTGCAGAAGAAAGCAATATTTTAGAAAAATTTGATAACTTTTCCTTTTTCGTTTCTAAATTTTTTAATAGTTTTTTATAGAAAAAAAATAAAAGCAAATCCTGGCCTACTTTGGCTTTAGGCTCAAAAATTTTATTATTTCATGCAGAATTTTTGAGAATTTTTTCAGAGTTTTAAATTTGGGCTAACGATCTGTTACCTTTAAAAAATCGTAAAAAAAATAATTAAATGAAAAAAATCTGAAAAACTTTTCCAGTACTTTTTGGAGTTGGTCCAATCATATAAAAAATTTTCGACCAAATCCGAGAGGTCGAGAGTCCGACCCAGGTCGAATCGGTATGGAATGCCCCATATACTTACAGAAAAATTCTGTTTAAAGTTACGAAATTTTTTAGACCCTATACAGAAGTGAGATTTTATTATGAGAAGTTTAACGTTTTTATTTGCGTAAGAATTTGCGATATTAAAAAAACTTCAATTACGTAGAACTTTTCATTTAACATTCTCAAGAATTATTTTGATAAAAAATTGTCCAAATTACTGAATAGGGTCAGGGTCAGAGCGTGAAAAATTCAACTGGAATTCCCTATATGAATTTAAAAAAATTATCTTAATTGAATATATGGATTTAAAAAAATAGTGATTTCAACTGAATGTCTACAATTGTTTAAACTTCAGTTGAATCGAATTACTCTATTTCTTTGAAGCCTGATTTTAATTGAATTTTATGGACATTATACTAAATTTGTTTTCATCGTTTTTTACGATTTTTTGAAAACTTGGTTTTGATTCTTAAAAAAAATATGCTGCTTTTTCGATTTTACTTAATTTTTATTTTCATATATTTTTATATCGACTTGCCTAATTTTTTCAGTATTTGATTTTTGTATTTTTTCTTATTTTGATGTTTTTGATAATTTTTTTATTGTATGGAAAATAGACATTTAGGAATTATAGATTTTTTAGAAACTTGATTTCAACTCGATTCTTTTAAACCTCAATTTCATTCAATTTTTTGTTTGTAGCCCAATTTTATATTTTGATAACATTCCCATTCAATCAAAAATTTTTTTTTTTTTTTTCAAATCATATTCTCAGTTAACATTTGATCTGTGCGGTAATTTTCAATTGTAAAATTCTGAGAATCGTTGGAAAAATTTTAACTTTCCGAAAAAGAATCAATTTTGTAATTTTCTTTTTTCTAATTATGTATTTTGAGAGTATGAAAATTCGGCTTTTCGGCAATATTAAAATAAACTTATCAAAAGCTAATAAATCTCCCCTTCCTCTTTATAACCCTTATTTTTTCAGTAGCAGAAAAAACAAATCAGACACTGGAATCAAAAGTGCGATAGTCAAGAGTTTTACGGCATTAAAGGACTTCAGAAATTGTCGATGTTCCCCAAAATCAGTGATAGAACAAAAGCCAATTTGTTTGATTGAAACTACAGTAAAAACTCCACAAGATTGCTACAGTCAATACAAGTCATCAAATCTCATCTCTCCGCAGCAAAAAAACAGATCCAAAGTCCGGAATCCAAAAATGTCTTCGTTAACTCGTCGCAGTAGATGCGATGATCGTAGCAGTTCGTCAAAAGCTCTTCTAATAATGTTCGACATAGTTTTCTGGCCACACACGTGCTTTCCACGATAAAAATATGACAAAAAATTTCTTTTTCTCATCATTCCCCGCTTTATTAAGCAATACTTTTAGTTTTTTTATTTTATAAACGTACCTTATTATATATCAACGTAATTTACAATCGTGCGATAAATTGCTAATTGATAATGGTTAAACGCATCGTGAACGAAAATACGTATTTCATGCAAATTACGACGTGAGATTGTTTTTAAGGGGGTATCTTTTAACTTTTCAAATTTCACTTTAAAAACGGTAAGAGCTATTTTATTCGTTTTTGAGTAATAATTTCACTTTAAAAGACACTGTTAAAAAAATTTACTAGAAATTTACAGTACCTACCCTAACAGGTTGAACCACGCCTGGAATTGACGCTGTTCACGGTCGAATCACGGTCGTATCACGGCGGAAATCACGCACCCTCTTATACCGGTTAAGCTTTTGAGCTTGCGGACCGTGATTTTACAATAAATAACGGTTGAAATCACGTCCCGAATCGCGCCTCGACGGAATTTTCAGTGTCATGGTAATTCGCAAAATCACGTCTTAAATCACGGCAGTCTTCACGTTTCTGGGATTTATCTTGTCGTGATTTTTCTTTTAATCATGGCCTATATGATGGCTGAATTCATGGTACTGAAATTTGTCGTGTTGGAATTTGTTCCAGTAATCGTGGTCGGAATCACAGATGAAATTGCTGTTGGGAATTTTTCTGTACCCTAGGATATATTGTACTACTCATAAAAGACAGTAAAAATTACCCACGTCAGTACATGGGTGGACGGTAACTAACGATAGCCCGTACTTATGCATGGAACGATGAACAATCACTTGCGAGAAAAGTTTCAGCTCGTTCGCCATCTAGCGGGCTAACTACGGGCGCCCGGCTTAGCTCCGCTAGATGGCCAAAGACCCGAAACATTTCTCGCAAGTGATTGTTCACCTTTTCCTGCATGTAAACGCGCAGCTTATCGCAAATTGCTGTGCTCTCATATCCTGAAGGACCACGTTTTGGAGATGTCCTAACCATTTGACATAGATGGCCTAGCCATTTAGAAAAGAGGACCAACAAAAGCCAACGTTGTCTTCTCTTCAGAGTGTCAAATGTTACACATTTTATATAATAATTAAAAATTAAATACCGACGGTAACAGCATTTCATTGGAATCATGGCAATGTAACATCTGCCGTGATTCTGACCGTGATTACTAAAGAAAATCACGGCACGACGGATTTTAGGGCCGTGAATTCAGCCGTGATATCGGCCATGATTAAAACAAAAATCATGACAAGTAAAACCTGGAAACGTGAAATCTGCCGTGATTATGCGAATTACCACGGCACTGAAAGGGTCCGTGATTCCCGCTAGTGATGCGACGATACATGAAAAAATATCGATTCTCATCATCGATAAAATTTTTCCAAAAAGGATTATCGATTCGATTAATCGGAATAAAATCAATCGATTGTAAAAGAATCGATTAAGCATTTGATTTTCGTCTCAAGTATTGAATAATCATAAACAGAAATAGAAATAAATAGGCACAATTAACTAGACGACATCTAATTGGCTGCGGGCCTGGCCTAGCCCTCCTGATTGGCCAATTCCTCGCGCCCTATCTAGTTTCGCCGCGATCTCGCTGTCTCGCTGTATATGTATTACATGCAAAAATCTTTGAGAATCGATTATCAAAAGAATCGTGGAAAAATAATCGATTCACAAAAAATCGATCGTGTAAATAATCGATGAATAATCACGATTAATGAATGAAAAAAAATCGATTCTCGAATAATCGAATCAGAATCTCGCATCACTAATTCCCGCCGTGATACGACCGTGAATTTCGGTATCAAAACTCACGCGTGATTTTCATCGTGATTCGACCGTAGTCCGAATTGCTAGGGTAAGTGGAAGTTTTTATTCACAACCTGCACGACAAATTCCTTGTCAATCTGTATTAGATATTTAAACTAAAGTACCGGATAAGATTTGAGAAGTTTGTGAATTTACTGTTACAAAATAGGAGGATTTTACATTTTGTATTTTTTCTTTGTCGTTTGTGAATTTTGTGCACATGTTTATTATAAAATCAAAAGCGACGTACAATAAAAACAATGTTTTTGAATTTCTGAAATTCCAATTGTGGTTATTATCCGCATTCAATAATCTTGTTTCCAAAATGCATGAAAATTAATATCTTGAAAAATTCTATGATGATGAACTTCTAATTTTTATACAGATATAAAATTCCTGTTTATGCATTTACAAATCGGTTAACTAATATTAAGAACCAAACGGAAATTTTATAATTTCGGTCATGTAATAACTAGATTACTACAGAAGTTTTGTAATTTTCATAAAAATATTTGAAAATTGAATCTTTATGCACATAAATTTACTCTACTAATGTTAATTTTACAGTGAATGTTATACTAATCATTATTTCACACACCAGTTTTGTAAATTTCATATTGTCACAGTAAATTTACAATCTTTTTTATCAGTGAAGGCAAGAGCTATTTTATTCGTTTTTGAGAAATAAAGTGTAGAAATCATATTCGACTGATTGTTGGTCTTTAATTACAGGTAATGAAAGCATTTATCTATAAACTGATATATTAAATTGAATATACAAGTGAGATATGAAATTACAACATTAAACATATGTTTGTAATTTTTCTACACTCGTGTATTAAATTTTCGGTAATATAAACTCGCAAACATTTTTAACAATGCAATGAAGACCCCCTAAATATAGTACAGTCGATACAATCAAGTCAATCGAGTGCTAAGATTTGAAAAAGGTTTTGAACCGTTTTGAAGTAAAAACTGATGTAATGATTATTTAACTTAATTAGATTTAACACAATTTTCATCAATTGTAATGAGTATCTTCTTGGTATTTGTTGCCAATGAAATTTTTTTTAAACGGCACCTGAATGATACTACTCGCGAATTATTGTTATCTGAAAATTTGCTATCTATTGAAATAAGATAACCGTAGAGCATTTCGCGAAATTATCTCGTTAAAATTATAGGTCAATTATTAAGAACGATACCGCGTTGCAAAACCGTATTAAATTGAATGTAAAAGTATCAATTATGAATTTGCACTGAAAAAGTACATTTGTGATTTATAAATGCAGATAAATTACGAGAAAAAAGAATCTATGTGAAAAATCAAGTATTCGTGCGTAATTGGTAGTTTACCCCCTTAAGAATGCTCTTTGTTAATTAAAAAATGAAAGTCATCTTATCTTTCGCTACCATCCTTCATACAAGTTTCATTGAAGTTACTTGTCAAATTGTTAATAGATCTGAAAAGAGAATAAGTTGAGTAGACAGTTTACCCCCTTAATTATTCGTAATACGTCAATTTTCACTTACTGATTATTAAATTTCACTAACGAGAATATTTTAAATTAATATTCATTTGAAAACTGCGCGGGAAGAAGTTCTACACGGAAATTCATACATCGATATGTAGGGTTGTTCAGCCCCTTAAACGTGTTTTCCCGCAAAAAAAGCAAAAACACGGAACCTGTAATTTTACTTCCCCGTTCAAATGGTACATGTTTAATGTAACTACGTTGACAAGTATTATAAATAAGTTGAGGAAAAGAAAAATCAGGGGATGATTTACCCCCACAAGAGACAATTTTAAAAAATGGTAAGATGGACTTTTTATTACTCATGATGAGAAACATTTTAGTTTTTGTTTCATGGAAATCGGCTGAACTCTTCTAGGTGAAACTGTATTATTACCGCTTGACATACCGAACTTTGAGGGTTGAATTCACCCCTTAAGACCGTTTTTCCGCAGATAAAAAAATATGTGTCTCTTAGTTTTTCAAGAGCTACAACATAGTTGAGTTTTATCGAAATTGGAGGTGGACACTAAAGTAATGTTCCTTTCGAGCTTGAATTTCAACGTTGTATACCGTAGGATACAATAGGTATATTCTGCGCCAGAGATGTAAAACTCTAATTATTTTTTAAACAAAATTGATGCTACAATTGGCTTTGTAATTATGTTTTTATAATAATAATTTGCAGTGATTATAATATGATGTGTAAACTTTTGAATAGAGGCAAAAAATATTAATTCCCCATAAAATTTCATGATAATCTTATTGAAAAAATGGAGAAATACTGTTAATGCATTGCTAAAGTAATGGAGGCCTGTGGTTGTCCATTATTCTCACAATTTCTCCCAAAATCTAATTAAAAATTTGATTTTTCTTAAAGCTATTCAAAAGTTTACATATAATTTTGTAATCGCCACAGGTTATCATTACAAATTCGTAACGACAAGACAATCTGTTCTATAAACTTTATATCGTAAAGTAATGGAGACTTACAACACTGTTCTGCGCACGCTATAATTACTATGGGAATGTAATTATATCGTAAATTGTTTCACAGTGTGGGCTCAATACACTCAAAAAAAAAAAAATGGCCGTTAGAATTTTATAATGTGACGAGCGTAAGTATCAAGGGTTGTTGTACACTCGAATATTTATTAAGGGGAGGGAGTCAGGTCAAAAAAATTGATTTTGGAAATTCAATATCATCCAAATCCTATTGCATATAAAAATGTCCAACGCACTATATTGTTGGTACTCGGTTAAAGAATTTTTTACTGTCGTCTGACTTGCATATGCTTTTAAATATTATCTTAAGCAAAGATCTTAGGTTTTCCATTCTGCGCATGATTCAGATCAAACTACTAGGCAGATTGGAATGGTTGACGTGTCATTTTCTTCTTCATGAACAGATACACCGGCTAAATGGAACAAATATTAATAAAATGTAATATTTTTTATTAATTATTTATATAATTATTAATAAATAAATTTTATGCTATTTTCTAAATCAGTGATTAACTTTGCTTTCAGAATGAAAAAAAAATAGTTTGCCCCATTTAGCCGGTGTATCTTTTCATGAAGAAGAAAATGAGACGTCAACCATTCCAATCTGCCTAGTAGTTTGAAATGAATCATGCGCAGAATGGAAAACCTAAGAACTTTGCTTAAGATAATATTTAAAAGCATATGCAAGTCAGACGACAGTAAAAAATTCTTTCATCGAACACCAACAATATATTGCATTGGGCATCTTTATATGCAATAGGATTTGGATGATATTGAATTTCCAAAATCAATTTTTTTGACCTGACTCCCTCCCCTTAAAATAAATATATAAGTCAAATAAAATGGATTTATTAGTCGGAAAGATTCGGAGGAGTGAACGTTACAAATAATATATGGGGATTGATAGGGAGTGAATTTGAATGTGAAGCGTATTATATGAAAGTCGGAGCTCGAATGCAATGCATCTGTCATCAGGTGAATCGATGACCCCTTAGTAACCGAAGGGAAATACAATCGTCGCGCGCTCGAATGCTGCGCAACGGATCATCGATGCTATTGTCTTTGGTCACATGAGTAGCTCGCTTTCAAGGTATGATTCTAGCTGAGAGTTTGTATTACGATTTGTATGCGTTATAATAGATTGATGAATATAGGGGACGTTACAATATAGTATATTACGCCACTAGGGAGGGAAAGTAGACTATGTCCAACCGCGTGTAAGATTACCACCCGAGCCAAAGGCGAAGTTGGTAAACACGCGGTTGGGGATAGTCTACTTTCACTCCCCAGTGGAGTATACTATTTTTCACCATTTCTGCAGCGGAAAGTTCGAATTACGTAAAGCCCGTAGGGTGGGAAGTCGAACTTTCCGCGCAGGTATGGTGAAAAAACCTTGCATTTTTTTAAATTGTCGTTTTAAAAAATCTTGTAAAATCGAGACTTGCAAATTACCTCCGCATTTTCCAACTTTCTCAAAGCCTCATCAAAGAATATGGATGTACATAGAAGTGCAGATCCTATGCTTCGCCCGAAGCTGCGCAGAAACTGGAGTACGCACCAAAAATAACGAAAATGCGTGGTACTCCCATTTCTGCGCAGCTTCAGGAGGAGCATAGAATCTGCACTTCTATGTACATCCATATTCTTTGGCCTCATCTATGAGGAAGCCAAGTTTTGGAAAAATGAGGAAGCAATGGGCAAGGCTCGACTTTGCAACCTTTTTGCTTCCTCATAGAGGTAGCTTTGTTTACGTAAAAAAAAAAATTTTCGAGATTTTCATGTCAGGACACTCAGAATGGTCCAAAATGTCGTAAAAAATGGTTTAGAATAAATGTCCGGATGTATTTATGAGTATGTGTGGCATGCTTGCAAAATTCAAACCGCTGTATCTCGAAAACGGCTTTAACAATCAAGCTGAAATTTGATACGCTGGTAGAGGAACAACGCCACTTCCTATGTATACATTTTCGAAAAAATTTAAAAAGAAATTCAAATTTTATAAGCCTTTCAATTTTTCGAAAAATGTCTGTATGTTCTCTAGCTTCCGCAATTTTTCAGCTAATGAGCTAAATAGTTCTGGACAAATAAAAAAATTAAAAATGAATTTGAGCGACATCCATAAAGCGGTTTAGATTTTACAAAATTTTGAATTTTCGAAAAAATGTTGTTTTCGTTCCTATTCAAGTTAAGTTCGACCAAACCGGCTCAATTCTTTTGCAAGGTAAAATTAACATCCAGTTGTAGTAGATATCGAATTTGATGAAGATTGGTAAAGTGGTTCAGATTTTATAAGACATTGAATTTTCAAAAAATTCTCGGTATGTTCTCTAACTGCCACAATTTTTTAGACAATGAGCTTAAACAATTTTTGACGAATAAAGCAATGAAAAATGACGATTGGCATTGAATTTAAGCGAAATACATAAAGCGGTTTAGATTTTATAGAATGTTGAATTTATGAAAATTTTTGTTTTCGTACTTCCTTAATTTGTATTTAAAATAAGGATGCAAAGTTGAACTTTGCACATTGCTTCGTCAATAATTTTCATCTTTCGCAAAGCTTTCTCTATGAGGAAGCCAAAAATAAAATAAAGAAACTTCCTCATAGAGGCGGCGTTGCGAAAGATGAAAATTACTGAGGAAGCAATGTGCAAAGTTCTGCTTTGCATCCTTTTTCTTTTCTTCTCTAAAAAGTATGTTGCGAGATTTTATCGAATTGCGAGTTGGTCCATTGTTGTCACGTTATTCGCGCTGCGATTGGTCCAAATTGGCACGAGATCAAATCGAGACCGAGACCGAGTTCGTGTTTAAAAATTCTGACAGTTTTGTCAAGCATGTCGGGCGCGCGAGGTTTGAATTCCCAAGTTGGTTGACTTTACAATATTTCAGGGTTTCCGGATTATGTGTTAATTGCGAATATTAAACTAGGCTTAAGATGTTGAACGACAAAGTGCGACGTAGTCTCTATGGCAGCAACAAAACCAGGCGTACGCGGAGTCACTACATGCGGATCAACAGAACAATCGTGAATAAGATGATAAGCTAAGAGATCGGGGAGAATTTAAATTCTGCAGTCAAGTAAATCGGACCTCTTTGTTCACGGCTACTTTTAGCAAAATCCTTGCCAGGTTTCCAGAATTGGAAGTCCTGTATTTATTTCATTGAGCAAAGAGGTCGTGCTGCTTTACTAAAAATGTAAAGCCCCATAAAATGATGGGACTTTACATTTTTTTCTAAAGTTTGGAAATGCTTCAGACCTCGCAAATTTGAAGTTATCAAGGTAAATACTAATTTATAATTGAAAGAAAGTTAAAGGACAATTGGTAATCAATTTGAGTCAAATCTATAAAGAGTTTCCGATTCGATAAGATTTGGAATTACTGGAAAAATTTGTTAGATCTCTTAATTTTTGGGAATTCTGATTATATATTAGGGTGTCCCAAAAAAAAAAAAAAAAATATTTTTTTTCGTCCGGCCACAGTCGCAAAAGTGTGATTATATCTAAACGAAGATTATCTCAAAATTTGAGGCTCGTAAAAAAATATTAACCGGTCGCTCATGATTTAAATTCCATTAATATATCAAAAAAATGATGTTGGCATGAAAAGTATTGGAAGATATTAATGAATCCGTTTCAAATTTAACAATAAAATTATCTGTTATATCCCAAAGACATCCACAAAATTTGGTAGTGATCCGTACAAATGTCCTGGAGATATGGCGTTTGCAATAAGCGCTAAATTGATTATTTATATATTTTGAATGATTTTATCTAAAAAAATATTGGATAATATTGATTGATCAGCTTCAAAATTGATACTATAACTGTATTGTATATAACAAAGACATTCGCAAAATTTGGTTGCGATCCGAACACATTTTTCAGAGTTATTGTGTTTCCAGTGGAGGGGGCAGACAGACAAAAATTTACAAAACTTTTTCTCGGACTCTGGGTATAGATTAAAATTCAGGATGGGAAACAAAATTAATTATGAGCGGTGTAAGTCACTTGAGGACCATTTTTGTTCCGTTTTTTTATTTTTATTAGAAGTTAATTAATTACGTATAATTAATTAATTATAGTTCACATTCATGATTTTCTCGTGACAACGTCGGCTCTACTTTCTAGAAACGATGTTGAGGGTCTTTTTATTAGCGTTTGGATATTGTTGGTGGTGGCTTTTCACGACCTGCAAAAGAAATTGCTTTTGCTCCTCGTCGTTCGTAAGTGCCTTATTGTACTTCGAAATGAGAGCAACACCTCGCTCGGCAACATCATTGACGACTCTCATATTTTTGATCCTGAATCCTGAATTTCAATCTATACCCAGAGTCCGAGAAAAAGTTTTGTAAATTTTTGTCTGTCTGCCCCCTCCACTGGAAACACAATAACTCTGAAAAATGTGTTCGGATCGCAACCAAATTTTGTGGATGTCTTTGGGATATAACAGATAATTTTATTGTTAAATTTGAAACGGATTCATCAATATCTTCCAATACTTTTCATGCCAACATCATTTTTTTGATATATTAATGCAATTTAAATCGTGAGCGACCGGTTAATATTTTTTTACGAGCCTCAAATTTTGAGATAATCTTCGTTTAGATATAATCACACTTTTGCGACTGTGGCCGGAAGAAAAAAAATTTTTTTTTTTTGGGACACCCTATTATATATATTATATGTATTAAATAAGATCGCTACACCGACACACGATCTCTACTCGCGCACGCAGCGCGCGAAAGTTTTCTAGTATAAACAAATAGTTGTAATTTGAAAGCGATGAATAGCATCATAAATGTTTTCGGTACAATCGTAGGGTATCTATCGAGAAATGAAATGAGTTGCGCTCGGCAAGGGCGAAATAAGATTACAAACTTTCCTCATTAAAAAAATGCGTGAAAATATGCCTGTGGATTTATTGGCGCAATCTGTGTTATTATTTTACAAATTCGTTGTTGTACACTTTTTTCTGATTTGAGAACTTTTGAAACCAGATCCATATTAATTTATACCAGTTTCGACAACAAAAAGTTTTGAAATATTTTTCAAGTTTTAGCACTCCTTCGATTCTCCTCGTTTGCTTTAAGATAAATACGCACACAATAAAAAGTCAACAATGTGGCAGTTGTGAACAAAGTTTTTTCGATCTGTTATGAATAAATCGAAATTTCATTTTATTTTGTTTATTCGCGACTATACTTAGCATTAATATTATTATTATTATTCGTTCGAACGACGATTACGATTACAACGACGACGACGATAGATTGCAAGATGCGAACCTTGCGGATTAAATACATTTTGTTCATTACGTACACAGATGAACTTAGCACTGGAATGATCTGGTTTATTCGCTATTTATTCTTTTTTTTAAACAGTCTTTTGTCTTTTTGTGGTTTTTTTTAATGGGTTGAAAGTCCGTCACGACGGTTTAAGAGTTTTTGTGGAGATTTTGCGAAAAAAAACTGCTTTACCGACGCTTTTTGTGAAGTTGTGAGATGAATTTATTAAATGGAAGTTTTACTTGATTAGACTATTTGATGCTGTGAATATTAATCGAAATATACTCAATGCGCCAATTTAAGGACGTTAAATGACTTTGCAACCGTTCTTATCGTTGTTACAAAATTTTATGGATAAATTGTAAATAATCCGGAAAAAATCACCATAACGATGAATTTACTGAAATATCAATTGATTGATCACAATTTTCAAAAAGGACTTTTTTGTTCAGTTCTTTTTCAAAAATAATCGGCAATTTTTTACCAATTCTAATGCGACGTGGTTTATTCTCTTTCGTAAAAGATACTACACGAGAAGGCCATCCAGATATTTGATATTGGTAACCGTTTAATAATTATCGCCATTTATTTGAGAACGAATTTTCCCCGCTAGCAAAACAGACTGTTTTTTTTAAATAATTGATATTATTAAATATCTAGACGCCTTATTTATAGAGACTCTTTCGAGCATCAAATCGAGATATCACGCATTGAAATCAGTAAAGAATTACGGATTTTTTTACGAAAAAAAAACTCTAATTCACGTTTTTATGATTTTTTATATCACCGTTAATCAGTTAATGTTTTTGCAAAATTGTGTTTAGTAACATTTTTTTGTATTAAAAAAAATGTTGAACTGTCTCAAGTGCTTCAACCTCTTTAATTGAAGTTTTGCAAAATTTGTTACGAAAAAAAACGTTCTGAAAACGCTTTTAGTCCTTTTCATTTGCCAGATGAATTTTCGTAGCTATAATTCAACGCGTTTGCGATAATAAGATTTCTGATCGATTTAGTAGGTGAACAAATTAATCAATGATTAAGATTTTTTTTTAAGCAAACGATAAATTTCAATCGTTTCAAGATTTTAGTATTTATTTACTAAAGTTCTGACATGCAAATTCGATTTTTTTTTGGTTAAATAAGATGACTATTTTTTGTGTTTGCCGCAATTTTGTGCAGTTGTATAAAAATATAAGTTTCGGCGAATCTTTTGTTGCAATATTGACATACAACAAAAAAAAGCAAAGCTGTTCATAATACTTAACTAGTTATCAGTACAATTAACTGATGAAAATGTTTGAAAATCATCGCATTCATATTAACATTGTATTTTCCTTCTAGTCGCCACCATTTTGTTGATAATTATTTTGCTTCAAGAAGATTGAACCACTCACAATATTCAAACGAGTGCTAAATTAAAAAGAAATATTCCTACATTTTTTAATGGTTTAATTAACAGTTCCGAGAGGTTATTCACGTAGCAGAATTAGTTCTTAATATATAAATACATTCACAGCCATGATTCGAATAGAAAATCGACTGATATATGCAAATGCCCTATGTCATATTTTTTCATGCAGTTTTTGAAAACAATAAACCATAATAATAGTTCAATTATGATGAGCAATAGCTCATTTTGATTATTGGAATATCCTTAATGAATTGACCTTCCAAATTTGTTATAGTATTAGCTGTTCAAAAATTACAGCCATTTATATGCCTTATGTTATGTTAGGATAGAATAATCAAACGATTGGTACTTTTGAACTACTGATACTATTAAAAATCTGAATGGTCAATCGACAAAGCATTTTTCAATTAACAAAATGAACGATTGCTCGTCATAATCGGGCTGGTATTACTGTGTACTTTTTTTTTCAACTGGATGAAAAAACATGATATCGGACATTTGCAGATATCAAACAATTTACTTTTTATATCACGACTGAGAATGTCTTTGTATATTAAGAACTAATGCTGCTACATGGGTAACACCTCGAAACAGTTTATTAAATCACCAGAAATAGTAGAAAAGCTTTTAAAAATTTAACACTGATTTTATTAGTATGAAGCGCTCCAACCTCCTTAATTCCCTTTATACCATCAAGGTGTAATCTTGAATTACAAATAGCATTGGATTTTAATTCTAGCTAAGTTTGCCTATAAGATATCCATTACAAAGTAGTTTTTTATACTTTTGCACTGAGCTGCGAAACACAAAAAAAAATTCGTACAATCAAAAAAACAAAAAAGAATTTGCATGTTAAAATATTAGCAAACGAATAGTAAAATTCTTAATTTAATTTTATCGTCTACTTGTCTCAATTTTATATATAAATAAGTTTTTCGAAAACTAAACTAAAAATTCCTTAAAACAGTTTTTGCTAACTTCAGTTCAACAAATTTGTCCAAAAACGGCGCATTGATCAACTCTTACTGTGAGATGAATATTTGAATCTAAAATTCAGCATATTTGACACTAAATAATAAAATTAAATTCATCTTAAATTTTAAAAAAGCCTAAATCGCGAAAAGATTAAACTGAATAAAAATTCCACTAAAATTTCGAGCAACGAAATTGACGTTCTTTTTTTTAAGACGATTAACCGGCTGTGTCGTTTTTCCGTTTTTTTTCATAACACGTATCGTATTTTGTTATAAAAATGGTCAAATTTTCAGAGCATTAGGAATTTAAATTTTTTATCGATTGCTACGTCTCGAAATTCTCATTTGTTTTTCAAGTTCAAATTGTCGAAGATCCGCTCTTTGAAGGAAGTCCTGACGCTCGAGATATCCATCTTTTCCTCGATTGTGCGTGTTTATCTCCTCGTCGATGTTCTCCTCTCTCTTAAAACTGTCCCAGTCGAGTTTCGATTTTTCCAGAGTGCTAATTTTCGCCTTTTTCCCAAGCTGACCAAGAACCGACGATATCCCGCCGAGACCGGCGCGTTTTGCTCCTCGTCCTCTCGACGAAGGACCTCTCGTCGGTTCTGCTGTTTCTTCCTTCGGAGATTTCTCCGCAGAAGGCAGCGAAAGTCTCGCTTCTGCAGAATCCGCAGGAACTTCTTTCTCCACTTTCACTTCTTCACCGGCAAATTCGAAGATTTTAGTGATTTTCACCTTTTCTTCTACTTTTGGCCTCACTACTGGCGAAGTTGGCAAACTTCCGTTTGATGGCTTTTGAGGCTTTGGTTTGGAGACTGTACCTGTAAAACATTAATTTTGTTTTACATTAGGGAATAAAATATTGTAAAGCATTGAAAAAAAGAAAGAATGGCAAAATAAAACTTTACATATCACTCATTATTTTTCACTATTCACAAATTTGACTCCAGTTTGGCTTCCTCATAAGAAATAAATGGAAATAATGACGAAGCAATATGCAAGGTTCTAAATGGTGGCCGTTTTTTTTTTCAGGAAAAAATTCCCTGACTTTTCCCTGACTAATTTATCAATTTTCCTTGACCGAAATTTTAAGTACATCTACTAAAAAATTTATAACGTGAATAAAAAAAATGTATTAGAAACAGATACGTGTTTTTGATAAGTTATTTATTTCTCGATACAACGAATAGTACTTTTGAAGATATATTTTCTCTTTCAAAACATAAACGTTCTTTGGAATTATAATGCTTTAAATCCGATTAAATACTGATGTGAAGTGTAATACTTATTTCAGTAATATATAATACTTTTTAAACTTTTTTGTTGAGTGCTTCGATTTGTTCGAATAGATTTATGTTGTAATGTTTATATCAATTTTTATTTGTTTTTTTTTTCTTTTCAAATATTTTTCGGTTGTTTTTTTTTTCAAGTCTTTCTTTTATGGATTTTTATTCAGTTATTGAAACTTTGGCAACAATCTACTTTTTCCCTGACTTTTCTCTGATTCTCTGATCTTTTTTTTTATTTCCCTGACTTTTCCCGGTTTTCCCTGACCGCGGCCACCATGTTCTACTTTGCATCTTGGTTTTAAATAAAGTTGAAGAACTGAAATTTGACGAAATTTCAGACGTCAAGAAATAATGAAGAAAATTTCATATTCCTACACAATTTGAACCCTTTTACCGACCTCCACTAAACTACCTAACATTCATGAATATAATTATGTTTGCGTATAACAATAAAATCGATGGTTTATGTTTTGCTAAAATTAATGCAATAACATCAATTATTCGAAAACTTGAAAACTTCATAAAGTCGGAATCGCTTTCCGATTTCGGCCAAATTCGGTACCACATTACATTAAATGTTCTTACACTCATGGAGAACTATTTAGTAAAACATCGTGTATTTTACGAAACTTATAGCGAGCATGTGATTTTTTTAAACTCAAAAAACTATAAAAAGTCAATTTTTTTATACATATTGATAAAAATTGGAACAACTAACGACGGACTACTGCTTCACTTGTGTGCGAAATTTCAGCTCTGTCGGGTAAGCCATTCTCCAATTAAAGGCGGACCATTAAAGCGACCACTAAGTGTCCTGACATCGAAATCTCGAAAGAAGAAAAAAGTCATGAATTCGACGATTTTTTTTTTTTTTCGTCGCATTCCAATTTTTTGTGTGGAACATCTGCATAGGAATGTAAAATAGAACCTCGTTCATAATTTACTATTGATCACGATGTCACCTCTTTCAGAAAGTATGATAATTTTTTAAAAAAGTAATGAGGAAGCAATATGCACCGTTTTATTTCGCGTCTTTCTTTTCAAAAATCGAGATGGGTTATTACAAAATTACTCAAAACAGTTTATACAAAAAACAAAAAATGTCTCAATATTTGTACTTGTTAAACAGATGTGAAAAAACAACGACTTTTATATACTTTGTTGCTCACTTAAGTTTGGATACCTTGAGGTTAAAAAAACTGTTATCGCTAAATCGAAGGCCTGTACGACGATATACAGTATTACGGCATCGGTGTAAAAGTTATTGCCAAATCGTAATTTTAGACTACTTTTATGGGTGGGGGTCAAAATATAGAATAATGAAAATCAGAATGTCTCATATTTCGAAATGTGAAAAACGCGAATGTTAAAATAGCTAATGATGCGATATCCGAAATTTTTATTTTCGACAGTTCACCAAGATGAATAACTATTTTACCGAAATGCCATTCATCAGTGTATTCACTTATTTGAAACTACACATTCAGAAAGTCTGTACTTTGAATGGCCATAATGTCGATAAGAAAGAATTAGACGATATACATTTTCGAAATAAAAAATGATGAGCATCTTATACTTCTAATAGCTAAAACGTTGAAATTGCATGTGACGAAAATATGAATTTGGAATGTGTGAAATTTAGATACGTAAAATATCGATGGGCCATGATAGCGAAACCCAAAATAGCGAATGCTAAAATAACGAATCTGAAAATAACGAGTGCTAAAATAATAGTTCAATTCATTAGAGAAGGAACAAAAAAAATTGTATCTTAACGATTCGCTATATTGACCATTCTATTTTTTAGCTTTTCGCTATTTTGACCGTTCCTCATTTTGGTCATTCGCCATTTTGATAGTTCGACTTTTTGGTCTCTCGCTTTAATAAATTCGAAATGATAAGCGTTCTAAATTTAGTAATTCTAGAGTTCGAGAACCCAAATTCTGAAATTTCGTATTTTAGTCGATTCAATATTTCAACACTTGGAATTTCACCTATTCTCATTTTTCTTTTCGATATAAATTCAATTCGACTTTTTGGTATTCTAAATTTTTATTTTCTATTTTCAAAACTGTCATGAAATCGGTCCTTCTACGTTTAAAAATTCGCCATTTTAGAATTACGCAATATGGGCCTTTCTACGTATGAACATTCGTTAATTTGACCCCCCACCACTTTTATGTTAGAATTTCGAACCGCTCTTCGACTTACTTGTTGGTATTGATATGTATAAAAATTGTATAAAACCTGAGGTCTCTAACATATTTAATACTGCCGCATTAATATTGAGATTTCCAAAATCGAAATAATGAAATGTGGTAATAATTTAATCGCACAGATGCTCATAAAGGGGATGTGGCACAGTCTCAGTCGGTAACAAACCTGTTTCCCTATTTTCTCCCCAACTGTGAATATTGCGGACAACAGCAAATTAGGTTTTCATGCATCTATCTATTGGTTACGAAAACCTAATTCGTTTTTGTCCGAAATATTAATAGTTGCGGAGAAAATAGGGAAACCGGTGTTTTGCCGATTGAGTCTGCATCACATCTGTGCCACATGCCCTTAAATCTCTTATTAACATTATATAAAAATCAATAACATTGAGTGCCAAAAATCGTGGACTATCGAGAATTTCTCACACGATTCGCCTGATGAATTACGAAAATGTATTTGCACTTTAGCTTGTCACCCAAAGTCTTTGAAGCTATAAATTGCCATATGTTCTCTTATTTGACTAATTATGTCTAATACCTAGAACTTTCTGAAGAGGGAAATAAAAGTAAAGTAGCTTTGCTCTTTGAATTAGTAAAAGGAAATAAAATATACCGAAATAATAAGACAATCACCAAAATATCACCTACCAGTGTCTTTCATAAAATCAGCCCACAGCGAGTCAGCTCTTTTTTTCTCCTCTTCCTCGCTAAGCGCTGGCTTCCCCGATTTATTCTCCGGGTCTTCTTCATCCTGAACTTCTTCTTTCTCTTCTACAACGGCCTTTCGTCTTTTCCCACTTTTCTTCTTTCCTCCTTTGCTTCTCTTCCGTCCTTTTCCCTTGTTAGATTCTGCCTTGTTCTCGTCGTTCTCGTCCTCAGGAGCACTTTCCGCGTCGCCTTCAGATTCCACTTCGGAGACTGGTTCGCAATCGGCGCCTTCAGGAACATAATCTTCGTCATCGTCGTCCGACTCCGATGGCAATTCGTGTTCCTTCGACATTCTTTATCTAAAATAGTCTAAATTTTGCACTTTATTACACTTCAGTTTTATTTAAATAAAACGGAGATACTGTAAAATTATCTAAATAAAAATATGTAGCCTTACAAAATACTGTAAAAATATAATGCTGCATTTCCAGCACAAAGAAAGTTAAGAATTTCCATTAAAAAAAGCTTTGCAGCTTATTTGGATCAGACATTAAAGTGAAAAGTTTAATTTCATATTTCTCAATCTTGAAGTGATTTTGGAAAGAAAAACAATACTGATTGACGATGCTTGTTTCTTGAGTTTCTTTAACATGTTTTAACATTTTTCTTTTTTTGAAATGTTTTTTGTAGCCAAGTTTATTTGTGCAAATGTATGATTATGATTATTTATTTATATTTTTTATTTTCAACTCAACTTGAAGTTCACATTGCGCCAATACGCAATGCAATGGCAATGCAAGTTCCATTCGCTTCATGAGAAGTCTTTATCTAGTCTGAGTATAGGAATTTTAACTTCAAGTTCCCACAACATTATTGCAAGGAATTCTGCTATAAAAGTTACTGCGTGATGCAAATTTTCCTAGAAACATATGTACATTTTTTTGCTTGAGAATTAAAAATAAAAATTGCTATAATTTGATGAGCCAAAGTATTTGTAAGAATTGAAGTAAACCTCTCAATTAAAATTTTGCCTATGACAAAAACATTTGCATCAATGAACTGAGTTACTAAAAAAAAAAAATATATGAGAATATATCCTTCGTTTTGGTGTTCATCAAATTGTATTCTTTATTACGTTGTAAGATTCAATAAGAGTAATTGGAACTCAATTTCATTTTTGTAATTATGTGATCATTCTGTTTTCTTAAGAGAAGACTATTTAAACTTTCTACAAGCATTTCTTTAACTTTCATATTTTTTTTATATTGTTCTTCCTCAAAATCTTTGGAAATTGTGAAGGATTTTGATAGAGACAAAACAAAACAATTTTGAGTAGATAATGGAAAAAAATTATATAAATTTTTTTAAACACCTGCAAAGTGCATCTTGTTGTACTAGCTCAGAATTGCTTATGGCTTTCATTAAACCAAAATCTACTAATCATAATATTAGATTCAGAGTTGTAAATGCCTAATACTTATAGAAATAATGATGATGATACGATCAGCTCTATAATTATGATTTTATAATAATAACATGTAGCGATTGTAATATGATGATTAAACTTTGGAATGGCTGCAAAAATTATTATTTTTTAATAAAAATTCACAGTAATCCTTTTGAAAAAATGGAAAAAAATAAGTAATGCATTAAGAAAGTAATGCTTTACTTATTTCTTCCATTTTTTCTACTATTTCTTGCAATATTAAAGCAAAAATTAGTATTTTTTTCAGCTATTCAAATGTTTACACTCTATTTTATAATCACTACATATTATTCTTATGAAATCATAATTACAAAACAAATTGTACTGTAAACTATATCTCATGAATTAATAGGGATTTACAACTCTGATTAGATTTTCAATTTATAGAAATATTTATAGAAATTTTTATCAAAATTTTATTTATATAAAATGATTGAAAGATCAAAATACCCAAATTAATTTTAAAAAATTTTTTGTTCTATTTTTAGATGAAATTTTGGTGTCTTGCTGAATATGTTGAAGGGGAAATAAAAATTGTGAATAATATGTCTATGATGATCTGTGCCAAGTTTTATCTCAATATACAAAGAATTAAAGCATCTTTTGAATTTTAAAAATCAAAGTTACAATCACCCGAATACTTTTCAACTTAATAAATAACTATGTTTATCTATCCTATGAATAATCTAATGCAAATAATTTATCTTGAATATCCTATCATGTGATTAATAAAAAAATGTATGCAGTTTTTATTCAAAATAATGAATGGAAGGTTTTTCCATAGAATTTATCTAAAATAGCTTTGAAAATAGAAAAAATTAAAAAAAGTAGGAATTGAATAATCAGAGTAATTAATCATTCCATTACTTTTCAACTCCCTATGGTTATTTATTTCATGGATAATTTTATATAAAATATTTTTCATAAATATCCAATGATATTGCTAAAAAAAAATTGTATACACTCCATTATTAAAAGCAATAAACTGAAGGTTTTTCCATAGAATATATATAAAATATGCCTAAAAAATTACAAGAATTAAAATAAGTAATGTCTTTATTTTTTCCATCATTGTCCATTGATTATTTTACTTTTCATGGCATTTTTAAACGAATCAATAATGCAAAATATTTTCTTGTTTTTTCTTCTAAAATATTTAGACATTTTCTTATCAATGTGATGAAAAGAATAATCAGAAAATACATTCTCAAAAAAATTAACAAAAATTGCATCGAGTTTAAAATTATTAAATGGCTAGAACTCTGTTAATAATGATTTTCTGAAATGGATAAATATTCAATGAAATGAGCGATAAATCTTGTTGTTCAGACTTATTTTCTTTCAGCATGAAAATTGTTATTATTACATTTCAATGTCCAAATATAGCGATTATGCTATTTATTGCACCAAGAAAACAGGCAATATAAAAAAATGCAAAAAAATTAATTTGACTATTTCCTTTCAATATAAAGAAATTCTAGACATTTTGGCACTTTCAATGTTTTTGCGAAAATAATATTTTAAATGTATTTACAAAATCATTATAGTATCCCCTTAATAAAAAAAACAGGTTTGAATCGATTTTTAAGGAGGTTAGAATGTCACTTACCTTAAGGGTCGCAAAGCTTCCGGTCAGTTACCTAACCTCGAAAAATTTGAAAATTTTACAACAATAGTTTGTTTACACAAAAAATATCACTTTGAGACGACAACAATGGCAGACGAAAAATTGCAACAAACGGAGAAAGTTACAAACTGTGAGCAAAGGATTCACGGAGAACTGTGAAATCTCAGAAGGAGAGACACAATTGTTCTTTTTTTAAATCTAAGATCGATAATTTTTGAGATTCAATTAACGATTATTTCGTGTTTTCAGAGATAAGTAATTGACAAAAACAGCTAAGGACCAAAGAGCACGCTACGCAATGTCACGTAACGAGCTTCAAGTCGCTCGGGCTGATTGCGCTTGCGCTTAGCGGTGGTGACTTTGGTAACTATGGAAAAACCGCACAACGTTAACTTCAGACGTGTAATTAGAGGCGGGCATTTGAAAATGAATTTAGTTTTATGAAAGCATTTTAGCAAAACATCTTCTCAAATTTCAATCAATAATTTTTTTTTTTTAATTGACAGATAGTGGATTTCTATCGGAAGCTCCATTTTATTTTAATAAAAGAAAAATGCATTCGTTCGTTAAAAAATTAAAAGAGTGAACTTGACAAAAATGCTATTTCGCCGCTATTTTGAATTTACTCCATTTTATGTTCAGCAATTTGAATTTACTTTAATTTTTGTTTTTGGACTTCGTAACAGAATGATTGATATGAACAATAATGCAGAATTGAAGGAGTTTAGTTGCTTATTTGATGTTTTCAAACTAAAATTGCTAGATTTAATACTAATTGCATAATTTAATAAAATCTTGTTACTCGAGAACTTATTAGGAGAGGATAAATAAGAAGAACTATAGAAGTTCAATAAAAAAAATGTTAATGCTATTAGTTTTTTTCCCTAAATTCCGGATGCAAGAGAAATAAAATAGTATTTAAATTAAAAACAAACCTTTATTCACTATTTTTTTTTGTACATTTAATTTTGATCAAGAGAAAGTAAATAAAATTATAATTCACAATAAAGTATAATCTAACTGGCTTACCTTTAAATCTTCTTCAATTCCAATTTCTTCAATTTGCATGAAGCAATCGTTATTTTCAATTGTTTAAAAATTGAGTTTTTCGTCCCTTATTTATAAAAAAAAATAAGTAAAATTATAGAAATTTTTTTATAAAATAGATCCTTAATTAACTTTTTTCATAACTATACATTGCAAAGAAAAGTAAATAGGATTAAAAAATGAAATAAATCAGACTTAACTTTCCATTTTTTTAAACTCTATTTTTGTTAAGAGAAAAAGAAAATTCCAATTAAAATATAATTCAAAAGGTAAATTCCATTATATATAAACAATGATCAGTTCCAGTTTATGATATGCATGAAGCAACCATTATTTCCAATTTCTTAAAAATTGAGTTTATGGTCCTTTATTTATAAAAATAAATAAGTACAACTATAGAAATTTTTTAATTAAATTAACTTTTTTCATAACTTTACGTTGCAAAAATAAGTAAATAGTATTGAAATTGAAAATTAATAAAACTTAGTGTTTCATTTTTTTGTTCAACGAAAAAGATCATTTAAATTTAAATTAAAGTGCAATTCGAAAGGTATAGTCGGTAAAATATTTTTCCTTTCCAGTTTTCGAATTGCACGAAGCAATGATTATAATCTATCGCTTCAAAACCAAGTTTTTATTTGTATTAGCAGACAGAGGCGCTAAAGCTTGTCCCTTTATGTCAGTTATGACATTTGACATATACAAAAAATTTTAATGCATGAACTTGGTCACGATCCCAGTGTGTGACGCCACCGCCGACCAATCAGAGCACGAATAAAACTATAACAATGGATTCGATAAAATCTCGTTAGTCATGAACTTATTAGGGGAAGATAAAGAAAAAAATTAATTAACATTGGAGTAATTGTTATCAGAAATTGTAGATAAAGACAAAATCGTATTTAAATTTCTCTTGCATCGATCCCAAGTGTCGTATGGCAGAAGGGCAAAAGCTTCCGAGAAACCGTCAGCATAACTCTGACCCTCGTTGAAGTAGGAAGGATAGTATCTCGTGTCAACGAGAATCTCGAATTACAGGATCCATTCCGTATCCTCGTTTCGACGAAAGAGTCGTAAAAAAAATCGGAGTTTGAGCGAAAGGAGATTAAAAGGTGGATTAAAGGTTGAAATATATCTCTTCTAGGAGGAATGACGTTCAGTTTAATACTACGAAGTCAATTAGAATTAGAAAAATGAAAATCGCCGAGTTTATTGAGAATAAAAAAGACAAATCTTATTATTTGAATAGGACAAACATTTTCGTTTTCCGAAAACGATTTTTCGGGAATGTTTTTCTTCGCTAAATTAAATTTTTATCGCAATCGCAAATTTCGTATTTACCAGATGGCGCTACGCTGATTGGCTATGAGGTTGAGCGTTTTTCCGCCGAAGGCGCCACTTTTGGTATTACGCGGGAAATTCAAAAACATCTCGAGGAGCGAACTCCTCGCTTGTCATAATCTCCGGATATAGAATCTTAAAATCGCCGACGAAATTCAAGGAAAATATCTCTTGTGTACTTGCACGCTGGCGACGTACTCGGCATATTATACTCAAACGCTAGTTATATGACGGATCAAGGAATCAATCATTACAGCTAATTAGTTCAGCATTACTTTGATAGAAAAAAGTGAAATTCAAATTATTAAAAAATATTTAAAAAATTTATCGATGATTTAACATGAGAGATGTTATAAATAAACATTAAAAAATTAAATTACAATAAAATTAATTAATGAACAACAAAAAAAGTATAATAAAAATAATCTTGTAACAAGAATAGCGGTATTTAACAAGAAATCTATTTCTTAAAATATTGTTATAAAAAAATATTGATTTGGATTTACAATAAAATATAAACATACTTAACGTTCGTTATATAGCAAGTTTTAAAAAATTGCGAACACATATTAGTATTTTTATACTGCAATAAAAATTCAATTACACTGGTGTAAATGAATGAAAATTTGACTGAATGAAATAAATATTGTAGCAAGAATTCCAAACTTTTATATTTGCCAAGGAGTGAAACTATTAAAAATCTAATTTTTTATGGCTTCCGAGAAACCGTCAGTATATGCAAATAAGTAAATTATTTGCTTTAAACAGTAAAATACTATTTATTTATCGGTAGACTTAGAAAAAAAAACCCATTTTTTTGTTTAAATGAATTATATTTTAAGATAACAATTTGATTATGATGAAATGAATCTCGCAGCAAGAACTTCGTATTTTAATAGCCAATTAATGAGAAAAAAAAATGTTATATAAAAAATTGAATTATTTACTTCATAATAAAATAAGATGTATTAATTTTATGTAATAAAAATAGATAATAAATTATGTTATCAGAATTATAAGAATGTAAATGAATGATAATTTCAAACATAATAAAAATAATCTTACAGCTAGAATTGCAATTTCAACAATAAACCTCTATATACATATATATGATATTAAAATGTATCTCCACAGTGGAATTCGAATTTTCTTATAGTTCTTTAAAATACAGTTTCTAAAAATTTCAAGCAAATTATGGTTTACAATTGCACGAAAATTCCAATAACAATAATAAAGCAGATTACTTCGATCGAATGAAGCATATATGCTAAAATATACGTTTGTATTACTATTTTTTTATAACGACGAATTGACAAAGAGTGCTAGAATAATGTTAATAAACTATATTTCCAAGATAACACCTGGAATAAAAAGAAACTTGATGCAATAGTTCGAAACTGAAAGCCACAATTATTTCTTTTTATAATCACATTTAAATCTGCAATTGTGATTATTTCCTTTACATCGAATTAAATATTTGCAGATATTATTATCGCAGCATTTAATACCAATATTTACGATATGAAGACATTTTTTAATCATATTTTAATTTTTCATCATATTTATGATCTGAAAAAAAAATGATAAATATTACAAACCTATTATTATCATTTTCGTTGTTCCAGAATGAACATTCTTACAATTAATTATCTATAATGAACTATATAAATATTGATAACATGAGGAGATTTTAGACCATCATTTAAGTTTATGAGAAAAACAAATCTTAAAATATTTCTTTGCAATAATACAATATTGCGACAATATTGTAAAAAAGGATGCAAAGCAGAACCTTCCCACATAGCACATAATATTGCCTAAATATTGCAGGAATATTTCGAATATTTCATGACACAGGAATATTACCATAAGCTTCCAATCGAATATTCACAAATATTTAATTGCAATATTGTCAACTTAAAGTTCAGAAATATTGTTGAAGATAAAACAATTGCCAATTATTTTTTAAATATTTCTGAACATTACCTGTGAAACAAATCATCCACTTTCTTCAACAATATTTCACAAAGTCTCGAATAAAAGGTTCCAGATTAGATTTTGCAAATATTACAATGAAACTTTTTTGCAACATTCCAATACGTTTCAAATGGAAATTTCTAAACTAGTTTTAAAAAGTTGAATTTGTTGATAAAAAAAAATTCACCTCGTTCTCTTGAGTATCATTCGATATGAAAAAACTGAAATTCAATCGGGAAGTCGTCATATAATTATTTGGAAATGGGGACAAATTCTGACAGAAATTGGAAGCCTCATTAGAATTTATTGGAAAACGCGGCATGGTATGAATCGATTTTTTTTACAGGATTGTTAGCACCAGAAATCTTCTAAAAGGTTGCTCTATCTTTATTTTTTAATTCATCAGTCTTTGTCTACAGAACACATGGGCAATAAAAGTATAACGTTTGTACAAGTAATCGATAGTCTAGTGGTTAGCGTGATAGTCGTTAAATAGGTTTGATAGGTAGGTAGATGTAAGTCTTTGAAGCGAGAATTTACGTTTCTTTCAACCGCATTCCCCTCTGGAACAAATTTAGTTAATGAAACTCTAATATTGTTATATATTTTTTAAGCAGGATTGCTTTTTACAATTACTCATCGTTAATTCGACGTGGATGTGCTACGTAGGTGAGGTTGTGTGTTCGAATTGTAAACGGGATTTTTTTTTCAATAAAGAAGATTATTATCGAGGACATTCAATGGTTCTGCTTAAAAACTCGCAATCAAATAATTATATTAAAAACGGTAGAATTTCTTACGAATTAGCCTTGGGCGGAAAATGTAATATTAACACAATATTGCTCTGTAATATTATTGAAATATTATATTTGCAACGTTTTGAGCGGACATTGCAAGATTCCTACAATATTTTATAATTGTTTTAAACATCTTTCACAATATTTTCGCAATATTGCATTATTGCAAAGGAATGTTTTGAGAATGTTTTAGAAATATTTCGGTGCTATGTGGGTTGCACATTGCTTCCTCATTATATTTCGCTTTTTACAAAGCAACCTCTAAGAGGAAGTACGGTAATTGATTTTGGCTTCCTCATAGAGGAAGCTTTGTAAAAGCGAAATATAATGAGGAAGCAATGTGTAAGGTTCTGCTTTGCATCCTTGTTTTAAATAAATAAATAAGCGCACACTCCCGCTTTGTAAAAATATAATAAGGACGAACGGTCCGGAAACTCTGTCGGATACTTTATCTTCTATGTTTTTTTTTTGTAGAACACGATGGAAACCGGTGTTTTCCGAAATTTCATTGGGAAGCAAGGATATGGATAGTTTATACGACATAAATCGCTACTTTTCGCAATATGGACTGTACAACATTGCTAGGAAAATATGGTATCGTTCAACATTTTTGAGCTATATCTGACGTATTTTTCTGTTAATCATGAATTTGGTACTCATTTAACTCCCAGTTTGATATTTGATACCAAAATACGCATCGCAGAAAAAACAAGGATGCAAAGTAGAACCTTGCACATTGCTTCCTCATTATTTTTCGCTTCTTACAAAGCTACCTCTATGAGGAAGTATGGTTATTCAATTTTTGGCTTCCTCATAGAGGAAGCTTTGTAAAACGCGAAAAATAATGATGAAGCAATGTGCAAGGTTCTACTTTGCATCCTTGTTTTAATTAGATAAATATACATGTTGTGGATTCGCTTTTTCTATTTCGTTATTGCGTTATTTCGTGGTTGTTAGAGCGTTTCCGAAGTGAATGTGATAATGTATATTTTTAAAAATAATTCAACATTCCATAAAATCAAAAATTTCATACCGTTCGTCACTAAATTATACATATATAATGGCTGAATATTGTTTCATTTATATACAAAATTTGAGCTCGCTATCTTAAGTTTTGCAAAAGTTACAATAGAGCGATAATGTCAACTTTTTGAAAAATTCAAAACATCATAAAATTTTTACGGCTCAACCGATCTTAACCAAATTCAATAGCGATCACCGGCATATGAAAGCTCAAATTCATACCAATTTTTAGATCAATATTTCGAAAATTGAAAGAGTTATCGCGTAAACAGACGTTTTTCAAAAAATTAAAAAACGCGTAATAATTTAACGATGAAGTGGATTTTAACAAAAATTTATATGAACGATGAGGCTTGATCCCTCTATCTATGGTCCAAATTTCAGCTTGATATCTCAAGGCATTCTCGAGTTATAAAGGTTTACATTTTTCGATTGTGTAACACACACACACACACATACACACACACACACACATACACACACACACACACACATACAGACATTTTTTCTAAATCACTTTTCTCGACGTTTTGGACCATTCTGAGTGTACTGACATGAAAATCTCGAAAAAAAAAAATTTCACGAAAACAAAGCTTCCTCTATGAGGAAGCAAAATGTTTGAAATACTTCTGAAAAATTGCAGAAATCTTGCAATGTCCGTTGAAATACATTGCAAATATAATTCAGTAATATTGCAGTGTAATATTCTGGGAATATTACATTTCTCGCCAAAGGCTAATTCGTAAGAAATTCTACCACTTTGAATATGATTTTTTGATTGCGAGTTTTCAAGCAGTGCAATTGATTGTTCTCGATAAAAATCGTACCTGTTGAAGAAAGAAAGTAGTAAGCTCAGGAAAATAATTCGATTCATACCATGCCGCGTTTTCCAATAAATTTTAATGAGGCTTCCTATTTCTATATTATATTTATTACGATAGGTTTTTAAGCTGAATTATGTAGTTTTATAAAAAGTGCAGATTTAATGAAATTTCGTTTTTTTTCAATCCAAATACTACTCGAGGAAACGAGGTAAGTTATTTTTTTATCACAAAATACGGATTATTTTATGTTCAACGTTTTGAAGTGGTTTGAAAATTCCGTTTGAAATGTATTGGAATGTTGCAAAGAAAATGTCATCGTAAAATATTGTTGAAATAATAACATGGTTTGTGTCACAGGTAATTTTTAGAAACCTTTTTGAAATTACTGTCTTTTTTTACTTATTTTTTTACCTTTAACAATATTTCTGAACGTTAAGTTAACAATATTGCAATTAAATATTTGGGTCATTCCATACCAAGTGGGCCATTAATTTGCCATCACGCCAATTTTTTTGTAGTTTGTAAGCATAATAATGGAAATTCTGTGAAATTTTGAGAAAAATCTGCATGATCTGTCTCAACGAAAAAAATATGATTACATTATTTTGTCAAAAAAAATGGCGGAATTGTTTTTTTTGCGCGGCTGTGAATTATAAAAAAATTAAAAGTACATTCAAAAACTTGAATTTTACACACACCCAGAAAAAAAATTTGGTAATATTAACTGAAATTATCTATTCAATATTTAATTATTGCAATCAACGAAAATTTACTTTCCGTCCCATAAATATGTATTTCATTCAATTTTTCTGTTTTTTTATTTCCAAAATATTTATTTATTTGAATCCACTTTCACTGTGCAGCGGATATTGAAAAAATATTTTATTTATTGCTACTAAATACTTTCTTAATCCGAAAAAAAGATCTAATTAAAACGACCAAATACATGTATTAGATATTTTTAAATAAAATCAATTAGAACTATCTTATAATCCAATATATATTTATTTCCTTTTATCATTGGAGTTTATTATTATCAACATGTAACATTTATCGATTTGATTTAATTCTTGTCGTATTTTTATATAAAAATGATATATTCTTTAAATCGGCAGCAGTGGACGCACTGTCGATGTGTGGCTTCGGCGGTCCCCAGAGTTAAGCAGCATTATTTGCGGTCATAATTTGGATGGGTGACCGCTTAGCCGCGCACTGGTTTTGCGCCCCAACTGCTGAGCGGGGGAGGCAGTTTCTGAGCTTCTAAGGGATAGTAAGGAATATGCCAATAACTTTTTTTTTTTTAATCAACATTTATATACCTGCCGACCCAAATAAATATTTCTTAGATTTTAATATATTTACTATTCAACAAGTATATTAATTACAAATAAAAAAATTTATTTGAGGTGAATGGAAGTCTGGTAGGTCGGCATCCAAGTAAAAATTTTTATTTCCGATGCATAGATTCTAGTCCCGTTAACAAGATCTTTTTTTGGGTGTGCTAAATTCGGGTGGCCCACTTGGTATGGAATAACCCATATATAAATATTCGACTGGAAGCTTATGAAAATATTCCTGTCCAATGCAATATTTGAAATTTTCCTGTAATATTATGTGCTATGTAAAATTATTACAAATCTATTATCATTATTTTGTTCATTTGAAAAAAAAAAAAAAAAGTTTATTAAATGCTCGTCAGTCACTATAAATATTATAACACAAAATTCTTCATTCACGTTTCTGAAACAATTTTAAAAACTTCACAATCATTGTTACGCATCTATTATTATAATTATTATTTTGTTTGTTTCAAAGCAAACAAAGTTTTTCATGAAAATCAAAATATAGTGGCATTCGACGTAGTATATTAAATAGCTGGTATTTTCGCAAAAACGTCTAGAGAATTTACCAGGTGGCTGCATATGTCATAAATCCTCGGATTGGTTGAAGACGAATGGTATAAACGTTCGCGCAGTAGTAAAATGAAAAGTGGAGGTGGAATTCGAAATAAGCTCCGCCCGTTAACATCACTTCGTCCCAAATCCCTCCCCACGAGCTTTTTTTTCTTCTTCTTTCTTCCTTGTCTTCTTCAGCATCCATCGCCGTCTCTTCTCTCTGACGACTATTC
Organism: Ephialtes manifestator; assembly: GCA_963970395.1. Taxonomy (NCBI): domain Eukaryota; kingdom Metazoa; phylum Arthropoda; class Insecta; order Hymenoptera; family Ichneumonidae; genus Ephialtes; species Ephialtes manifestator. Next base: position 9,145,019 of record OZ019968.1, on the reverse strand, counting down.
GGGATCCACTTAACACTCACCAATTAGTTCCGGCTGTTCAGACAAGCGTGTCGGTCACTCCTCGCTTATCCCATCTTTGGGAATCCCTTAAAAAAAAAGAAGATAAAAAGTTTCACCCTTAAAATAATTCAAAATCAAGTGCGGATTTTTCTGAAAGGAAGAAAAGTGTTATTTATTAATATATATATATATATTTTTTTTTTTTTATAAAAAAAAAATAAATAAAAAATGCCTCGAAAACGTAGAGCTTCAATTAATTCTCTGGACGACGAGGATTTTATTCCTGACGAAAAATACAGCAAAGATGATTTGGAATGTCGAGCACCGAGAAATGCAGCAAATGCAAGAGAACGCGCAAGGATGAGAGTCCTCAGCAAAGCGTTTTGCAGATTGAAGACTACTCTTCCTTGGGTACCTGCAGACACGAAACTCAGCAAGCTCGACACTTTACGTCTGGCTGCAACTTACATTGCTCATTTGCGTGCTGTGCTTAGAGAAGACGGTGACACACATCCTGAATCGACGACTTCATTGTCCTTGGCTTTGGTGAGTTGATGAAATTCGTTACACTGTTAAAAATGCAAGTGAATTTAAAGAGCAAAAACGATATGAAATTTACGAAACGGGTATATGGGCATATCTCACAAACCTTTGACTTTCGTGTAACTCGACTGCGGAATGCGATAGTAATTAACACAGAAAGAATTACGCGAGTATCAAACTTTTACTAAGATGTACGAAACATAATCTATCTGAAAAAAAAATAGTTTAATTTTACAATGCACCAATAGACTGATTTATGCTGGTTCAAATGCGGAAATTAACAACGTTTTCGCTTGTAACTCTGATTTTCGCGTCACTTCATACGGGTGTAGCATTGATATGCACCTTCAGAAAATAAGAAAACAAGGATGCAAAATAGAACCTTGCACATTGCTTCCTCATTATTTTTCGCTTCTTGCAAAGCTATCTCTATAAGGAAGTATGTTATTCAATTTTTGGCTTCCTCATAGAGGAAGCTTTGTAAAACGCGAAAAATAATGAGGAAGCAATGTGCAAGGTTCTACTTTGCATCTATGTTTTAATTAGATAAATATACATGTTGTGGATTCGCTTTTTCTATGTCCTTATTACGTTATTTCGTGGTTATTAGAGCGTTTCCGAAAGTGAATGTGATAATGTATATTTTAAAAAATAATTCAACATTCCATAAAATCAAAACTTTCATACCGTTCGTCACTAAATTATACATATATAATGGCTGAATATTGTTTCATTTATATACAAAATTTGAGCTCGCTATCTTAAGTTTTGCAAAAGTTACAATAGAGCGATAATGCCAATTTTTTGAAAAATTCAAAACATCATAAAATTTTAACGGTTCAACCGATCTTAAACAAATTCAATAGCGATCACAGGCGTATGAAAGCTCACATTCATACCAATTTTAAGATCAATATCTCGAAAATTGAAAGAGTTATCGCGTAAACAGACATTTTTCAAAAAATTAAAAACCGCGTAATAATTTAACGATGAAGTGGATTTTAACAAAAATCTGTATGAACGATGAGGCTTGATCCCTCTATCTATGGTCCAAATTTCAGCTTGATATGTCATGGCATTCCCGAGTTATAAAGGTTTACATTTTTCGATCGTGTAACATACACACATACACACACACATACAGACATTTTTTCTAAATCACTTTTCTCGACGTTTTGGCCCATTCTGAGTGTATTGACATGAAAATCTCGAAAAAAAAATTTTTCATGAAAACAAAGCTTCCTCTATGGGGAAGCAAAAAAGATGCAAAGTAGAACCTTGCACATTGCTTCCTCATTATTTTTCGCTTTTTACAAAGCTCCCTCTGTGAGGAAGCAGTATGTTATTCAATTTTGGCTTCCTCATAGAGGAAGCTTTGTAAAAAGCGAAAAATAATGAGGAAGCAATGTGCAAGGTTCTACTTTGCATCTTTTTGTTTTATACCTTGTGTCTCTTTTGCAGAGGTGTTTTATACAGCTATAAATCACCTCTGCAAACACCGTTACATCTAATTTTGATTAGATACAAATTTTTGTCGTACTTTCTCAACTTTTCCGGAAGTTATAGCGAAAATCTACATTTTTTTAAAATGAAAAATGGTGTAAAATCCGAACGACTTTACCGATCATCACCAAATTTGGTACATGGCATTTCTGAATGTTATTTTTCGTCTGTACAAAATTTCTGTTCATTTGTTGAAATTCGACGTAATTTAGATCAAAATCTATTTTTTTCGAAAAATTCAAAATTCTATAAAATCCGAACCGCTTTACCGATTTCGTCGAAATTCAATACCATACAACATTGAACGTATCTTCAGTTATGAAGAACTATTTAGCCAAATCGGCGAACTTTTACGAAAATTAGAGCGACCACGCCCTTTTTTCAACAAATTAAAATCAACATAAAATCTTAATGACTTCACATATTTTGGCAAAAATCACAACATTCAAAGAGGGGCAGCTACTCTACTTGCGTGCCAAATTTGAGCCGGATCGCTCGAACGGTTACCGAGTGAGAGGAGATTGAATTTTCGAAGCCCAGCACACACACACACACATACATACATACGGACATTTTTTCTAAACCACTTTTCTCGACGTTTTAGGTGATTCTAAGCATACTGACATGAAAATCTCGAAAAAAAAAAAATTTCATGAAAACAAAGCTTCCTCTATGAGGAAGCAAAAAAATAATTTAATTTTATAATGCACCAGTAGACTGTTTTATCCTGGTTCAAATGCGGAAATTAACAACGTTTTCGCTTGTAACTCTGATTTTCGCGTCACTTCATACGGGTGTAGCATTGATATGCACCTTCAGAAAAATAAGAAAAAAATCATGAAATTCTGGTAAGGTGCAATGAACATAATGTACCTAATTGTAATCGCCAAACATGTCAGAAAATTAAGCGGTTATCCTGTGAACGTCTGTCACTCGGTTTCGATGGTAAACCTGACATCCACCGTTATATGGTGCAGGAATATCAGCACAAGCTAATTGAGCCAAATAAATTGGATGCACATAAAGGTAGGATCATCACGGATTGAATGAAGTGAAATTTATGTCGGAGAGTCAATTAATTTGCTCGCAACGTTCTGCGACATGGACTCATATTGCTGCGTGGAGAATAAATGTCAGGTTTTTCGCATCGTTATCCGGCCAAACTAGTCAGGGAAGATAATTAAAGTCCATCTGAGTACGTTATTCTTATCACGAATTAGATGTGCGCAGATGTGCCCGACCTCAAGACGAGAAACAATTTTTTTCTGGGTCTAAATGTATTCAATTGTGAGGTTCGAGAATGTCAGGTTTATAAATTCGCATAATAAATTCAAACTATTATCGTTCCGAAATTATCTAAATTATATTTTGAGTTAGTAGAGTCATTTTCAGTCATACTTTTCATTTTCTGCATACGAATTGAGTAAAATTGAATTAGAAAAATGACCTATTGGAAGGGATAAAACTATGCCTTCAATGGGTCATTAAAAAAAAAAGTTAAATTGAAAGTAAGTTAAACACTTATAAAACAGAATAACACATAGTTCCTACAATGAATTAGCACCAAATAAATGATTTTTAGTTAAAATGATAATATGATTTTTTATGCGAGCACCCTGTAGATGATGCTTTGTCCATGAACGAATATTGCTTTCTAAAGGTCTTAAGATGAGTACAAAAAATTGGCGATCCTGTGCTCCATAACTAGATTTTTATTCTCTGAGGCCGTGAAAATTGAAGGTTCGTGAGATACGCCCATATGAATTCCATATTAATATACTTTTATTGTAAATTTGAAGGGAGAGAGTCAGGTAAGAAAAATTGATTTTGGAAATTCAATATCATCCAAATCCTATTGTATATAAAAATGCCCAACGCACTATATTGTTGGTACTCGATGAAAGGATTTTTTTACTGTCGTCTGACTTGCATATGCTTTTCAATATTATCTTAAGCAAAGTTCTTAGGTTTTCCATTCTGCGCATGATTCAGATCAAACTACTAGGCAGACTAGAATGGTTGACGTCTCATTTTCTTCTTCATGAAAAGATACACCGGCTAAATGGAGCAAATGTTAATAAAATGTAATATTTTTTATGTGACATAATTATTAATAAATAAATTTTATGCTATTTTCTAAATCAGTGATTAACTTTGCTTTCAGAATGAAAAAAAATAGTTTGCTCCATTTAGCCGGTGTATCTTTTCATGAAGAAGAAAATAAGACGTCAACCATTCCAATCTGCCTAGTAGTTTGATCTGAATCATGCGTAGAATAGAAAACCTAAGAACTTTGCTTAAGATAATATTGAAAGCATATGCAAGTCAGACGACAGTAAAAAATCCTTACATCGAGCACCAACAATATAGTGCGTTGGGCATTTTTATATGCAATAGGATTTGTATGATATTGAATTGCCAAAATCAATTTTTTTTACCTGACTCCCTCCCCTTAAGAATAGTATAAGAATTCGCCGATATTGGTATTTGGAAATTGCAGTACATTGAGAGAAAAGTATATCGTTGATTTAACGATTTCACATGATAAAACGAATATAGGAAGGCTTGCAATGTTTTATGGTTGAAGCGATGATAATATGGTTCAATAAACGATACCTACTTGCAAGGTTATTGGAAACAAACGCTGAAATTGTATATGCAACGAAACGGCACACTGTTAAAAATGCAAGAGAATTTAATATACAAAACGATATGAGATTTATGAAACGGGTATATGAATTCCATATTAATATACTTTCATTGTCAATTTTTAGAATAGTTTGAGAATTCACCGATACAAGTATTTGAAAATTACAGTACGTGAGTATTGTAATCTTCATTTTAATATACAAATATTGTATTTGTTAATAACGAATGTATATTAAATAAATAAATAAATTTTTTACAGTGTGAAATTCGTTACAAAACCAGTACTAAACAATTTTTATTCGTTAATATCGTAAATATATGCTTCAAAATTAATCGTTCGCAATCAAAGAGTCATCAATAGAGTGATCATATCATTTTCTACCTTTTCATAATTATAGAAAGGACATACAATAATTTGATGCTGATTGACTGGTTTCTCTTCTCATCGTTTCACAGCTCTAGAAAGTCTATCATATTGAAACTTGAATAAATATATCAATCTAAAGATTTGCGGATGAAACTTTATTTTTATGATTATTTTTCCCATCCAAATTTCGACCAATAGAATTAAACCATTCGACGTCACGTTGTACAATCAACGCGGTTTCAAAATGATAATTTTTTGATAATTTTGTCTTATAAAGACAAGTAGTAAAATTAGATATTTGATATTATTGATCGTTTAATAATTATAGCCTGTTGTTTAACAAAAGACAAAATACTTTTATAAACAAATAGCTATAATTATTAAACGATCAATAATATCAAATATCCAGCCGGTCAATTTGTAGATCATCTTTTAAGACAGAGAATGAGCCATCACTTATCAAAATTGGCAAAAAATTATAGATTTTTCTTGGAAAAAACTGAACGAAAATGTATCCCGTCGGAAAGTAACGTTAATCAGTTAATCTTTATGCAAATCCGTCACTATTAATTTTTCTCTCGATTAAGTGTACATGCTTTAATACAAATCAATCCTCGACTACAGTTATTTAATGCATTAAACTTTAATGAATCGATAACCAAAATGTACCACTGATTTGACTAGTGTGAAACAGTCGAACCTCCTTAATTGCGGCAATCATTGTCTGAACGATAATAATTTTCATCTCATGGTGCAATTCCATTGGTCGCATATTTATATGGGAAAAATAATCCCCCGAATACCACACGAACTTCGAAATTAATCTGATATTTTCTTCAAGGTTCCCTGCACACATGAACTCGTCAAGTTTTCCAGTAAGATTAAAAAAATGTTTAACCTGGAAAACATGACACGTTAATTTGTTTGCAACTAATCTATCGGTAAGTATCCGATAATGCCGAAGCTCTTGTGGTATTACAAGAAAAATAGTATATTGTGCAACAAGGGCCGAAAGTTGGCGATTACGACGAGTGTGAGGTTTGCCGCGCGAGCGAAGCGAGGGCTGCAATCACACGAGCCAATTTTGGCCCATGTTGCACACCATACTTTTTGTAACAAGTGCATGAATACACGGAAAAAACGGCTTGGTTGGAACAACCAGGTGCCTTCGTTATACCCTGTATGCGCCAGACAATTAATTGGTTAGACCAACCAAGTTATTTGTTAGGCTACCATTTTCTTGGTTGGTCTAAACAAGTTAATTGGTTAGCTTACCACAAAACTGCCATGAAAAGCACCGTTGTTCATGCACGTGTTACAAAATAGTATATTTCGATACAAGTGCGAAAAAACTTTTTCTGGCGAGTGCGAGTTTGCAGCCCGAGCCGAAGGCGAGGGTTACAACCACACGAGTTAGAAAAAGTCTTTCGCACGAGTGTCGAACGATATTTTATGTTACGATGTGAGAAAATGCAGTTTAACGCACGCGAAGCGTGCGTAAAATCGCATTTTACGCACAGTGTGACATAAATGTTTTTTTCTCCCGACTTCGGTAAAATAACCCCATTTCGTGTCCGCAACGCGGGCGAAAAATCGCTCATTTGTTACGAATGACGTACGCATGCGCAGTCCGCTTTCATTACCTCCCAAGGGAGGTAATCATCGTACTACGCATGCGCAGTCCGCTTTCATTACCTGCCGAGGGAGGTAATTATCGTACTGCGCATGCGTGTCGTCATTTGTTAAAAATGAGTTTATTCTCCGTCCTTGTTGCACACACAAAATGTGGTTATTTTTTTATCGAAACCGGGAGAAATAGTATATTGTGAAACAAGGGCCGAAAGTTGGCGATTGCGACGAGTGTGAGGTTTGCCGCCCGAGCGAAGCGAGGGTTGCAATCACACGAGTCGCAAACGCCATTTTTGGCCCGTGTTGCACACCATATTTTTTGTAACAAAGGCATGAATAGTGGTGCTTTGAATGGTAGTTTTGCGGGACGAACAGTGAAAAGTGAGGTTACCAATTTTCCACCCTAGAGTCGAAAGTGAAGGAATCGCGAATGGCGCATGCGCCAACCTATCGTTTCAACACTGATATGAAACTAGCCACTTTCGGCCCGCAAAACTGCCATGAAAAACACCGCTGTTCATGCACGTGTTACAAAAAGTATAGTACGTTACATGGGAGGGGTGCGACTTTTCGCATCGTGTGAATTTCTGCCCTCGCTTCGTTCGGGTATCAAACTTCACTCTCGGCGAAAAGTTGCACTTCCCTCCCTTGTAACGTAATGTACTATTTTTGTCACGAAACCATAGGAATGTATGGTTTTGCATTGTTAGAATGCAAACATCATATAAAAGTTTCTTCTTATTCAATTACAATCAAACGAATCTTTATATTACATTATTTCGTTATTAAATTAATAATAATTAATATTATTATTAAAATTAGTTATATAGTGTAGCACTGTCGGTTTTATAAAATGAAAAGCAAAACAAAAAGCTTTCAAACGAGGTAAAGAAAATATGACTGAACTGACGAAGAATGCCCCATATATATTATTTTTTTATTTATCTTGCAAAAAAATATAATTGTATGCAACGTAGTTCACTTTAAATGAACCGATTTTTTTGCCCCTCCTTAATGCAATTTTTTTGTGAGCTATTAATAACTATTTTTAATAAAGTTGTCTAAAAATGAGTCAATCAAAATTTGATATCCTTCCGGTAAGAGAAAAACGGAATTTGCAAAATAGCCTAATCTAGTATCAGGCGTACAAGTGGTTGTAACTTTTAAGCAACTAACATTAAATAAAAATCTGAATGGTCAGTCAATGAAGAATCTTCCAGTAACCAAAATGAATTAATGTTTGTCATAATAGGGCCAATATTATGGTTTATCATTTTTTTTAACTATACGAAAAAACATAACATCCGATATTTTCGAATATCTATTCATTTATATATTAAAAACTATTCTAAAAATATATTAAAATCTCAGCTCTGACTTTACTATATTTAAAACACCAATACAAAAATTTTCCAAACGAGGTAAAGAAAATATGACTGAACTGGCGGAGAATGCCCCATATACATTATTTATTAAGGGGAGGGAGTCAGGTCAAAAAAATTGATTTTGGAAATTCAATATCATCCAAATCCTATTGCATATAAAAATGCCCAACGCACTATATTGTTGGTACTCGATTAAAGGATTTCTTACTGTCGTCTGACTTGCATATGCTTTTAAATATTATCTTAAGCAAAGTTCTTAGGTTTTCCATTCTGCGCATGATTCAGATCAAACTACTAGGCAGATTGAAATGGTTGACATCTCATTTTCTTCTTCATGAAAAGATACACCGGCTAAATGGAGCAAACTATTTTTTTTCATTCTGAAAGCAAAGTTAATCACTGATTTAGAAAATAGCATAAAATTTATATATTAATAATTATGTTACTTAAAAAATATTACAGTTTATTAACATCTGCTTCATTTAGCCGGTGTATCTGTTCATGAAGAAGAAAATGAGACGTCAGCCATTCCAATCTGCCTAGTAGTTTGATCTGAATCATGCGCAGAATGGAAAACCTAAGAACTTTGCTTAAGATAATATTGAAAAGTATATGCAAGTCAGACGACAGTAAAAAATCCTTTCATCGAGTACCAACAATATAGTGCGTTGGGCATTTTTATATGCAATAGGATTTGGATGATATTGAATTTCCAAAATCAACTTTTTTGACCTGACTCTCTCCCCTTAATTAATTTAGCAAAAAAAAAAAATTATAATTGTAAGCGACATAATTCACTTTATATGAACGGATATTTTTTGCTACATCTTAATGCAATTTTTTGTTTCTATTTGTAATTAATAATTATTTTTTCTGGAGTTGTGTAAAAATAAATAAATAAAAATTTGATATCCTTCCGGTAAGAGAAAAGAGGGAGTCTTGCACGTACAAAGAGCAAAATAACAGGGCACCAGGTGGATCCACTCGGTGTGACGGGATTCCTCGCACCAGTTAGAGCAACAGAATCTTTTATCTCTGTTTACGTCTCACCAGGTGGACCGAATCACCCCGAGAGCTTCCTCGCCGCAACCCCGTCTTTACTCTCTACTGCGCCACTATTAAAATTCGAGTCGTTTGCGTGTTGTAGACGTAAACCGGATACTCCGGAATGCTATTACTCACACGTCCCTGATATCAATTATTGTTTTTATTTTTGCATACGTTTTAAAATTATTTTCAAAGAAAATGTCACCTTTTTTCTCTCTGGTAAAAATAAATTATAGAGACACAGATCAATAGAATTAAAATGGGACTTACTCAATCGGATTTTGATCAATTTATACAAATTAATTCGTAATATTATTAATATGAATAATATTACGATTTAATTTGTAATATTATTAATTTTTTGAAATGGAATATTAATATTGCTTCCTCGTAGAGAAAGCTTTGTTTTCATGAAAACATTTTTTTTTCGAGATTTTCATGCCAGTATGCTTAGAATTGTCCAAAACGTCGAGAAAAGTGGTTTAGAAAAAATATCCGTATGTATGTGTGTGTGTGTGTGTTTTCTGGGCTCCGAAAATTCGATGAACTGTTACTCAGTAACCGTTCGAGCGATATGGCTCAAATTTGGCACGCAAGTGGAGTAGTTGCCTCGCTTTGAATGTTGAGATTTAAAAAAAAATCAGCCATTTTGATTTTATGGTACTTTTAATTTTTTGAAAAAAGGACGTGGTCGCTCTAACTTTCGTAAAAATTAGACGACTTTGCTAAATAGTTGTTTATAAATAAATATACGTTCAATGTTGTTTGGCATTGCATTTGGGCGAAATCGGTAAAGCGGTTCAGATTTTATAGATGTTTGAATTTTTCGAAAAAAATCATTTTTTTTATAATTCACATCGAATTTCACCAACTCAACTGAAATGTTTTACAGACGAAAAGGAATATGCAGCTATGCCACGCACCAAATTTAACGATGATCGGTAAAGTGGTTTAGATTTTACGACATTTTGAAATTTACAAAAAAAAACGATTTTTGCTCTAGCATCAGCAAAAGTTGATAATGCGAGACAAAAGTTTGTACTCAATGGAAATAAGAACGCAAAGTAGAACTTTACACATTGCTTCATATATCATTTTTATTTGTTTTTATTTATAATGACCGCTTGTCCCAAAATAGAATTGCTCATAACTCTCGAACGGCGTGACGAATCGAGATGAAAATTTACACAAAAGAGGAGGATAAACTCCGTTTTCGTTATTTCGATTAAGGTAGTCCTTGCGCATTAAGCTGAGGTCAAATAAGTTTTCGAAAAATGGGAGGGAATTGCAAACACTATTCGCCAATATAAACAAAGCTGCAAAGTACAACTTTGCAAATTGCTTCCTCATTATTGTTGGATTTTTACAAAGCTTTCTCTATGAGGAAGCCAAAATAGATGTACATGCTTCCTCATAAAGGTAGATTTGTAAAAATCGAACAATAATGAGGAAGAAATTTGCAAAGTTCTACTTTGCAGCCTTGTATTACTTCTACGATCATATATATGTATTATTAAATTTAATACAAAAATTATATTATTTATAATAATATTATAGAATATGGAAGAAACATATACGATTTTGATCGTAAATTTATGATAGTACTTCATTAATTCGCGAAGCAAGCTCCGTATTCGTGACGACAGGATTTTTAAAAATGGTTTTCCATAATTTACTTTACCAGGGCGATTTTTCATCCAATATTTCAAAAAGTAAAAAAAAAGTACAAGTTTGCTTTTTCATAAAGGAAACTTTGCAGAAGATGAAAAATAATGAGAAAGCAATGTGCAAGGTTCTAGTTTGCATGCTTGTTTTAAATAAATAAGAAAAACTGCAGTTTAACGAAATTTTGGTATCCAAGAAATAATAACGACATTTTTTATTCCTACATAATTCAATCTTTCCTAAATTAGGTTTTGAGTATCACTGAATATTATTCCGTTCACGTACAAAATTTGGACTCGCTAGTTCATGTTTTGCAAAAGTTAATCTATTAATGTCAATTTTTTTTAAATTCCACAATTACATAAAATGCGAACCGCTTCTTCGATTTCGGCCTAAATCAATACCAGACAAGTAAATTATTTGCTATTAATAATATATATTTTATTAATATTAAATATTAAAATTGATATAAAATATATAATGTTTGTTTGGACATTTCGTACATGTTTTCGACGTATAAACGTCAAAAACTGTATATGTAATTCGTAAACATATTTTTTCTCCCATTTTTCGACTTTGATCGTTTAAAAAAAATTAAAACCTTGCGCTAAATTTAAAAAAATATTCAACATCAATGAAAAATGTTAATCGATTGAAACCAAAAAAAAATATTATCGCATATAAACGTCGAAAGCTCGTATTGAATACCCAAAAAGTACGAATCACATCATCGCGTAATTTTTCTAGTACGATATTTTGTCAAATAAAAAAGAATATTAGGATTACATGGGGTACAATGGGTCGATTATTTCGTAGAAGGTTTCAATTTTTTTTTCTACTTAGTAACATATATGACACTTATTTCCCGAAGTTACAGATTTTTTGACAAATAGAAATTGACCAAATTTTTTTCATTAGATTTAACATTAAGTTCAAGTGGAATTTTGTGGACAAAAACCTTTTGTTGAATGATTGCAAACTACAACCACTAAAATATGTCTTTTCTCTCTACTGTTGAAATATGATTAATATAATTTAGGTAAAGAAATATTCCATAAAAACATATGCATATTTTTTATATTAAAAATTCAAACGTAATTAATGTAATTTTCATGTCAAATGAGTTCGACAATCTTTTTTAAATATTCAAGATATTTTGTTTTGTTTGTTTCACTTTTTTTTTATTTCCATTTTTTCCCGTTTTCAAATAAGATATTTTTATTAGATTTAAATGACTACTAATTTCTATTTTTACTTTTATTTAAAAAAATGTTTTTAATAAATAAAAATAAATAAAATACCCGTTAAGTTAATTGTTGTTTCCTCAAAAAAAGAAAGATATTTTTGTATGTACTCTCGAAATTAGAAAGCAACATTCTACTTTCTAATTTCCTGCAACAAAATTTTGTATTGTTTTCCTTTCTAATTGGTTAAACATTTTAATCATACATGCGACCCTAAATAAACGTTTTTATTTTCATAAAAACATATGCATATTTTTAATGTAAAAAATTCAAACATAATTAATGTAATTGGAAGCACAGATGCATAGTGGTATATTTAATTCCATACCAATTTTCACACTAAACGCAACTTTTTCATCGTGTTTAATATACAGGTAGTTTAATATTACTTAACATTTTGTTCATTCCATATCCAGTGGGCGATTCATTTGCCATCACGTTAATTTTTCTGAAGTTTGTAAACATAATAATGGAAATAAAAAAAAAATCGGTATGGTCTATATAAAAAAAATATATTATTTTATTTTAAAAAATGTTTTTAATAAATAAAAATAAATAAAACACCCGTTAAGTTAATTGTTGTTTCCTCAAAAAAAGAAAGATATTTTTGTATGTACTCTCGAAATTAGAAAGCAACATTCTACTTTCTAATTTCCTGCAACAAAATTTTGTATTGTTTTCCTTTCTAATTGGTTAAACATTTTAATCATACATGCGACCCTAAATAAACGTTTTTATTTTCATAAAAACATATGCTTTTTTTTATGTAAAAAAATTCAAACATAATTAATGTAATTATTGTTATTTTGGTTAACAGTCCTGGCCCTTCGCTCTTCAGGGAGCATCAACACCGATGGTTTTGAACAACAGTTGCGGTGTCTCTTCTTCGACGTCAAGCTCATCAAGCCCAAATCATCATTATCGGGGCCAGAATCAGTTGGAGTCTCACGAAATTCAAAGCTTCAATCATTCGTCCAGCCAGCACATGTCATCTCGTCACAGTCACAATCACGATACCCACCAGCTTTCCTACTACTGATAACAACGAAATACCAAAAACACAACTAAAAAAAATATTTATTTAAACTATCTATTTATAAATTATTAATTATTTCATGTTGCTAGTTTACCAAAGTCAAAATATTATTATAGCCGAGACTAGTCGATAAAAATTTTGGTAATTTTTTAATATTACATTAAGAAAGCTGAAAAATAGAACTTTGCAAATTTCTTTATGATTTTTTCGAACCATGACTTATCAATATAAATATTCTATAAATAAAAAATTAGGAAAATAAATAAAAATAAATAAAATATAATTGGGAAGAAATTGCAAGGTTCTACTTTACAGGAGTTTATGCTCTAAAAATATTTTTCTAAAAATCCAAAGTGCCGTTAATGTGAACGAAATTTAAGATGAATCTATTAAAAATTTCAATTAATTTTTTTCGTGGCAGCAATTTTTTGTTTGTTATGAATCAAAATTGAAATATTACAACATAGTGACCGTTCCTTGGACTAAATTCATCATTGATAATCACTTATCGAGGTTCACGTGGAAAATTGCAGCCAGCTATTTCAGAATTTACACGAGTTGAAGTGTTTACAGCCACTTTAAAAAAATTTAATTGTAATAAAATTAGAAACAATTTATCGATTACCGCCAAATTTAGCAGCGATCATGATTGAATGTTAGTCTATTTATGTATGAAATTTCAGCCCAATATCCCGTAATTTACGAAAGTTATCACGAAAGAGGACTTTTTTTATTCTCAAAATGCTGTGAAATTTGAATCTCTCAACCGATTCGTGTTAAATATAATTCCAAATAACATAAAATACACCTGCATTTATGAAGAACTATTTAGCAAAATATCCTAAATTTTACGAAAGATAGACCATTCACCTTCTTTTTTAAAAAAAATCAAACCCCACACTGAGAGAACATTATGGTATTAGTAACTATAAACTGACAACTATTCATTTTTAGTTCCTCCAACTAATTTTTTTTTAGTTGCCACAACCATCGAATAATTACTGTAACTACCAAATAGTTACCATAACTATAAAAATAGTTGCATGGACTAAAAATTAATAGTTGTCACGTTATAGTTGTCTGTACTATTACGATTTCTCTGAGTGCATAAGATCTAAATTTCTGTATACATTTTGTCAATAATTGCAACAATCAAAGACCGTTTGCTGCTTCACTTGTCCGCCAAATTTCAGCTTTATCTTCTTTAGTTTAGTTTAGTTTATTCTTCTTTAGTTACAGGTGATTGAAGTTTCAAAGCCCAAACTCACACACACATATACGGACATTTTTTCTAAACCACTTTTCTCGATGTTTTGTACTATTCTGATTGCTCTGGCATGAAAAGCTCGAAAAAAAAAATTTCATACAAACAAAACTTTCTCTATGATGAAGCAAAACAAAACAAAAAAAATTAACTACTCCAAAGTCAAAACGACACTGTAAAAAATTCCTTTATGAATATTAATAAACTTGTAGAGGAAGCACAGATGCATACACTGGTCTATTAAATTCCATACATTTCCTTTCACACTAAACGCGACTTTTTCATCATTTTTAATATACAGGTAGTTTAATATTACTTAACATTTGGGTCATTCCATATCCAGTGGGCCATTCATTTGCCATCACGCTAATTTTTCTGAAGTTTGTAAACATAGTAATGGAAATTTAAAAAAAAATCGGAATGATCTACATAAAAAAATATATATATTATTACATTATTTTGTCAAAAAAAGGCAGAAATTTTTTTTGTGTGTCTATGGAAATTTTTTTATTAAAAAGTTCATTCAAAAACTTAAATTTTATACATGAACAAATTTATTGTACGATCGGTAATTTTGAATATACAGCGAAGTGAAAAAAATGAGATAACAAAAATCGTTATTAAATTTTGGGCAAACCATAGGTGTTAAAATTCTGAAATAATTTATGGATATTCGTGATACACTGATCAACTTTTGCAAAAATAATGAACACTTTTTGTGACCATGCTAAATTTTGGTGGCCCACTTGGTATGGAATGACCCATTTGTATAATACATTTAAAATACCAGTTTATGCATCGGAGATTCCCATTTTTGTATATTAATTTTACTAAGATTTTTAACAGTGTATTGTTATAGTCGGATCTAGTGGAGAACAATTTTAGTGAATTTTTAAATATAAATTCCCCCCCAAAAAAAAGAAGAAAATATTTAAGTGCTCCAAAATAGAATTCCGGATATGAGCGGAAGAAAAGAAGGATACGGTGACGAGACAGGCGCGGGATCGAAGAGGCTCCGCTTGTAAAAACATAGCGAAGGACCTTTTGTGTAAATTTGAAGCTAAAATAATATATATCTCCTTCCACCGCGGTTTCTACAGAAGCGAGGCTAAGGATATCGCTTAGCGGCTTGTATACGTCAATACAGACCGCCCTTTACGCTCAGTTTATGTTTTCTCACATTTTTGGGTAGCCGGAGGTCCGTATATGTTTCGTTTACTTCCGTTTCGTGTAGTACTTAAGCTTAGATCATATTACAGTGATTATTGCAATTATATTTGAGATTTAAGCGCGTGCTTGATTGATTATTATTTAAATAAAATATTGCAATCGTAACGAATAAATTTTTGTAACTTTTTTTTTTATAAATTGTGTTACATACTTATGATTATTGCAATTATATTTGAGGTTTAAGCGCGTGCTTGGTTGATTATTATTTTAATAAAATATTGCAGTCGTACGAATAAATTTTTGTAACTTTTTTTTATAAAGTGTGTTACATACTTGTGATTATTGTAATTATATTTGAGATTTAAGCGCGTGCTTGATTGATTATTATTTTAATAAAATATTGCAGTCGTACGAATAACTTTTTGTAACTTTTTTTTATAAATTGTGTTACATACTTATGATTATTGATTATTAGCTTGATTGATTATTATTTAAATAAAATATTGCAGTCGTAACGAATAAATTTTTGTAACTTTTTTTTTATATATTGTGTTACATACTTATGATTATTGCAATTATATTTGAGATTTAAGCACGTGCTTGATTGATTATTATTAAAATAAAATATTGCAATCGTAACGAATAAATTTTTGTAACTTTTTTTTATATATTGTGTTACATACTTATGATTATTGCAATTATATTTGAGATTTAAGCGCGTGCTTGATTGATTATTAGTTTAATAAAATATTGTAAACGTAACGAATAAATTTTTGTAACTTTTTTTTATAAAGTGTGTTACATACTTGTGATTATTGTAATTATATTTGAGATTTAAGCGCGTGCTTGATTGATTATTATTTTAATAAAATATTGCAGTCGTACGAATAAATTTTTGTAACTTTTTTTTATAAATTGTGTTACATACTTATGATTATTGATTATTAGCTTGATTGATTATTATTTAAATAAAATATTGCAGTCGTAACGAATAAATTTTTGTAACTTTTTTTATATATATTGTGTTACATACTTATGATTATTGCAATTATATTTGAGATTTAAGCACGTGCTTGATTGATTATTATTAAAATAAAATATTGCAATCGTAACGAATAAATTTTTGTAACTTTTTTTTATATATTGTGTTACATACTTATGATTATTATAATTATATTTGAGATTTAAGCGCGTGCTTGATTGATTATTATTTAAATAAAATATTGCAATCGTAACGAATAAATTTTTGTAACTTTTTTTTTTATAAATTGTGTTACATACTTATGATTATTGCAATTATATTTGAGATTTAAGCACGTGCTTGATTGATTATTATTCAAATAAAATATTGCAGTCGTACGAATAAATTTTTGTAACTTTTTAAAAATAAATTGTGTTACATACTTATGATTATTACAATTACATTTGAGATTTAAGCGCGTGCTTGGTTGATTATTATTTAAATAAAATATTGCAGTCGTACGAATAAATTTGTGTAACTTTTTTTTATAAATTGTGTTACATACTTATGATTGTTGTAATTATATTTGAGATTTAAGCGCGTGCTTGGTTGATCATTATTTAAATAAAATATTGCAGTCGTACGAATAAATTTTTGTAACTTTTTTTTATAAATTGTGTTACATACTTATGATTATTGCAATTATATTTGAGATTTAAGCACGTGCTTGATTGATTATTATTCAAATAAAATATTGCAATCGTAACGAATAAATTTTTGTAACTTTGTTTTTTCATATTGTGTTACATACTTATGATCATTGCAATTATATTTGAGATTTAAGCACGTGCTTGATTGATTATTATTCAAATAAAATATTGCAATCGTAACGAATAAATTTTTGTAACTTTTTTTTTATAAATTGTGTTACATACTTATGATTATTGCAATTATATTTGAGATTTAAGCGCGTGCTTGGTTGATTATTATTTAAATAAAATATTGCAATCGTAACGAATAAATTTTTGTAACTTTTTTTTTTTACATATTGTGTTACATACTTATGATTATTGCAATTATATTTGAGATTTAAGCGCGTGCTTGATTGATTATTATTTAAATAAAATATTGCAATCGTAACGAATAAATTTTTGTAACTTTTTTTTTATAAATTGTGTTACATACTTATGATTATTGCAATTATATTTGAGATTTAAGCGCGTGCTTGGTTGATTATTATTTAAATAAAATATTGCAATCGTAACGAATAAATTTTTGTAACTGTTTTTTATAAAGTGTGTTACATACTTGTGAATTTTTTAAATACCTACAATATTAAATACAGTCACAAAGTCACACAGAGATTTTTCATAAATAATGCATGCTTGATTAATAAATAAACAGCGAACTCCGAGGAATAAGTATATTTATCAAATATATTAAAATATTGCTAAGACTATCTATTAGTTTGGCATGCAAAATTTAATTCTTGATATTTGATATATATTTTACATTTATTGTGAAATATACGTGTGGGAAAATATGTGTTTAATATATTTTTTAATATATTAAATCTATGGAACTTTTCGTTAAAAAAAACAAATTCGAGCATGTAAAAGCATTTTTTAAATTAATGGTTTTTTGAAACTCAGGAAACTTACAAAACTAGAGAAATTACGAGAAGATTTTTTCTTTAAAGTACGCAGATTTTAAAATAAATATTTTGAACAGTGCTGCAGATCCAATAGACAAACGGAAATCGAATTTTCGTCTGCCTGCAGCATTAAGAATGCCCATACATTTTTCTACCAAAAGTAAAATTAAAATTGAATGATTTCGATACAAGAGGATAACGAGGATAGGTAATATACTTATGATCATTGATTTTGAAAAATACAAAATGCCAAAAAGTTGTTGATATACTTCTTTAAAAATAATAGTCGAACAAACTTTTAGAAAACGTAAATGTTTTCGACGATCTTTTTTTAATTTTCGAGATATTTTGTTTTGTTTGCTTAAATTTTTTAACATTTCCAATCTTTTCCGAAATTCCATTTTTTTATATAAGATATTTTTATTAGATTTAAATCATAACTAATTTTTATTTTTTATCTTTTTTTATTTGTTTAATAAATAGAAATTGATTAAACACCCGCAATATTGATTGTCTTTTCCTGAAAAAAAAAAGGAACACATTTTTGTCTTTACATTCGAGATTGGAAAACAACATTCTACTTCCCACATAGCACATAATATTGCCTAAATATTGCAGGAATATTTCGAATATTTCATTACACAGGAATATTACCATAAGCTTCCAATCGAATATTCACAAATATTTAATTGCAATATTGTCAACTTAAAGTTCAGAAATATTGTTAAAGGTAAAACAATTGCCAATCATTTTTAAAATATTTCTGAACATTACCTGTGAAACAAACAATCCAATTTCTTCAACAATATTTCACAAAGTTTCGAATAAAAGGTTCCAGATTAGATTTTGCAAATATTACAATGAAACTTTTTTGCAACATTCCAATACGTTTCAAGTGGAAATTTCTAAACTAGTTTTAAAAAGTTGAATTTGTTGATAAAAAGAAATTCGCCTCGTTCAATTGAGTATCATTCGATTTGAAAAAACTGAAATTCAATCGGGAAGTCGTCATATAATTATGTGGAAATGGGGACAAATTCTGACAGAAATTGGAAGCCTCATTAGAATTGATTGGAAAACGCGGCACGGTATGAATCGATTTTTTTACAAGATTGTTATGCACCAGAAATCTTCTAAAAGGTTGCTCAATCTTTATTTTTTAATTCATCAGTCTTTGTTGACAGAACACATGGGCAATAAAAGTATAACGTTTGTACAAGTAATCGATAGTCTAGTGGTTAGCGTGATAGACATTAAGTCGTTAAATAGGTTTGATAGGTAGGTAGATGTAAGTCTTTGAAGCGAGAATTTACGTTTCTTTCAACCGCATTCCCCTCTGGAACAAATTTAGTTAATGAAACTCTAATATTGTTATATATTTTTTAAGCAGGATCGCTTTTTAAAATTACTCATCGTTAATTCAACGTGGATGTACTACATAGGTGAGGTTGTGAGTTCGATTCCTGGACGGGATTTTTTTTTGTTTTTTTTTTTTCCAATAAATAATATTATTATCGAGGACATCCAATGGTTCTGCTTAAAAACTCGCAATCAAAAAATTATATTGAAAACGGTAGAATTTCTTACGAGTTAGCCTTGGGCGGAAAATGTAATATTAACACAATATTGCTCTGTAATATTATTGAAATATTATATTTGCAACGTTTTGAGCGGACATTGCAAGATTCCTACAATATTTTATAAATGTTTTAAACATCTTTCACAATATTTTCGCAATATTGCATTGTTGCAAAGGAATATTTCGAGAATGTTTTAGAAATATTTCGGTGCTATGTGGGCTACAACAAAATTTTGTATTGTTTTTCTTACTAATATGTTAAACATTTTAATCATACTTGCGACACTAAATAAACGTTGCATTCGGTAGAATATTAATACTTCGTGACACAATAAATGTCTAATAAAAATCAACATTACTGAAGATACTGAGAACACCGATTTTGTCGACTACTAATTCGAAAAAAATATATATTCATTAGTAAGATGTAACAAAATAATAGAATAATATTTCTGAATATTTTTTTTTTACATTTTTCAGTGATTATAATCGAAATGTTTCATTAATTAAAAAAGGTGTTTCGAAAATTCTCGTAAATAGATATTTCAAAAACGTAGAAAAAATTTTGAACTTCTAAAAAAAAAGTGAATACGAATTATTCTATATATTTATTAACAACGTTATGACTGTATTATTATTAAAAATGAAAGTTCTTAATGTCTTCAATGATGATAGGTTTAGTTTTTCAGATTTTTCTCTATCAACTAACAATAATTATAATGGAATTCAATTTTTGGTGGGAAAAGTGTGAGTGGTGCATTATGACAATCGGTTCTTCGCAAAATGAATTAGTTTTCGTTGCAAGTTTCTACAGTTGTATCATATGACCTTAAGTATTTTAAACGATCATTATAAGAATACCATTACTTTCAATATCATACTATTTGTTTATTTTTATCATAAAAAATGTGGAAGCCAATAATTTGTTTTCGATTTCCCCACCATATTGGTAAAAAAACTTATTTATTATTGAATATTACATTTTATTATTTATTAAAAATGAAAAAATTATTGGTCATAAAAATGAATGTGTTAAAAAACCACGAAATTCAAAGTAATGAAAAAAGTAATGGGATATCCATTTCCAATAGTCATTAACGATTATCTTTTTTTTTATCACGTTCTTTTAACTAATTCAGTTGTGAATATTTAGTTTACTTGTGTTCAAAAACGTTTTTATATATTTTCTTGCCAAAATGTGTATTATTGTAAATAAGATAATGAATATCCAATTTTTTTATGGCCAGATTAAGCAAATAGAATAAATTAGAAAGAACTTTATTTTGTTTTATTGGATTTATGCCTCTTCGACAAGTTCCCGTATTCTATTTTGTACATAAAAATAAGCAAAACGCTATTTCGTCCAAATTTCTCATAGATTCTCTTCGGATAAACGTGATATGCTACACGTTTTTATCGTTCTCTCTCGCTGCACTGCGACCGCCAATGGTGTTTTCTCACTCTCTCTCACGGCGCCTCGGTCGGTATAGCACATCACCTTAAGGGGAGGTGAATCCTACTCCGTCAGTAACAAAAACTGTAATCAATCTTTGAGAGGACACCGAACGTTTTTTGATAAAAGAAAACTCTTACATCATTAGCCTCTTAATTCTGCATGATGTAAGACTGTCATTTTTCCCAAAAAAATATCAAGTTTCTGAGAATTCTTGTTCCGAAAGATATTCCCTTAAGGGGATGCTGGAGTAGATTTTATTACCGACTTTGGTCGGTAAAAACAGGCTTTTTCGTAGTTTTGATTATTCTTCGTTAATACGCTACACACATGCTTCAAATTGTACACGGTTGTAATATCAACATAAACGAGTGGACGTACATTCGAATATTTGGTGAAAACGTACAATAAATGAAAAAAATCGTATATTACTAAACCTCCCAAAATCAAAATGGCCGCCAGGGTTTGGCAGCATCGCCTGTTTGGTAAGATATAAAAGATTCTGGAACTCACATACGTTAAATCGAAATGTACGTCCATTCTTTAATGTTCTCTGAACATTCTACGAGCGTCGAAAAGTCAATTACACAAAAGGAATCCACGCAAAACCCAGATTACGTTCACGTAGTCTGTTCGCGATCAGAGTGGGTCAAGAAGAGCGCGAATGAAGTTTCCCGATTAGAACACAAGTGGCGCCGATGTAGTCTGTTTTCTTTTGGCAAAAGCTCCGAGCCTTTGCAACGCGACCGTAGTATACACTATATATACATGGATTTGGCTTGTGTATTTGACATTCTGATGGTTTTCGAATATTCAGAAATCATCACAGAATTGACGTCCGGTCTCATTTTACAGATCTAATTTCCAGAAACAATTAAATCTTATGGCAAAGATCAGCTGACATATCGTTTGCGGCCATATTGCTTTTCGGGAGATTCAGTATCTTTTGCCAAAAGTAAACAGACTACGTCGGCGCCACCTGTGTCCTGATCGAAAAACTTACCGACCAAAGTCGGCAAAAAAATCTACTCCAGCATCCCCTTAATAATTCTTACGCGATCTGGCACCACCGCCACTTTTCAGCCGTAGGACATTACGCGACATTCAACACAGGTGGCGCTTTCTGAAAACACCTTCGGTTTCCGTGAGGTGGCGCTACATTAATATTTAACATTTTACATGCAATTAATTCAAGACATTGGGAATTGTGCCAAAATCCAGTGTGAAATTAGCAATAAAACTTTCTAGAACCTATGGGTGGAAAAGCACGCTTTGCCTGACTTTTCTGCTGCCACACTAGAAAAAGGAAACAATTTAAATTTTCGTACCACAGATCGGTACTCAGCAATCAACACAGGTGGCGCTCTCAAGAAAAAACTTTTTATGGTTGGTTTTCCATAAACCAACCTTATTCCAACTGTCATTAAACAAATATAAAAGTTTGACTTTTTTTAAATATATGGTTGGTTTTTTTTTTTTTTTTGTAAACCCACTCGACGTATCCTGATAAATCAAAGATAACTCAGAAAATTTCTTGACTTGGAGGTATCTCAAAATATTCAAATAATCTAATGTTATCTCGGAAGCCCTATTAAAGCACACATTGACTGACTTTTCTGCTGCCACAGCAGAAAAAGTAAACAGTTTAAATATTCCCGCCACAGATCAGTACTCACTAATCAACATAGATGGCGCTCCTAGGAAAAAGCTTCTCCACAATCCATCAGACGGCGCGACATGCTTAGTCTTATCAGTACTCAGTAATCAACATAGGTGGCGCTCTCAAGAAAAAACTTTTTATGGTTGGTTATTCCAACTGCCATTGAATAAATATTAAAGGTTGATTT
Source organism: Ephialtes manifestator (assembly GCA_963970395.1). Lineage (NCBI taxonomy): Eukaryota > Metazoa > Arthropoda > Insecta > Hymenoptera > Ichneumonidae > Ephialtes > Ephialtes manifestator. Next base: position 9,122,023 of record OZ019968.1, on the reverse strand, counting down.
TTTATTATGTATGCTTGGTTTTTTTTTGTTTGTAAACCATCTCGACGTATCCTAATAAATCAAATATATCTCAGAAAATTTCTTGACTTGAAGGTATCTCAAAATATTCAACTAATCTAACGTTATCTCGGAAGCCCTATTAAAGCACACATTGACTGACTTTTCTGCTGCCACAGCAGAAAAAGAAAACAGTTTAAATTTTCCCGCCACAGGTCAGTACTCACTAATCGACATAGATGGCGCTCCTAGGAAAAAAACTTCTCCACAATCCATCAGACGGCGCTACATGCTTAGTCTTACGCAGGCAGTCAATCCAACAGCGATAAAAATTGCATCACCCAGTCCAACGTGAAGTGGGCAACAAAACAGTCCAGAATCGGTGGGTGGAGGAGGTGGAGGAGCACACACTGCTTGACTTTTCTGCTGGTGCCACAGCAGACAATTCTGCGCGACGTCTCCGTCGTCGTCGTCGTCATTCGTTACTCCCGTCGTCTATAATATCGTCCTTATTTTCTTTAAAGTGAAAAAAAAAGAGTCTCGGACGTGTGTCCGATTACTCGCTCGCGATAAAAACGCGACGCGGTTTTATCGCGAGCCCGCAACTGTTGGTGGGTTACGTGTAGGCGCGCGAACGTTTTCGCCAACCGATGTTGAAATGAAGCTAAGGCGCGTCATTTATGGCACCGCTAGTAAACTACGCGGTAGAGAAAAACCGGACGAGGAAGACGACGAGGACACGCAACCCGCCCATCACGGGTCCTCCTCTATCGTGGATTAATAATCAATGGCTCTATTTGAGATAAGACACGCGAATAAAGTGCTCCTGGATGATACGGAAAAGCTGACAAGCGTCATTGAGAATGCCCGAACAATCGACGGACATACGGTATTTATTATTATTATTGTTATTATTATCGTATTTATTTATTTATTTTAAAAAAAAATTATCGTTACAATCAGTATATGGTATTGAAAAAAATAATAACAATGATGAAGATATTAATCGATCTTCGGTTATCGTTATAATTCTTCGCAAAAACATTCACCAAAATATCCGAACACAAAACGAAAACAAAACTACACAAAAACGGGATAAAAGAGAGACGCAATGCAAGAAAACAATTTAATAGAGCTCAGCATTCTTTCGTTTTCTTTTTAATTGGTTGGCGGATTATAAAAAAAAATTTAGTCATCTAATGCAACTTAAAAAATTTGCTTTATTGTACAATCTGTCAATAATAATTCTGCATTCGAAGACACATTTCGGCAATTTTACGAGAGCGAAAAACATGAAAATTAGATCGAGCGACATATGAATAAATGATATCTTTTTAATTTTTATACAAAAATATCAGTGGGTGAGCCAGAATTTTTTATTGAAAAAATAAGGAACACTAGTAATCACAACAACTGTCAAAATGACCATAAAGTGACACTAAATAGAAGTTGTTTTTTGCAAAGAAGAATCTTTCGGAAATGGTCAAAATGACCTTCAAAATAACCAAACTTTAAGAATCTGATAGTTACTTTTTTATCGCTGGAACCAATAATTTACCGTCAAAACAACTTTACCTCAAAAAGTTTGTTATGACGGTAAGTTACTGCATCCAGTGACAAAAAAGAAACTAGTAAATTTATTGATTTGGTTATTCAAAGTTAATTTTTACCAGAGTTGTAAATGCCTAATACTTATAGAAATAATGACAATGATACGATCAGCTCTATAATTATGATTTTATAATAATAATATGTAGCGATTGTAATACAATGGTTAAACCTTGGAATCGCTGCAAAAATGATTATTTTTCAATAAAAATTCACGGTAATCCTTTTGAAAAAATGGAGAAAAATAAATAATGCATTATTTAATTCTTCCATTTTTTCCACTATTTCTTGCAATATTAAAGCGAAAATTAGTATTTTTTTCAGCTATTTAAATGTTTACACTCTATTTTATAATCACTACATATTATTATTATGAAATCGTAATTACAAAATAAATTGTACTGTAAACTATATCTCATGAATTAATGGGGATTTACAACTGTAATTTTGATCATTGGTAATAATTTTTTCTGTGCAAAAAATTACTTCTATTGAGCGTTATTTTTATCGTTACTTTGACAGTTGTTTTTAAGAAAAATTAAAGTTATCTGTGATTGCTAAAGAAACTACATATATGGAAAATGTTATAGTTATGCAGAGATATAGAATACAATTGTGATATAGAATCAGGGATGGGGAAAATATATTTAAGGTAGTCATAATGCTGTTCAAATCAGTGTTAAAGTTTTTAAAAAAATTTTCTACAAAGTTTAGTAGTTTCCTTGTTGAAAAGAACTTACAAATTTTTATAGAATAATATTTTCCTGCTGGAAAATAGTGTCCATGTGGATTTATTTTTTTAATTTTTAGGTTTCAATTTAAATCCCTCCTGCAAGTCTGTAATCTATCAACTATTAGAGTGATTTGTGGTTGCTCCCTACCAGACAACTACTGTTAAATAATAATAATAATGTTTCATATTACATATATGTTATCATATATGTAATATGAAACATAATATTGTTTCATATTCTATATATATTTTTATATGGATCTACCAAATGGTTGCTTGTTACTACTGTGAAGGCTTTGTATGAGTAATGGGCTAGAACTGCTCCTTGAAATTGGGTTTTTTACCTGTGTAATAGAAAAAAAAAAAAAAAAAAAAAAATTTATTTACATGAGATTAAAATCCTGTTTTACAAGCGATAATTTTATTGGAATATAAGGTATAGGCAAAGAGTTACAGAACAGAGTAAGAGCGGTATACGAAAAATATGAGAGAATTATTCAGTGATGATTTTGCATACAAGAACTTAAAAAGATGTACTAGTTAGTGAGATTATGAACAGAACTCAACGGAGGCTTTAAACACAGATGGAGAGCTATCGAAGATGTTTCTGCTATCTTTGTAAAGATTTTTTAGACCGCTTCCTAGGCTTTGGATTGACTATTTATCACCAGTAAAAAAATATGCAATATAGATTCATAAAAACTTAATAAATACTAATAATTTAATAAAAATCAAAGGTCGATTTATGGCTGATTTTTTACAAACCAATCATTTCCCAGCTGTAATAAAATAAATATCAAAGGTTGATTTATGGTTGGTTTTCCATAAATGATCCTTATTTCAACTCTCATTGAATATAAATTTTTTTTTTTTTTTTTTTTTATCAACCAACTCAACATGTCCTAATAGATCAGAAAATTTCTTGAACTAGAGGTATCTTAAAATGTTCAAATAATCTAATGTATCTCGGAAGTCCTATTAAAACTCACATTAAAATGATGAATGGTTTGCTATTGATTAATTTTTCAAATTTAAATAATGAGTTGTTTTGCCCCTGGCATTGACTTTGTTTCTAATTAATAATTTTTGAAACATTAATTTCCTTCCATTCATTATTCATTTCGAATTTAAATAATGATTTTGTTTTGCACTTCTTATTTATTTTATGTTTAAATGACAAGTGGTTTTCTATAATTATGAGTGAATTACAGCAAGAAAGAATCAAAATGTCATGAACTTTAAATGTCTACATGCACTTTGTCGAAAATTACATCAATCACTGAAGAATCATGACTTTGCTCAAGCGCCAAAGTATAGTCCATCTGATCAGAAAATCCTTGAATTATAAGCAATTAAACCTTGCATGCTCTAAATCCAGGATGAGCTCAATTTAATGAAAAAGTATTTAAATACAGCATTTAAATATTGAATGATTTTGCATCGTCATTTATTTTCAGTTAAAATAACGACTGAGACACAAATTATTATTAAAACACAAAATAAATAATGGGTGGGAAACCACTTATTATTTAAACATCAAATGAATCATGAGTAGAAAACCATTCATTATTTTTCCGAGGTTGTATAATAAATAGGTTAAACAATAAATAAAAAAGAGTGAAAAATCACTCACTATATGAACTTAAGGATGATAAAGAGTGAAAAAAAAACCTAGTATTTGAAGCTGAATGAAATAACTAGTGATAAACCATTCAATATGCATGTGCCCATTTCTGGTGGAAGGTGTACATTTTTTATGCGGTAATTATTTGGCAAGCATTTAAAAAAAGTAATAAAGAGGACATTTGCTAGAAATATACTTGGAACAGAATAAATACTCCCATCAGATGCAAGTATAAACAAGCCACTTTAGGAGCCTGGGAAGCATGAATAAAAGATTCGGGTATAGAAATTAGCATGGAGCTGTGAGTCGAAAATTGATAATAATTTCAGTCATTCTGATTTTTAATTGTCTGATATTATGATCAAAAACCCACAACAGCAGTGTTATCTTAACTAAAATTTACATATTTATAAAACTTGGTGAATCTGCAAAAGCATAAAACGTGAAACATTTTCATAATCGGAATTTTGGTCTCTCATAAATAGGTTTTTCTTCACCATTTTTTTTTTTTTAGTATACTCAAAGTTGTCTAAAAAATTCAAATTAGTAGTTTAGGAAAAAATTAATTTATATTCACTCCTCTAGGGGGCGTCCATTAATCACGCGAGAATCTGGAAGGGCGGGGGGGGGTACTGAAAATCATCATGAATGATCACATGGGGGAGGGGAGGGGTCTTGGGTCAAAGTCACGTACATTTCTCGATACATTATTCTCTAATATTACCGAGTAGATTCTATTATGATTCGAAATAGTTTCGCAGTTCCAAGAAATGCGCATTAAGAAAGATAAAAAAGCATTGAACGGGTTAGTGACGAAGACGAGTTGGAGAACGTGCAGGTTGAAAGTAATACATTACAAGATGAAGCTTTTGTAAGCGTGGAAAGGAGTACCGAGAATCCGTGGGTAGCCGATGACTAGTGATAAACTAGTGATTGCCTCGGATACTAGTCACTTATTTACTTTTAATACGAGATCTGCCTTACGATACCAAAGTTAGTAATAAGCAGATATCATATAAGCGGATTGTGAATTGTATGCAACTAAAATATAATTGAAACAGCATAAATTGTATGAGATATTTATTTTATATTTTATCCTTTTTATATCTGTCCGATAACGAAAAAGGCACGTGATAACGAGCCAGGGGGGGGGAGGGGTCCGTCGTAATATCACGGCTGATCACAAACGGCGGGGAGGGGGTAAAAAATTTGATAAAAACGCATCACGTGATTAATGGACGCCCCCCTAGAACTCGAGTGAACCATCAATCTTAAATTTATGACACGGTTAGAGGGAACAATTCTCATAAAAATGCATGCAGCTGTTGCAATTTCATGCGCTTTAAAATTTTTTTTTCGTAAATTTCTGTATGCACAATAAATCCTACAATTTATGAGCTATCGTTCTAATGAATTCCTCATAAATAGGATGTGAATTAAAATTAATTTTGGTCAGAACCACGCTAGTGGTTCAATTTCTATGAAGATTAGATTTTTTTTCGATTCTTAAAAAAAATTTACTATTAAGTTACGTGAGAAATATTCTGAGCCATCCAGAAATTATCGCATGTGGTGCCCGCAAGGAACAATCTTGGGACCGTTTCTTATCATCCTCTACATGGACGACATTTTCGACATAATAGCGAGCAGCAAGTAGCATACGCGGACGATACATTGATTTACTTCGATGCTGATGATTGGAACTCACCGTTGACTATTTCACTAGCAAGCTGTGAAATGGAAAAAAAATTTAAACTGGTTTCAAGACAATACACTCACGATCAATGCTGAAATAGTATATTTCGATACAAGAGGCCAAAGGAGCGTTTTGCGCACTGCTCGCGTGAAGACAGCACGAAGCCTCGTGTATCAAATCATATTTTATTTCACTTAGTGCGTAGAACGCGGTTTTACGCACGCTTCGCGTGCGTCAAACGTCGTTTACACACCTCGTGAACTAAAATTTTGTACGATACTCATGCGAAAAACGTTTTCTTAACTCGTGTGATTGCAACACTCGCCTTCGGCTAGTGCTGCAAATTCACACTCGTCAGAAATAGTTTTTTCGCACTCGTATCGTAATGTACTTTTTTTTACGAGTGCAATGCAAAATCCGAGTTTGTCCGACGTTTACAGACATGCAAAATGAGCTGCAACTTCAAGTAGTGAGCAAAATCCAGGGAACAGTGTGCAAAATGAGGGAGTCAGTGCGCAATAGTATATTACACACCTAGGGCAGTAAATTAAGAAATGTCTCAGATCACATGTATATGACAAACATGTGATCTGAGGCTTTCTTATTTACTGCCCGAGGAGTATATACGATTTTTCTCATCGACGGAGCCGAAAACCGGGAACTTCGTTTCGCGCAGCGGAACGAAAGTTGTCGCTTTCGGCCTGGAGGTGAGAAAAATGTTTTGCACACTAGTGCGTCAACCGACCATTTTGCATGTCTGTGGACGGTGGGCAAACGAGGAATTTGCATGCACGAGTAAAGAAAAAAACAAAAATGATTACTTTTGGTTGTTATTCAGATAGTATTCCACAGTGGCAAAATATACTTCTGCGAAACCTCGATCACAAAAATTCGAAATCCTAGAAATTCGATGTCCTCGATCAAATACTTGGGTCATATACTGGACTCTCACTTGAAATGAAAGGACCATGTAGCTACAGTTGCCGAAAAACTTCGCCACGTTCTCTTCCATCTTTCGAAAACTAAGGAGAATTCTTCACGCAAGACACAAAACCATGGTACTTCACGCACTGTTCCTGTCAGTGCTGAACTAAAGAATTCTCGCTTGGGGAGCTGCTAATGATACAGTAATTATAGCGCTAAAAGTACTTACAAATAAGGCAATAAAAGCATTAAACATCAAACCAAGCAGATGCCCAAATGAGGAGCTATACCACGAACAGAACTTACTGGATCTCAAACAAACCTACTGTCTGAAAGCCGTAATATATCTAGCCAAAACGAAAGATTATCAGCGAATAAATCACAGCAGAAATATCAGAGATGCAGCAAACAATTGTATAATAGTTACAAAACGAAAAAAAAAGAAGCGGAACGACGATGTCTCGATTACATTGCCTCCATAGTATATTTCGATACAAGAGGCCAAAGGAGCGTATGAAGACAGTATGAAGCCTCGGCTTCGACGAGGCTTCGTTCTATCTTCACGCGAGCTGTGCGCAAAACGCTCATTTGACCTTGTGTATCGAGCCATATTTTTCTTTACGAGTGCAATGCAAAATCCAAGTTTGTCCGACGTTTACAGACATGCAAAATGAGCTACAACTTCAAGCAGTGAGTAAAATCCAGAGAACAGTGTGCAAAATGAGGGAGCCAGTGCGCAAAATGTTTTGCGCACTCCGGCCGTGCGTCAACCGGCCATTTTGCATGTCTGTGAACGGTGGGCAAACGAGGATTTTGCATGCACGAGTAAAGAAAAAAATTACAACGTACTGCCAGTAGAAATATAAAATGAAATAGACATTGTGGTAGACACAAAATATCAAAGGAAAAAACTAACTGCACAAATTACAAAATGGATACAAAATCACTCGGAAAACGCACAGAAAGAACTCAAACTATTTATATAAAATCATGTTATATTTTTTAGAGATAAGAAATCCAAAAAAGCGAACATGTAAATACCTGTTATCGTCTCATATTTTATTTTATTTTATTATATGTTATATATTTTATATTTTTATATCTTTTTCCGTTACTATATGTTATTAAAATTTGTGGCAATACGTCGTTTCTACAGAACCCGATTCTACACATCACCCACTCAACACCACTGACTCTACACAACGGCAATTCGACACATGCCTCGATTCAACACAACAGCAACTGTACACATCACCAACTCAACACATCACCAACTCGACACATACCTTAATTCGACACAACCCCGATTCTACACAGTCATAACTGTCACGAGCCAAATGCACAACGGCAAACTCTACACAGCCCCGGTTCTACATAGCCCCGGTTCTACACAGGCATAAATGTCACGAGCTAAATTCACAACGGCAATACTCTACACAGCCCCGATTCTACACAGTCATAACTGTCACGAGCCAAATGGACAACGGCAAACTCTACACAGCCCCGGTTCTACATAGCCCCGGTTCTACACAGGCATAAATGTCACGAGCTAAATTCACAACGGCAATACTCTACACAGCCCCGATTCTACACAGGCACAACTGTCACGAGCTAAATTCACCAAAGTCCCGATTCAACACATCACCGATTCTACACCGTCACCAACTCTCATCCAATCATAGTGCGCCGATGAGTTGGAATACTTGAACGACATACGTTGATTGGATGTGAATTGGTGATGGTGTGGAATCGGTGATGTGTTGAATCGGGACTTTGATGAATTTAGCTCGTGACAGTTGTGTCTGTGTAGAATCGGGGCTGTGTAGAGTATTGCCGTTGTGAATTTAGCTCGTGACATTTGTGCCTATGTAGAATCGGAGCTGTGTAGAGTATTGCCGTTGTGCATTAGGCTCGTGACAGTTGTGACTGTGTAGAATCGGGGTTGTGTCGAATGTGTCAAGTTGGTGATGTGTACAGTTGCTGTTGTGCTGAATCGACGCATGTGTCGAATTGCCGTTGGGTAGAGTCGGTGATGTGTAGAATCGGGTTCTGTAGAAACGACGTATTGCCAAATTTGTTTATTATTTTCTTTTCTCGTTATATATATACATATTTTTATTTTTTATATTCTTTTTTTATTTTAAATTTCTATTTTTTGTTGAGCTACGAGCTCCTTATACCTGCACCTTGTGCGGTTACCGACGGGCAGTATGTTTGCCTACTGTAAAAATGTACAATGCCAATGATGGTCAGTTATTGGCATAAATATTCAATATTCATATAAAATTTTAACATAGCTAAAGTTTGCACATTCCATCCTCGTTATTTTTCTCCATTGACAAAACTTCTTTCATGAGGGAGATAAAATTTATCAGCAACTTCCTCATAAAGGTGGCTTTGTAAAAGTTAGAAAATAATGAGTGGGCAATGTGCAAGGCCCGACTTTACACTCTGTATGCTTCCTTGTCAAGGGTGCATTGTTTTTATGAAACAAAATGATCATGTCAGGATACTAAAAATAATACAAAACACTGCATAAAGTGGTTTCGTAAAAATATCTATAATTGTGTGTCTAACTATTGCAGAATCTAACTGTCGTACATGTGTGTTAACTGAAGTGATTCTGATTTTGTCGTTTTCAACAGTATTTCACAAAATATATATATGGGTCATTCCACGGGATTTCGCACAAAAAAAAACCCGACCGACTTCAATTTTCGCCTAATTTTTTTATATTGTTGACTATGTCAAACGGAGCATCTGTGAATTTTTTGAGAATTTTATTCTTATATTTCGACGAGCCATAAAATAAAAGGTGAAAAAAATGAAAAAAAAAATCTGACGTCAAGTGGAATAATGATATCGACAAAAATAACTAGGTCAACATTTTCGTATTTCAACACAGTTTACGGTAAAAATAATCAAAATAAAAAATAAACATAACTTCTATTTTATTTATGTCTTTTACCAAGAAAAGGTACCATTTCGCTAATTTGGCCCCCTCCGATTTCAATACAAAAAATCACGAATATACTACATGGAGTCCCAAACATTTTAAGCACAAGCCCAAGATGGAGAACGCATTTTACCCATTTAAAAAAAAATATTTCGGGTAATTGATTTTTTTAATTTTCTTCCAATCTTCTGCATATTTTTTTATTTAATTGGTAATATTAAAAGGAGCTTATGTGATTTTTTTCATAATTTTATATGTAGATGTATTCGATTCATTAAATGTAATCGAATTACAAATTTAAAAAATTGTATTTTCGTTGCGTCTTTTACAAAAAAAGGTACCATTTCACTTATATGGACCTCTCCGATTAAGTTAAAAAAATAACAAAATTACTATACGCCTCAGCCGTATCTCGCGACGCTAGCGCTCGAGCGGCCACTGCGTGCGTAACGAGACGATCAGCTGATCGCACGCCCCAGGCGTACCCCAGGCGAATCTCACGACGCCAGCGCTCGAGCGGCCACTGAGTGAGTAAGAAAGCGATCAGCTGATCGCTGTCTTTTTTTTAAATTTCTAAAATTTGTAATTCGATTACATTTAATGAATCGAATACATCTACATATAAAATTATGAAAAAAATCACATAAGCTCCTTTTAATATTACCAATTAAATAAAAAAATACGCAGAAGATTGGAAGAAAATTTAAAAAATCAATTACCCGAAATATTTTTTTAAAAATGGGTAAAATGCGTTCTCCATCTTGGGCTTGCGCTTAAAATGTTTGGGACTCCATGTAGTATATTCGTGATTTTTTGTATTGAAATCGGAGGGGGCCAAATTAGCGAAATGGTACCTTTTCTTGGTAGAAGACATAAATAAAATAGAAGTTATGTTTATTTTTTATTTTGATTATTTTTACCGTAAACTGTGTTGAATTACGAAAATTTTGACCTACTTATTTTTGTCGATATCATTATTCCACTTGCAGTCAGATTTTTTTTCATTTTTTTCACCTTTTATTTTATGGCTCGTCGAAATATAAGAATAAAATTCTCAAAAAATTCACAGATGCTCCGTTTGACATAGTCAACAATATAAAAAAATTAGGCGAAAATTGGAGTCGGTCGAGTTTTTTTTTGTGCGAAATCCCGTGGAATGACCCATATATAAATTTCAGTTTTCACCAAACGAAATATTTTTATTTTCTTAAGCGAAATGAAAAGTTATCAGCATAGCGATCATTCCTTGTACCAAATTCATCTTCGATAAGCAATTTTAATCAATGTATGCAGAATATAACAGAAAACTGACTCAAAATTTGAAAAATTTAGTATTTTGGGACATTAAAAAAAAATTAAATTTATCATAAAACGGAAACGACCACCAGTGCTTCCGTATTTATTGTATGTAAACTTTTCTATGTAGTAAATGTTTATTTATTCATATTTAACTGCAATAAGAAAATAGATTTAAGTAAACCCGAAACATGTCACGAAAAAAACGGCTTGAAGGACATCGGTGGATGACCCATTGACTTTATCAATGAAGTGCAAGCATCCAATAGAAATTTCCGTAACCGCAATAATGTAACATATACAGATACATGAAGCAGTAAACGGATTTTATTGGCTACATACTTATGTAGCTAATAAAAATTTGAAGTAGTAAATAACAGTTACTACTTCAAAGTAGTAAATATTTACTATTTATTATTTCAAAGTAGTAAATATTTACTATTTATTATTTCAAAGTAGTAATTATTTACTATTTATTATTTCAAAGTAGTAAATATTTACTATTTATTATTTCAAAGTAGTAAATATTTACTATTTACTACTTTGAAGGAATATCTACATTTCAAAATCTTTTTTAATTTTCATTAAACAATTCGAGAAAAAATTTACAAACTGTGGAATTCCATTATGATATGAAATCCACCAGAGGAAATTAATATATGACTCACTCTATTGTTTATGCCATAAAATCATCACATCAGTAATAAATACATAAATGTTTAACTAAATATTGAAGACCCGGGTATTTAATGTTTTATTGATGTAAATGCAAGTATTCAATTTTACTATTTTGTCAGTTGCGTAAGACGTTTATTTACTTGAAAATTATACAAACGAGGAGACGTCCCCGGAAGCCATAAAACGCAATGAGACCCTAAAGTCGATTACATCTTGGCAAAACGACGTCAACTCTGCTAGTGGGTGCTATAACCGCAACAAGAGAACTTCCGCCCTCAATTACATGTGCAATTCAAAACTTGCGCGCATTTATCAAATTTATTTGTCTTTATAATGATAAAACCAAGAATGCAAAGTAGAACCTTGCACAAAGCTTCCTCATTATTTTTCGCTTTTTTACAAAGCTTCTTCTATGAGGATGTATATTAATTGATATCGGCTTCTTCATAGATCAAGTTTTTTTGAAAAACCGAAAAATATTGGGAAAGTAACATGCAAGTTTCTATCTTGCAGAAGTATTTTAAATAAATACAAAACTTAATTTTAACGAAAATTTAGTCGTCAAGAACTAATTAGCAAAAAATCGAATTCTTATCAAATCCGAACGCTTCTACCGATTTTTACCGAATTACATATCTAGAATTATTAAATATTATTTCGTTTACGTGGAAAAGTTTGCGAAAGTTAATGCGATAACGTCAATTTTTTATTATTTCAAAACGTCATAAAATAGAAACTGCACATTTTCGCCAGTAACATACTATGTGTGCAAAACGTTTTTAAATAAACTGAAAATATGTAATCTATATTTATTATGCATGCGTAGGAATACATAGATTCATAATGCAACTGAAAATATGTACGTGTACAGGTACATTGTTAATTATTTATGTATATAAGGGCTCTGTATATTACGAACTTACAAAAAAATTATTGCTTGTGGCAATAATAATATATAAACAGAAAAAGCGAAATAATTTTTCTTTTTATTGCGTAAATTAATTGTGAAGCAAAATCAAAACTTCAGTATTTGGCGTTTTGATACAGTAACATCCAAATTCAATGATGATCCAATTCAGTTCAATTAATTTCATAAACTATGTTCAGTTCAATTCATTTCACAAACTATGTTCTCTTCTAAGAATTGAACTCCAGTGAAGATTGCTAATATATATATATATATATGAGGTATTCCACCGGTTATCGACAGGGTCGCGACCCTCATATATATATATTTTTTTCCTTTTAAGATGTTGTAGAGCAATATAAAAAAAAACACTCTGGAATTTATTTTAGATTAAAATTTTTTTTTTTAAATTACCTAAAATTTGTTTTCTCAAAAAGTACTTTGACGATTTTTTTTTCTTTTTTTACAGTAAATTCTGTGTCCAAAAACGAAATTTTTGAGAAAAGAACGAAAATGGGGGGCAGTCTAGAATAGCAACTAAAAATAAAATTCTCCCGTAAATAAAATTTTTAAATTAGTATAATCACTAAAAATTTGCATTTCTCAAAAACTACGTCGACTTTGTATTTGAATTTTTTGCAGTAAATTCTGTGTCCAAAAACAAAATTTTTGAGACTAGTAGAAAAAAAATAAATAAAAAAATAACAAACATGTTTTTATATTATTTGGTAATTAAATTACAGGAATTCGCTCCCCATTTCGCACTAGTCTCAAAAATTTTGTTTTTGGACAAAGAACTTGTTGTAAAAAATTCAAATACATAGTCGACGTAGTTTTTGAGAAATTCAAATTTTTAGTGATTATACTAATTAAAAAATTTTATTTACGGGAGAATTTTATTCTTAGTTGCTATTCTAGACTGCCCCCCATTTTCGTTCTTGTCTCAAAAATTTCGTATTTGGATACAAAATTTACTATAAATTTTTTTTTTAATCATCGACGTACTTTTAGAGAGCTTCAAGTTTAGGGTATTATTTTTAATTTTTTTTTAAATTTTGTTTTATTTTTAGCTGCTAATCTAGGCTGCGTCCCACTCTGGGGCCAGGCTCAAAAATTTTGTTTTTGGACACAGGGTTTGCTGTAAACAAAGAAAAAAAAAAATAGTTGGCGTATTTATTGAGAAAACAAATTTTAGGTAATTAAATTAAAATTTTTTTTTTGATCTAACCGAAATTCAAGAGTGTTTTTTTATATTGCTCTACAATATCTCAAAAGGAAAAAGATGCCTCAAATATATATATGTATATATTTTACTTTGAATATCCTGATATAAACAAAGATATTATTGAAAAACAAAGGTTCCTTTATAAAAAACAAAAAAAAAAAAATTGAGAAAATTAAGTTAGCAAAAAATAAAATATTTCAAGAAAATTCCTCCATTTTGTTCATCTGAAACTTCGCAAAAATGTGTCCACTTTAGTTCGAAGAATTTAGTTCTAAAAATAACTGAAAAAAATGCTCATAGAAAATGTTTCATTAAACAGCAAAAGAATGCTGCTATCAATTGTTATCTGAAACTTCGTAAGAATGGGTTCACTTTACTTCTAAGAATTGAACTCCAGTGAAGATTACAAATGTTTATATGCAATATAATATTTCTGTTCAGGAGTACGTGATAAGGACGCAAAGGGGTCCTCTTCCGGCGGGATCTTGGCGAGTAAGCAGACGCTACAATGACTTTGTACAGCTCAACGCGGCTCTATCGATATCGGGCCTCAGTCTGCCGTTACCGCCGAAACGAATCATCGGTAACATGGATGCTGACTTCGTAGCTCAACGACAAATCGCCCTGCAGAATTATCTAAACGAAGTACTAATGAATCCCATACTGGCTTCGTCGCTGCCTATGAAACATTTTCTCGATCCTGACAACTACTCAGGAGCGTTGCACGGTTAGAATAACAATTTTTTCATCAACTTTCAATTTTATAAAATTAATTTAATTAAACACTGATTTTCCGATTACTGGTGGAATTTTCAATTTCTAACAGTAATCGAATGTTGAATTCAAAAAAATTCATTAGTGAGATTTTCTTACGATTCTAACGAATCAACGTATTGGAAAATATTCCCAATTTAGAATGTTATATCTGGAAAAAATGTAGCACCCAATTTAGCAAAGTTTGACAAAATTCAAAAGGATCCATCACACATAAATTTTCGAACAAAAGTTTGTTCCCATTAGAATTTGAGTATTTTGAAATGATAAAAAAGATTCGGAGAAAAATCAACGTCAATTAAGATACTGAGAATATTAATTTTGAATAATGATAAAGAAAAGTTTTCTAAACCACTTTTCTCGACGTTTCAGACCATTTTGAGGGTACTGACGCGAAAATCGATAAAAAAAAAAATGTTTTTACGAAAACAAAGCTTTCTCTATGAGGAAGCTAAAATAGTGAGCTAAATAGTTCTTGACAAATAAAGTAATGAAAAATGACTGTCCGTATTGAATTTGACCGAAATCCATAAAGTGGTTCAGATTTTATAGAAATTTAAATTTTCGAGAAATTGATATTTTCGTTCTAATTCAAGTTAACTTCGAACAACCCTGCTTAAATCTTCTACAAGGACGGATTAATCTACTAATTAAGGATGTAGAAGCGCGATGGGGTGCTCAACTTCCTGAAAAGTGAGAATTCAGAGAGAAATTCGAACACTTCTCGATGGAATAAAAATCTGAAAAAAATCAAGCATACAAAAGGTGCGGAAAAAGATTAATTTTGCATATTAATAATTGCAAAATGTTATTAACAAATAGGTGGAAAAAAAAATTGTTCAAGAAATTATCCGTCAACCTAACTTTTTGCTTAATGAAAATGATTCGTTCATTTTTCTGAATACATATGAATTTTTTCAGAATTTTTTCTAATCATCGAAATTTCGTTTTTTTGGAATTCAGTTTTTTTTTAATGCATGTTAAGTTGCGAATTTTTCATATGTGCTTGTCACAAAACCACCCATTGCACCCAAGAAGTTTCGAAATGATTGATCAAATATATTCGCGAATACAGATCATACAAGAAAAAAAAACCGCAATTTTCAAACATTAGACAAAATTCTGAAAAAATTCGTACGTATTCAGAAAATTTAACGAATCATTTTCATTCGAAAAAAAAGTTAGGTTAACGGATAATTTGTTGAACAATTTTTTTTTCACCTATTTGTTAATAACATTTTGCTACTATTAATATGCAAAATTAATCTTTTTCGCACCGTTTGTATGCTGGATTCTTTTCAGATTTTTATTCCATCGAGAAGTGTTTGAAATTCTCTCTGAATTCTCACTTTTCAGAAAGTTGAGCACCCCATCGCGCTCCTACATCCTTAATGTAGTAGATATCGAATTTGGTTCGGATTTTATAGGATTTTGAATTTTCGAAAAGTTGACGTTGTCGTTATAATTTAAGTCAACTTCGACTAATTCAGCAAATTCTATACGTGATACCTAATGCAAATTTGGTGCATATACGGATTAACATGGAACAAAGTTGAGGTACAAATTTCACATGAATCGGTCGAACAGTTCAAATTTTATGACACTTTGCATTTTTAGAAAAACGTCTCAGGAGACAAAACAAGTCTGCAAAGTAGACCTTGCAAATTGTTTCCTCATTATTTATTGCTTTTTACAAAGTTTCTTCTATGACGAAGCCAAAATCGATCAACATACTTTCTCATAGATGTAGCTTTGTAAAAAAGCAAAAAAATAATGAGGAAGCAATTTGTATGGTTCTACTTTGCAGGCTTTTATATACCCGCACAAATATGATGTGTCCAGGATGGAGTCTGGGCATTCCGGGATGGAGTCCGGGTGGTCCAGGATGGAGAATGGGATTTAATCCGATCCCATTGTCCATTTTGGACTCCATCCTGGACTGCCCAGACTCCATCCTGGATTGTACAGAATCCATCCTACACAGCCCAGACTCCATCCTGGATTCCATCCTGGACACCGCATCTTTTTTACGTGGGTATTCTTGCGAGCAGAGTTGTAAATGCCTAATACTTATAGAAATAATGACGATGATACGATTAGCTCTATAATTATGATTTTATAATAATAATAATATGTAGCGATTGTAATAGAATGGTTAAACTTTGGAATGGCTGCAAAAATTATTATTTTTCAATAAAAATTCACGGCAACCATTTTGAAAAAATGGCGAAAAATAAGTAATGCATTACTTATTTCTTTCGATTTTTCCACTATTTCCTGCAATATTAAAGCAAAAATTAGTATTTTTTTTAAGCTATTTAAATTTTTACACTCTATTTTATAATCACTACATATTATTATTATGAAATCATAATTACAAAACAAATTGTACTGTAAACTATATCTCATGAATTAATGGGGATTTACAACTCTGCTTGCGAGTTAAATTTGTGAATGAATTTCAATTATAGAAATAGCGCTGCAACAGGTGTCGCTAGCTTTGCGCAGTGATGCCAATTATGAGATCGGCAAACCCATCCCGGACATGGGATGGCGCCTGCGAAAGCATTACTACACAGTCAAGAATCGTCAAAATCCAAAGCACGAATTGTTGCTCGCATGGGTGGAATTTGGCCCGGACAAACATCTTCAGGACAAGGACATGCAGGGCGTGTTTAAGAGTCTGGGGACCTTGAAGCACGCGCATATCGAGTGTATCGTTCATCAACACGTCGCCGATGCGGGAGCACTGACCATTAGAAATTTCTATCCAAATGGCACGCTAAGAGACGTGCTATGCAACACCAAACCCAAACAGCCGTTTATCAAGAAGTACGGCAACCCCAAGCAACCCAAATGTCTCACCACTTCGGAAATTGCTACTTACGCTTATCAGGTGATTTCTCAATCGTAGCTTTTGTAATTTAGATTCGTATACTATCTGTTTTGCATATTTAGCTAATCTTTAAGAGGTCCACATTATACCGGTTAAAAAAAGTGCCATGTTTTTTTATCACGTAGCTAAATTTAAGTAATGTCACTTAAAAGAGAAATTCATGCGAAAAGAACGCCATATAAAAAAAAAATTACTTCTCCCACTTGGAAATTGACATTTTTTTTAATGTCCAAAAATTGGTTTTTACGATTTTGAAAAAAATGTCATAAAACTGTTTAGTATACATATTTTTTAATGAGCAAATTAATGTTTTAAGACGCTGAGATTTTTTGTAGTCTCGTTTTATGGACATCGAAATATTGCAGATTTAGTATAAGGATATTCTAATTACCTAATTGAGTTTCTCTTTAACCTTTTGAACAATACATTTTTCCTTTTTGGAAGAACATTGGACATAAGTTCTTGAATATTCGCATATTTAAGGCATAATTAAAGGCTGAATCGTCCATAATTCGATATCCATAAAGGGTGATAAAAAAACTCAGCGTCTTAAGTTTGTACGAAAACCTCAATTTTCTCATGAATAATTTATATCCCAACCATTTTTGCTATATCTACATTTTATCAATATTGGAAAAACGTTTTTTTTACATCTTTTAAAATTTCAATCTCCGAGAGGAAGTAGTACATTTTTTTTGCAGGTTGCTCCTTTCGTGCGAGCTTCTCTTTTGAGTGAAGCCCTTGAATCTTGATAAGCAGCCCGATATTAAAAAATTGCACTTTTTTTTAACCAATCTAGTCGACATAATAAATTCCGGAAAATAATATTCTGCGACAACATATCCCGATAGAAATTTGTAGTCACATAAATATTCCCTCGTACTAATAAACGAAAGGATAACCGACAAAAATGTAATAGAGAATCGCATAACAAAATATTAATCCAACCGCATTTAGAGCTTTTCTATGGTGTCATGACAAATGATTCGACGACAAAATATACTCGCCACTAAACTTAAAAAAAAAAAAATTTATATGTTCTTCCGTACGCCTTATTCAGGCTTTTAAGTTACACATTTCCCCTTTTTCCCGTTCCTTCATAAAGACCCCTTAGAGTGTTGTCCGCAGCAACTCAACCTAATGCACTACTCTATCGCATTTGGGTTCTCTACTCGGTTTAGATAACATTGCTAATGATTAGAGCGCATATGAATTTATAAATAAACTTTTTTTTGTTGTAAAATACTCCATATTTGCAAATTTATAGCAACTTTAAAATGCAGTTCGTTGATTAATTATTTGAACGCGCCGGAAACGCCCGACTTTCCATGAACCGATCAGTGACGTCACGGTGTTGTTGCCGAACCCGTATAATAGGCATAATACGTACAGCAGCTTGATTTTTATTTAATTTGACGGTGTTTTAATAATAGTTTTATAAAAATGAACACGACGACAAGTTATCGGTAGGTGGGGGTCAAAATAGCGAATTTCAAAATAAGGAACGTCTACATATAGAATGGCCATTATGTATTATGAAATTCGCTATTTCAGCCATTCGCCATCTTGACCATTCGCTATTTTCATTGCATTTTAATAAGATGGGGGCAGTACTACGATATTCGAGGCCCCAATATTTGACACTGGTTTCCGGTAGTACTTTTCATAAGGAACAAAAAAGTTCATATGAACTATAGTCCTATCTCTTTTAGTTTCCGAGATATGGAATTTTTAAGATTTTAATATAGATTTTAATATATCGGGGGGCATCGCCCCCCGAACCCCCCCGAGAAGGGGCTTCGCCCCTGCACCCCACCAGGGGCTTCGTCCGCGAACCCCGCTGCTACAACTTTCCTCGCAGGTATTACAAAAAATTGTATGTGCAACTCGTGCGAGTATGTTATTTTCCACTCGTGCGAAAATAACATACTTTACGCACTTGTTGCACAATATACTATTTTTATCTTTTAAAGCGTCGTAACTCCGAAAATGAGGCACCAAAAGCTTTGCTGATTACGAATCTGAACTCAAAATTCGGAAACCCAAAATGCTGGATCCAATATGGTTGACGAAAATGCAAAAGTGACTTGATTTCGATGAAAATCTGTATTCGTGGGCTTTTTGGATCACTGACTATGAATCTAAACTCCAAACTCAAAAATAAAAATAGCGGTGACAATATGTCAGTTGTTTTTTTTTTCTAAATAATTGTTTCTACATAGTTATATAGATCTTTTTGTTTAACTATAATTTTTTTCAGCATTTTTAAACGACAATACAATGTCGATCCCAGACTAGAAAAAATGGACACTTGGGCGCTAATGGGTTAAGGTTCTCCAGGGTTCCGGTTCTCGTTAGGTTCTTTGAAGTTCTATAGATTCTTTTGGGTTCTTTTAGGTTTTTTAGATTTTTTTAGGTTCTTTAGATTCATTTAGGTTGATTTAAGTATTTTAGATTAGGTTCTTTTAGGTTTGATTTTCATCCTTTTTCTATATTTACAATCAATAACCTCATAGACTTGTAAATATTAAGTTTCATTGAAATAAAGTTATTGAATAATTTCTGAAAGTCATTGAAAGGCATCCTCAATAATCACAATCTACCAAATTTAAGGAGGGTGGATACCCAACTCAAAATGATAAACATGCTCTCAAATTTTTTGAGGATATTCGTAGATAAAAACTACATCTCCATGCCAAATTTCATGTCAATCGTCTAGATGGTTATCGAGAAATTAATTATCGAAATTACTCTCTTATGCATGGGCAACATAGAGACAACTATACGCACCTTCAACGTTATGCTCGAAAGTATAATAAAAATGATAAACAATTGTTGATAACAGAACCAAATCATTTCTTGTTTTTTCGAAAAGAACTTTTACGAAGACCGAAATTATTCGTCTGCTTGGTTGCCGAGAAAAAGTAAAAACAAAACTGCTGGAATAGTACAACAATGTACGCCAGTGAAGGCGCGTCACGGACCTCTCTCTCGCACACTACCTCCCCGGCAAACCGCGCACCTCCCCGCCAGAAAGACGGTATCCAACCTCCTTAAATCAAATCGTACAGAAAAGTTACACACGAAGATGTCATATATTTTTACCAAATAAAATTTTAAAAAATTCATATCTCGGAAACTAAGGCAGTTAGGACCATAGTCCATATGAACTTTTTTACTCCCCACGAAAAGTACTACCGGAAACCACCGTCAAATCTTGGGGCCTCGGATATCGTAGTATCCCCAAGATGGGGGTCAAAATAGCGAATGGCTGAAATAGTGAACATAATAATGGCCATTCTAGATTCAGACGTTCCTTATTATGAAATTCGCTATTTTAACCATTCGCTATTTTGGTCATTCGATATTTTGACCCACACCCCAGACGTCCAGATAAACCGACAAAATCAAATTACTTTTGTTGTTGTTACGAACACGATGCTCAGGACACATGGTACATTTTATTATGCATGTCCCCAAATTTTCATTTCTTTTGTGATGACCTATAATAATAGTTCATCATTTTATATATCACTTTTGTTATCCGTTTATTATATTTAATTATTGGGAAGAGTAGAGAATAACAATCAAGTGATTTTTCACCAATAAATTTACTTATATTGCGGCTTTTGCGTTTCTAACCTCGGCAGCACTGAAGTTGTCACTTTGTTTTACGAACTGAAACACCATAAACATATCAATTTTTGGGAAGTTTTACGAATCTGCTTTCACGAAGCCTGCTTCTAGCTGATTTGCCTTATTTGACATGATTTTTTTGCCAGAAATTTTATTTTAACGTCGTTAGAAAACGACTGTGAAATAACCATTCGAATAGTGCGGTAACAGAACAGCACCGTGTCGTCACACGCTCGGGCACCAATAGCGATGCGTTTTCATCAATTTGAATTTTCATAAATACTTAAAAGTTGATATTAAATAAAAATGCATGATTTAACCAATCATATCTTTATCAATCGGTTTCATAAAACGGTTTATTTAATAAAATAATACAATATGCCGATTTTAAACTTTAGTAGAGAACCCATTTGCACTATGGCACAGGGAAACTGCGGAAAACCTTGCCGATACAGGCGGCTCAGCCCACTGGCACTTCTCAAGAATTGAGTCACCGTTAATGTCGCCAACCACCACGCGGCGCTAGTAGTTACCTGCTCGGCTCGCTCGAATCGCACCGCGTCCGCGTATAACCAATAAAATGATGATATTTGAAAATTGAGGAACTATACTATATGATATTCGCATATCGACTACCTTTTATTCTATGCCCAAACCGTACGAAACAGTTCTGAATTAGTTTATTACGCCACTGGGGAGTGAAAGTAGACTATGTCCAACCGCGTGTAAGATTACCATCCTCGCCTTCGGCTCGGGTACCCCATTGGAGTATACTATTTTTCAACATATCTGCAGCGGAAAATTCGAATTACGTAAAGCCCGTAGGGCGGGAAGTCGAACTTTCCGCTGCAGATATGGTGAAAAATAGTATACTCCACTGGAGAGTGAAAGTAGACTATCCCCAACCGCGTGTTTACCATCCTCGCCTTCGGCTCGGGTGGTAATCTTACACGCAGTTGAACATAGTCTACTTTCCCTCCCTAGTGGCGTAATATACTATTATGTCACAACAACAATAATGAATCGATATAGTATATACGATACGAGTGCGATCAAACTTTTTCTGACGAGTGTGAGTTTGCTACACGAGCCGAAGGCGAGTGTTGCAATCACATGAGTTCAGAAAAAGTTTCTCGCACGAGTTTCGTATACAACTTTATGCCACTAGTGCGAGAAGTGCGATTTCTCGTACGCGAAGCGTGTGAGAAGTACGCATTTCTCACACGAAGTGGCATAATAGTAGATTGTGATATTAGTGCGATAAAGCGGCCGTTACGCGCGGAGGTTAGGAAGCGGTGCACTCGCCGCTTCCTAACCTCCGCACAAGTATAACATACTATTTTTTGTAACGAATGTCAACGTGATGTCGCACATCTCCGTGCCTGCAAAGCATTGCGTAAAATTATCTTGTAGATAATTTCACACACGCCAATGTGTGCGTGAAGTTATCTACAGAAATCTAGATAACTTCATGCACGAGATGACGTACGTGAAATTATCTACGTTTACGTGAGCATAATACGCGATCTCACGCACGCTTTGCAGGCACGAAATGTGCGACATTGCGTGCATGAGTTACAAAAATACCTATAATACGCAATCGTTGAGAAGGTTAGGAATGCCACCAACACAGCCGATTTTGCCGGTTTTCAGGGTGGAGGTAGAGTAGATGACTACTAGCGCCGAATGGTGAATTAATTTCAGCGGCGGCAGTAACGCGGACATCATATGTTGCGGGAATCTAGGAGAGTGTCAGAGGCATGAGGTGGCTTTATTTTTACGGAGTTTCTACTGCATGAGAATACATTAGAAACTCAGAAAAACTGCCTGCCACTCAGCAGCTGGCGCGCAAACCAGTGCGCGGCTAAGCGATCACCCATCCAAGTTATGGCCGCAAACAATGCTGCTAAACTCTGGGGATCGCCGAAGCCACACACCGACCGCGCGTCCACTGCTGTCGGTACTCGCCACTAAAGAACTGCACGACAAAATATCCGAAAATTAAATGTCCCGTTTATTCAATAAAAATTGTTGAATTTCGTACCTTTCACAAAGATAGAAAAATGTATTAATATCTAATTGTCGATTTTTTAAAAGATTTTGGAGGCTTTGAGCTATCTCCACGAGAAGGGACTGCCCTATGGACATTTGCATACGGGTAACGTACTACTAACCCCGACAGGAGCGAAGCTCCTGGACATTGAGAATGGCCTCCTAGGTTTGCCCGCTTTCTATCGGCCATACGTCGTCCAGAGACGAAAGCTTCACGCTACGGTAAGATATTCCAGGTATAAGAGCGAAACCCACTATAGAGTTGAACCTTGAGTATGGCTTCCTCATTATTATCGAAATTTCACTGTTTTGTAACACGCCGAAAACGGCCAAATTAAAAAAAAATGTATAATACATTTACGTCGGGCGTTTGTCAATATTAAAAAAGAAATCAAAATGCCGCCATAAAAAAATTTGAAAAGTATCAAAATTTTGTTTACATCTTAAAACCACGAAATAATAATTTTAAAAGCAAATGTACTATGAATATTTATGTTTGAAACCGCCGGAGCTTACAATTCTACTTCCAACCCAAGTTTTGCACGAATTATAAAATTTAGTTGATCTCGTACTAAATCTAAGAAAATGCATTTCACAGCCTCAAATTGATTAGTTCGACCACGAACGAATTTTTATGATTCCACAACAATTATCTGAAGCTTTTATAGAAACGTGTAGAAATTTAGATACAATTGCAAACAAATGTAAAATTCGTAAAATTTCGTGGTATAGGAGGAATGATGCAAAAGTTTAAACCTTGCTCACAATCACTAAATATTACTAATAATCAATATTGAGCCTGATACATTTGGCGTCCGCGACGTCTCGACTGAGATAATTCCAGTTAGAATTTCGTAGCAGACGAAAAAGGGTGAACGTATAAATAATAAGAGTAGCGTTAGCGTCTCGGTCGTGAGGAGTCTCGTAAGGCATTACAAATTTTCTTTTAATGCTTGGCGTCGAAACGCTACCGCGTCTCTTGATAATCATAATGATATGAAATAATAATCATAAGAACAAATGTACTATGAATATCTATTTTTGTACTATACACTATGAATATTTATTTTAGAAACCACCGGAACTTACAATTCTGCTTGCAACTCAAGTTTTGCATGCAACATTTTAAATTTAGTTGATCTAATACTAAATCTCGAAAAATGCATTTCACAGACCCAAGTTGACGTGTATTCATTCCACCACGAACGAATAGTTATGACTCCACAACAATTATCTGAAGCTTTTATAGAATCATGCACTGAGAGAAAAATATAGTCAGAGTTACCATATTTTTACTATAAACTACGTTTCCCTGAGAGGACGACTATGCTTTTATGGTTATCGTAGCCAATAAAAATATAGTTATCATGAGCCATATTTTCGTAGTTATATCAACTATTCCTTCTTTTACTATCTATAAAGTATTTTGAATCGTTAGAGAACAATAAAAACATATAAAATACATAGTTATTTTCCAATTATGTTTATTTATTCCTATCATCCAGTATAGTAAATGATGAGATCGGTTAATAGTTCAACATACTTACTATTGTAACTAGAACCATAATATTTTTATGTGCTGTAACAACGACATGGTGTAGAGCGAATGCTTAGATTTTGTTAATGTGGATTTATATACCATCTGAAATGACTTTTCGTGAATAGTATATTTTATATATATTAAGGTCTGCACTCATATTCCATTTCGTTGATATAACGAAGTGTGTATGGCAATAAGTGTTTTATTTGTAATTACAAGTAATATTTAATATTTATATCTTTACTATATTCACTGATGTTAGCTTAGAGCGACTTTTTTCCCCAATACTCACTGTTGCCGCCGCCCAGTTGCGAGTCAGACGTCGGAGTTAGACAAAAATCAGAAGTGACAAAGATTGAATATTCCACCTCTTATAAAGGGGCCAGATGACAATTCGTTGGCGAGAAAGTCCTATCCCGCTGGCCATCTATCGGAAGCGAGGGAACTAGGCAGCGCGTGAGACTTGTATCATGGACTCTTGTAAAAATGCGTAGTATTCGCTGCAATATTTCTTGTAATTTTCAACATCAATTTGTTGTCCGCAAGCGTCCATGATGCAAATGTCTCGTGCTGTCTTTGTTATAGTGCCCAAAAGTATTATGAATTTAGCAACAATAGTAAGTATGTTGAACTGATTTCATCATTTACTATACTGGATAATAGGAATAAATAAACATAATTGAAAAATAACTATGTATTTTATATGCTTTTATTCTTCTCCAACGGTTCAAAATACTTTATAAGCAGTAAAAGAACGAATATTTGCAACTACAATACAGAAATAGTTGATATAACTATGAAAATATGGCACATAATAACTATATTTTTATTGGTTACGATGACCATAAAAGCATAGTCGTTGTCTCAGGGGAACATAGTTTATAGTAAAAATATGGTAACTCTGACCATATTTTTCTTTCGGTGTTTATTTCATAAATGTGTTAAATATATCATAATTTTATTGTTAGAGTTTTAACGATAAGTTATAGTATTCTTAAGTGTGGCGCACATTTAGATGCACTATTCAAGCTGCATAGTTTCCTTAACTTCACGACAATAGTTCGGTAAACCATATGAAAGATGATTCAACTATAATATATGGTTCCACATATTATAAATTTTTTACTATGGCATTATTGTTGGAAATACCATCGTCCTTTTTCTCAGTGTGTACAAATTTAGATACAATTGCAAATAAACGTAAAATTCGTAAAATTTTGTGGAATAGGAGGAATGATGCAAAAGTTTGAATATCCGGCTCACAATCACAATCACAAGCAAATGTATTATGAATATTTATTTTTGAAACCACCAGAGCTTATAATTCTGCTTGCAACCCAAGTTTTGCATGAAACATTTTTAATTTAGTTGATCTCGTACTAAATCTCGAAAAATGGGCTTCACAGACACAAGTTGACGTCTATTCGTTCGGTCACGTCCTCTATGAAATGGCGTTCGGAAGGCCTTTGCTCGAGGCCACGTGCAACGAGGTATCTCACTCAGATCCGAGCCTGAAGAATCTTCTCGAGGTGATACTTTCGCCGGAGGCTTTGAAACAGGATCTTCCTACGTTCGCGAATCTTCTCGAGCATCCGTTTCTCGACGGAGCAAGACGCGCGGCACTTTCAGCCGGTACAGTTGAAAAGCCTCACTTCAAGCTGAACAGCCATTTGAAAGACGCGCTGCTCGAGGCTGCGAACAAGGCGGAACAACGATTGAGAGACGAGCAGAAAGTTGCCAGGCACCAGAAACGACTCGTTAAGGTTCAGGCACTCATGAGTTCGGATGAAGAGCTCAAAAAACGTAAACACAAACTGGTAAGACACGTTTGGATGTCATTTTATGATGTTCCTTTCCATAGCGTTTTTTTAATGTAATAAAGTCTAGTAATGGGTGATATTTAAAAAAACCCTGATGTTGAAAAAATCGATCACAATTGAAAACGTAGTTTCATAATCGATTTATCTTTCGAAACATCGAAAATAATCGATGCATCGGGCAATTGAAAAAAAAGCGTGCGATGTTTCTCGCCAACTCAGTAAGCAACTCCGACCGCTTCCAATTTGCTCCATAATTATTTGTACTATTGTGTATGCTCGAAAACACATTCTTTAGTTTTTAAAGATTTTTCTAACTGAAACTTTTTCTTTCCTGAATTTCTTTAATAAAAGTTTTGCGCCCCAATAAAATTTTTTAAAATTATTCTAAAATATCTTGTATCCGATATAACAATTTTTAATACAAGATTTTTGAAAATAATTATTTTTAATTTTATTCGGGCGCAAAATGTTGATGTAAAAAATTCATGAGAAAAAAAATTTCTAAAAAAAAGGATGCAAAGTAGAACCTTGCACATTGCTTCCTCATTGTTTTTCGCTTTTTACAAAGCTGTCTCTATGAGGAAGTTTCTTTATTTTATTTTTCGAAAGATGAAAATTATTGACGAAGTTGATGATTTCTGTCGTTTTACGAAATCCAGAGCGACACTAATAAATTTTTCAAAAATTCAAAATCATGTAAAATCCGAACCGCTTTACCGATCATCACCGAATTTGGTACGTAGCACAGCTGAATGTTATTTTTCCTATGTAGAAACTTTCAGTCGATTAGTCGAAATTTTACCTGAATTAGAGCAAAACGAAAATTTTTCGAAAATTTCAAAATCTCGTAAAAACCGAACTGCTTTACCGATTTGGCCCAAATTCAATACCAAAGGTCGTATCACTTCGTTCAATTTTAATTCGAAGTTTCATCCCAATAGCTAAAAATTCGTTCGAGCTAGAGCATTTACATACTTTTTTCAAAATTTCAAATTTCTTATAAAAATGAAATGCGTTAAGCGATTTTTGTAAAATTTATACCAATTGAAGATTAGCCAGTACTGTACATGTTCTTTAAATTTTAGCTGATTCGGTCGAACACTTTATAAGTTACAGTTATATGAATTTTTGGCCTTTCATCACACACACGCATACATACATCCGGACACTTTTTCTAAACTGCTTTTCTCGACATTTCAGGTCATTGTAAACGTTTTGACATCAGAATCTCGAAAAAATTTTTTTTTAATGAAAACAGGAAGCGAAAATTCATGAAAAAAACGTTTCAGTAAAAAAAATGTAATACATTTTTTTTTTTCAAATTTCGTGCACGTATAGCAGTATAACAAATTATGGAGCTAATTGCAAAGGTTTGAATGCTTACTGAGTTAGCCAGGAATGCCCTAGATATAAATCCTTATATAAATGATTAGAAAAATCTTTTTCGTTTCGCTCAGAAAAAGGAGCAGAAACTGGCGCAAGAGCAACGATCGGCCAGTCAATTAGGCACGAACGGTGTGAAGCAGCAGATAAACGGAAAAAGTCCGGAGCGTTCGGACAGCCCGACGAGTACGTCAACGACGACGAGCGTCGGGACACTCACTCCTCCGTCTCACGGTATGTTCTTAAAGACAATCATCAAATTTCCTTTCCAAATAAATGAAGGGAAAATTTTTCTGTTTCTTTTACTAATATTATACGACGCCGATACTAACACTGTGCTTTGTCGCTATTCGCAAATCCCTCGGCCAGGTGGACACAAAAGTTGATGGCGCGTACTGCGTTCATTCATCTCACGTAGGTTTTTCGTAACACTTAAATTCATCTATTCGTATCGCAGATCGCATGTCTTTCGTTAATAATATATTATAAAATTTTACTCGTTTTTCTTTTCGTGTTTTATTCTACAGTGGAACGTCGATTATCCGAACAATTCCCTAGCAAGTCGTGTCACCGCAACTTACCCCTAGTTCACCAAAAAATGACTGACGTCGTTTTATGCAAAAATGTTACGGCAAATCACTGCAAAACGACCGATGTTATTTCATACTCGATCGGTCGTTTTCCGGCTAGTTGACGAAAAAACGACTGCAAAACGACCGACCTTATTTCATGCTTGATCAGTCGTTTTACGTTTAACGACCGAAAAACGACTGCAAAACGACTCATCTTTTTTCATTTTTAAATATTAATTAAATATTATTAAATTAATAAATGTACCGGTGCGATGGTCTAGTGGTTAGGGTACTGGCCTCTAGTCCAGAGCATCGATAGGTCGCGGATTCGATTCCTGGTGCCGTCGATTTTCGTCGAAAATATAAATACGGACGCGATGAAGCTCCAGATGTATACATGAGACCCACACAGGTATTTCTACCTGTGGGGGCCACATGTATACAGCTGTAGTCCGTGTTTACGTTCTCGACGAAACGTGACGTAGCTGCGGTGCCGGGAGGCGAACTCGAGACCGGCTATATCGGCATAGGTTTTCCGCAGTTTTCCTATGCCCATAGCATGCTATGACGAATGCGATATAGAGGGGGAAGTCGGATGCGGCCGCACTCTGGGGGGGGACTGGCTCGCGGTAGAAATGCTTCGGATGACGAATAATTAAATAATACTGTGCGGAAAGCCGAGCCGACCCGCTATAAGACTCACATCGGAGACTTGATAAGCGGGGGAAAATGCAAAAAAATAAAATAAAAAAATAAAAAAATAATAAATGCACGGAGCAAGAAAATATGTGCGTGCTCCTGAAATATCGTATTCGGAAAAAAAAAAAAAAATGTAGTCACGTCTGTATGTCTCGAACCTGCAACCTTCGGATTACTAGCCGGGTGCTCTGCCTCCTCGGCCACTCAGTTCGTTAATATATGTTAAACTCATGTTCGATATAATTTATTAGCCGGAACGTATGGTAGCTTATGAGGAACGTGTGTTGATCATACTCCAACGAACTGAGTAGCCGAGTAGGCAGAGTACTCGACTGGTAATCCGAAGGTTGCAAGTTCTAGACCTACCAGCGACACAATTTTTTTATTTTTGAAAAATGAAAAAAGATCGGTCGTTTTGCAGTCGCTAAACGTAAAACGACTGATCGAACATGAAATTAGGTCGGTCGTTTTGCAGTCGTTTGTTCGTCAACCAGCGAGAAAACGACCGATCGAGTATGAAATAATATCGGTCGTTTTGCAGTGATTTGCCGTAACATTTTTACACAAAACGACGTCAGTCGTTTTTGCGGTTGTTATCGGTGGCACGACTTGCTAGGGTTTTGACGCGCGTTACATAATTGCACGAGTTAGCGAGCTATCATTTATCCGATCTTTCGATTTTCCGAACTATTTTTGCGAAAGTTACATTGTTTCATGAGTTAGCGAACTCAAACGTGCATGGCGTGTCTCTCCTTCGCCCTTTACACAGGAGTTCGCTCACAGTTTGTTTTTAACTGGCAGTTCTTATTCGTTCGCCGTGGAAGCGTCTTTCACGACTCTGCGAACAAATAAGAACGGTCATAAAACGAAAAAATAAAATATGAATAAAATAAATACACGATTTCAATCATTAAATTAATTCAAGACGCGTCGTCTTGAATTAATGAAGCAAAAATATCTTAGAGTACTATAAAATTTCTTTTACCAATTCATTAGCAACATTTTAGGACTATTAGTAAAATTTTAAAATCGTAAAAATTTATTTTTCCATCGTATGTTTTACAAAAAAATTAAGCCATCTCATTTACTAAGACACAAAAATAAAATGTCTTAAAATACGATACTATTTCTTCGACACATTCGTTAACTACATTTTAGAACTATCATTATTATTATTATCATTATTATTATTATTAAAAACCGCTATTTTTAGTAATTGTATCGACTTATAAATATCATTTTAGCATGCATGGCTTTTGAAAATCCCAAAAACCGCTATAATTCTGCTAAGTTGAAGAGAACTCGATGATCGAAGGTAAAATATTGTTCCAAAGGTTCCACGGAACTACCGCCAGATCACGCAAGCGTCGCAAAGAGCACCCAGGTTGTTCGCGGACCGCAAGCGCCCCAAATACCGATGCCAGCGCCGTCTTCCTCCTCCTCTTCTTCTTCTTTCAATTCAGTGAGTAACAAGAACCACAGCGTCGATTCATCGCTAAAAAACAACAACAACAACGCCGCTGCGGATGCACTGGCAACGGCGCCACCAGCAAACGATCGTAGCGCCCTCCTCGGCAGTATCTGCAACTTCAACAAGACTAATCTTCGCCGAGTCACCAATGGGAATCATTGAATCTAGGTCACAATTAGGATAATACGAAATATTAATAAAAAAATAAAAAAAATAAACGAGGCCTCGAAAAATCTCGAGAGACTATATAGATATATATATATATGAAATATAAATATTATTAAAAATACTATATATATATAAAAAAAAATATATCACTTATTCCGTCGGTAGAGTGAAACAGAGAAAGTGAGACTCGTCGTATCGGTGAAAATGTAAATCATATAAATCGCATGATTTTTCTTTTCCTGCGCGGAAATTTATGTGTGGAATAATATACCGGAAAAATATATGTGAAATATTGAATATTTTTGCGCATAAAATATCTATGGCGCTTCGTGAGATTTTGGCAAGATATAAACCCTCACATTTTGTTTGAGATTTTATTAGTTTATACGCATGAGAAATGAGTAATAAAAAAAAGAATTACAGAATTGAATTCTTAATTTTGCTAATTTGAAAATTAAGGGTTTTTTCATATCACAATAATATGTATATGGAAAATTGATAATTGACAGACAAACATATTTTTACTACATTTTTTGTACGACTGTAAATCCTACTAATAACAAAGAATTTCCAACAAGTATGTTATTTTTTGCTGAAATTTGTACTAAATTAAATTTTATTCATGTATGAAATATGTTCGATAAAAATATTCGGCATTATCGATTTTTTTGGGACAAGTAATTTTTTTTTTCCTGTCACTAAATGGTTTTACATTAATTACTCACAAAACTTTTGAATTTACGCAATTATGCCATTTTCAGGCAAAAAATGTGTTTAATCGGTGTTTTTTAGTATAAAAAATCTCAGATCATTGATTCTTCACAACGTTTGTCTGATCGTATAAAAAAATCTGCGATTTCAAATACGAAATTGTAGAATGATTGTCACTTCTTTAATATCATTCTCATAAATATTTTCTATATTATAAAAATGGAGTTGTTTCGACTGTCTTTTATATTTTGATCTGAGGTTTTTTTTTACTAAAATACCGTGACAAATAATATAAATATTTTATAATAATTCTCTTGGTCTATTGAAAAAATTGAAAAAACTTTTCTCTCATTTACACGGTCCCCAAAAATTACGAAAAAAAATCAGCGTTATAAACATTGTCATACTAAATAACTTTTATTATTTAATCACAATTTTAACGTACAATCCGGAGTTTTCGATATAATTGATGTAACACAATTAATGAGATTTCCAAAAAAAAATTCTGGATCGTGTTGTAATATATTTTTCGTATGTCTACATATTAAAATAAAAAATATATCATGTACAATTTCGAGCAAAATATAAGTCCACATACATTCCAAAAAGCAATTTTTTTCGATATTGGTAAGATTAAGTTTAAAAAAATTAAAAACCTTTTTTAGTCAAAAGCATATTCAAAGCTCCAACTTTTGTGCATGAAAAAAAATGTACGTCCAGCAGTTTTCAAGATACACTGGGATAAATTATGAGAATTCTCCATAAAAAAAAGGCTAATCAAGAGGTTCGCTAGACAACAAAAAATTACAGAGGCTGAAATTTCATACTCGTAAAGTTACAAGGCGATAAAAAAATATATAAGGGTTTTGTCTCGTTGAAATCTCATCTTATAGATTTTACCGATCAAATATAATATATGCAAAAAGTATATATAAAACATAAAAGATAGTGCTGGAAAAAAAAATACGTTACATATATTTTTCATACGCTATATATTCAAGATATATTTCACATAGGAATTATAATATTTGTGAAATATATATCATTTTCATGTGAAATATATGAAATATATTTCACATATTCTTTTTGCATGAATTTAATCGACATAAATTTCCGTGGAAGTTTTTACTGAAAAATCCAGGGATTCAGACAAACTCCCGAGTATTTTTTAGTCGTGATAAGCAACGTGATTGATCAAAAATATTTGTTTTAAGACCTTTTTTCAGAATTTTCGTCGCCATTTTTTTTTTTTACGAATTCAATTCTATGATTCCTTTTGTATATAAATAAAAAGGCTAAAAAAAGATTTACTGATGAGAGACCCGGAAGTCGACGAGGAAAATTTTTATCATTGTCGGTTTTTAATAATGGCTGTTATACCTCCACCGGAATTCAGATTCGTGTGGGCTAAGGAGGATCTTGAGAATATTATCGTTATGTTGGAAAAGTGCGTCTCCTCTTTGCAACAAAAAATATAGATATATTAAATATAAATATAAATATATATATATATTATACAAACACAGTGAAAATGTGAATAACGATCAATCGAAGAGAAATATTCTAACGCATATATGAAATCTACAAGCATATTTACTTGCGAAAATTCACGCGCTTTTTAAGGCCATATAATCAGGTGGTCGAAAAAGCGTTTTTTTAAAACCGTAATGATTGTATTTTCACAGGATTCTGGTATTTCTTAAAGTAGCATATCAAGAACAATCCTTAATTCTTTGTGCAAAAATATATATATGGCGACCAATGCCATTCAAAATCGAGTCATCGAAAATTAAAAAAAAAACCGAACATATTTCGTTACTATATTATACCGCCATTTTGTTTCAATTCTTGAAAAGTCTTCAAAGTGTGAGTCATGATTTTTTCGAAAAAATTTGCATTTTTCATTCATCAGATGAAAAGTACATAAAAAAAATCCTTTGAGCATATACTAAATTCGTTCATCGAAAACAATCTCAATAAATTTCAGAAATATGCACCAACTTTGAAAATGTAGTTTCAAGAAAAACGCTGCAACTCTGTTATAGTTATATCTTTTGACACAAAAAAATTATTGACTGTTCTTATAATGTTACTATTTGACATATCAAACACAAAAACACGCTTTTTTCGACCATTTGACTAACTATAAGTCCCTAAACGAGAAATTTTATTTTGTTTAATATTATTGCCTACTTCTTTTTCGACTAGCAGTTTTTAATAGCTTTATATATTTTTTCTATTCATATTTTTTTTCAGTAGGAAATTGTGGAGAACGGATGGTAATTTTCTTAGATGGATAAAAAAAATTACGTATTAAAAACTTTTGCTGAATTTTTTGAAACTTGCGTCAGTTTACAAAGTCTGAACTATTTCAATGCAAATAGATCATATATAAAATATTGAAAAAGAATGTCAATGATGAAAAAGTATGTCACCGTTTAGTTAAAATAACGTAAAGTTACTTACAAAAAGGTCAAACATTTATGATACTTTTCTACATTTTTTTATGCGAAGGCCAATTTTAGTGCAAACAAATCCGATTTATAAATTGTACGAATTTTCTTCAAATGTTCGAAGATAAAAAAAATACATCGCCATTTAGGCGCATTTTCTTCCTATTCGAAAAAAAGTAAATCTCAAAAATAAAGGAAAACATGAAAATAACAAATTACAGGGCCCAAATTTAGCTCAAATATCTTAAATTCGGATAAAAAATTTCAAGTTTTCATGAAATAAAAAAAAAAATTCAAGAATTTCCCAAATAAACAAGAATTACAAAAACTACTTGAAGTATAATTTCGGTGCAAATAACACAAATTTGGAAATAAAAATATTAAACGTTTATGAAACTTATCGAAATTTTGATAGTTAAAAAACTGAGTTAAGAAGGCTTGACATTAGTCAAATCAGTGCTAAGCTAAGAAAAAGTTTTTATAATTTCTGGTGGTTTAATGGATCTTCCGAGGAGCTACTCGCGTAGTTGAATCAGTTCGCAATATGTATTAGTACATTCACAGCCGTGATTTTAATTAAAAAATCGATTGATACTTGTGTGACGATCGAAAGGTCGTTTAAATAATTATTACAAGTGTGGAGTCCAAAATATATGTATTAGCAAAAGGTGATGAGGAGGAGTGCACGTTACAGTTGTTCGGATAGAAGTGAAGAGATTGAATGCCCACACGCTGGGTCCGTTGAGTTGGGCCCTTGGGCCCGCTGCGTATCCCTGCGCCAGTGATAAGGCGGCCGTCGCGCGCTTGGATGCTGCGCGGCGGTCGCCCTGAGCGTGGGATCGCTGATGCAGCATTTTATATAAAGAAAGATTGAATATTCAATATTAAGGGACCGTTACACTCCCCCTCTTTAAAGAATCAATGCTCCCGCATTGAGGGGTTTACAAAAAAAGAATGAAGTTCCGTGTGACTCTATATAACACAAGTGTGGTATGAATGGTTTTGGTAGTGTTGGAATGTGTATGTGTTTATTTATGTGTAGTTCTTCTTTCTTCTTGTTTCCTTCTATTGAATGTTTTCCGTCCTTTTATTTCTCCGTTGGTTGTCGTGAATATGTGTTGCCGTGATTCTTCTTCTTTTTTTCTTTCCTATTGTCCGTTCGTTTAGGCACTTTCCTTTCGCCTTGTTTCCACTTTGTCCAAAAATTCTTTTTTTTTTTGTTTCTTTTGAAAAATAATTTCCGGCACTTGTTCACTTGTTCCTTTTTTTTTGTATATATATATATTTTATTGTTATAGTTTATTTACTTGTAAAGAGAAAAAAAACAATATATTTTTCTTCACTTGTGCACTTCACTTAAAAAAAAAAATTTCGATTTATATATATATATATAGCGCGCGGTTTTTGTGTCCGCCACTTCTGACACCAATTGTGACGATCGAAAGGTCGTTTAAATAATTATTACAAGTGTGGAGTCCAAAATATATGTATTAGCAAAAGGTGATGAGGAGGAGTGCACGTTACAGTTGTTCGGATAGAAGTGAAGAGATTGAATGCCCACACGCTGGGTCCGTTGAGTTGGGCCCTTGGGCCCGCTGCGTATCCCTGCGCCAGTGATAAGGCGGCCGTCGCGCGCTTGGATGCTGCGCGGCGGTCGCCCTGAGCGTGGGATCGCTGATGCAGCATTTTATATAAAGAAAGATTGAATATTCAATATTAAGGGACCGTTACACTTGCAAATGTCCGATGTTATGTTTTTTCATGTAATTGTTCAAAAGAATAAACTATAGTAATAGTACAGATTTTTTCTAGTATTAGTTGTTCAAGAGTTAGTAATTTGTATGTCTGATTTTAGATTATGATAGAGTGATCAAATGGTTGTATGTTTTGAACTATTAATACTATAAAAAAATCTAGACAGTTTAATCTTCGATAAAACTGGATGAAAAAAACATGACATCGAATATTTGCAGATATCAATCGATTTAATTTTCATATCACAGCTGTGAATGTATTTGTATATTAAGAATTAATCCCGCTACTTGAGTAACACCTCGGAACAGTTTAGTAAACCACCCGAAATTTTAGAAACGCTTTTAAAAACTTAGAACTGATTTTACTAGTTAAAAGCGCCCCAACCTCTTTAAATACAAAAATTGTAAAGATGCAGTTTCTTAGAATTACAAGAAAGAAACGTACAGCGTAATTTTGGCGCAAATAACTCAGGTGTTGAAAAAAGCTCTGCAAACTTTTTTTTTTTTAGTTTTTTTTTTTTCGCCAATACTTTTGTTCTGTGTTGTTAATAGGAGGAATCGTGCTCGATTGGTCCACGGATCGAGGGCAAAAGTGGAGAAATGTGTGCCAAGTGGAACATACGAGCCTTCGAATTTTGTTGCTTGCCCTTGTTCCGATTAATTGCTCGTGGTTAGATGTTATTTACGTACTATAGTCTATTCTATTTCTGTACTACCTGTAGGTAAAGTTACTATAAGTATATGTTGGAAACGTTGTTGGATGTGCTCTGTACTATATCTCTCTCGTCTGTGAATATTTAAAGAAGAGTCTAATATATACATTCTACCCTCTGGGAAATTAATCTCTAACGCTAATTTATCCCAAAAACAAATAATTTCGCTACAAAGATGTGTAGTTCAACAAAACAATCTCAAAAGAAGAGAAAATTCAACGTTCAACAAAAAGTTCAACGTTTAAAAGGGTTTCGCCGTTCGTCAAGGGTTAAAACTGTAGTCAATTATTCGATTCATAAGCGTGTAAAAATATGCAAATTTGTTGTATTAATTTTGTAATTGGAAAAAAAGAATAAGTCGAAAAATTAAAAACTCGAATTATTAGAAAAATGGAAAACAATTGAATGACACCAAACAACTTTCCGTGATTATCTTGAAAGTTTTTGTATACCTAAAATCTTGCAAATCGAAAAATTCGACCCGATAAGGCCTTAAGGATGTAGGAGCGCTGGACTTGGTATGAAACTAGGTTTTGAAAATGTTGTATGTTTGTATAGTCGGGATGTTATATTTTATGTTTGTCAAACATTAAGGTTCTGCATCGACCAAAAATCGAGCGAAATATTAATCGACGAAGTCATTCATTTTACACTTCCATTCAAGAGATCACATGTGTCAAAGTTAGATGCCGTTAGGAAAAAAATATAGTTCGCAATAATATCTCTATGTTATAAAAAGATCTTGCCGCCGCTGCCATGTCAAAAATCGAGGGAGTTCCCGAGCGGTATCAAATTAGACATGGAATTTTAAGCGAGTGATATGAAGTTGGATGTAGAATTTTAGACGAATAGTGTCAAGTTGATCATGGATTTTTAAGCGCGTGGTATTAAGGAGATTCGAATGTTTCACACTAGTCAAATCAGTGGTATATTTTGGTAATCGTTTCATTAAAGTTTAATGCATTAAATAACTGTAGTGAAGCGTTGATTTGTATTGAAGCATGTACACTTAACCGGAAGAAACATTAATAGTGACGGATTTGCAGAAAGATTAACTGATTAACGTCACTTTCTGATGGGATACATTTTCGTTTAATTTTTTCGAAGAATAATCTAATTTTTTGCCAATTTTGATCAGTGATGGCTCATTCTCTTTCTTAAAAGATGCCCTACAAATTGACCGGCTGGATATTTGATATTGTTGATCCTTTAACAATTACAGTGGAACCTCTCATAGCGTACATAATGCGGGGACATGTACGCTAAGTGAAGAACCAATCAGGCATGCGAAACTTTCGTGCCTCTCACTCTTATGAAATCGTCCAATCACAGCGATAAGATGTGCCCCTCCATTTACCGATGTACGCTACGAGAGTGTACGCTAGGAGAGGTTCCAGTGTATAGCTATTTTTTTATGAAATTAATTTTATTTTTGTTAAACAACAGGTGATAATTAGAATAGAATAGAATTTATTTCCACCGTACGGCTCTTGCGCCTTTTACAGGTCCATTCTTACATACTAATCCTTAAACACAATAGGAACATTGGTTACAATTAGCATCACAGGGCTTTTCATGTTTTATAAACTAACATTGTTCCAACGACTTTTAATAATAATACTTTTTGTAACGCATGCATGAGAAGTGCTACTTCTCGTGCCTGCCGCGCGTGGCGTAAGTGGCGAGCGAGCGATCATTATACGCAGGTTGGGAAGTTAATGGCACGAGTCCCAAGAGTATCACAGCTGTCTGTGGTACGAGTGCGGCGTGTGCGATCAACTTTACAACCGTCGTATGATGATCGCTCTCTCGGTCTGTATCGCATAATACTTTTTGTGACAAATGCATGAGAAGTGCTACCGAGTGTAATGTCGCGCGCGTGTGAGAAGTGAATCCCGTGCGAGAAGTAAAATAGCATCGATGACCGTAAAGCGCCACTTACGCCACGCACGGCAGCCACGAGAAGTAGCATTTCTCATGCATGCGATCTTTTCTTTAACTTAGTCCGCTTAACTCCTCCCCCCACCCCTTCTTAACTAGGTGTTTTGTGTTTCCTAGACTATATCCCCGTCCCCGTTCTTGACCTGATCATTCCCACGAAGGACTTCACGTACTCGCATACTTCCAGAATTAAGTTACCTTTCAGAGTTTCCTCGGTTAGCCGACGCAGATCGTCCCCTACTTTCGCCTCTCTCCAATCATCAACTTCACGTACCCATTTTTAAAATTTATTTTCCCTCTGGCTACCTCGCATTGCCAAATGTGCTCTAGACTCTCCTCCAGGTCACACACCCCACACTTCCATCTTCTGAAACCCTTTTATCCCACTTTTCCAATCTTTCCACATCTCAATCTTGCCTATTGCTTCTTCAAGTCCCCTCTAATGTCCCTTTCCTTCCAATATGATTCTGCTTCTACCCCTATTTTATCCCTTTGTACAGTGCATTGTAAGTCGAGTTATCCCCTTTGGTTCAATCCATTTGAGTATCTTGCTCCTTTCTCCTTTGCATTCCTTCCATCAGGTATTTCTCTATCATTCCGTGGTTTGCACCCCCCTTCCAAATCAGTTGGATGGTCTTACCTCCATCATTGCCTTCTTGAATTCTGTACCCCATTTCGACGGATTTTCATTTAAAATACCTCTTATTTCTTCGGCAAGGGCCCGACTCTACACCTCCCAACTCTGCACAAAGACAAGTCGACACAAAAATCTACACACGTTGAGTTGCCTGCGTGTACAGTCATTCGTGTCGACTTGTCTTTGTGCAGAGTTGGGAGGTGTAGAGTCGGTCCCTTGCCATTTCTTCCCTTAAACGTACCTTTGGCCATCTTTCTGCCTTCATTTTTAATATATTTAGGATATAATTACCCGTCTTTCTCGTTGCCTCTATCTCCACGCTGCGCCTCCCAGCCTCAAGTTTCCAAATGTAAAATCAGGAGTATTTCTCGCAACCCCCAACGCCATTTTCTCCAGTCTACCTTGCAATTTCTCCATCTCCTCTCTTCTCTTCCAACCCCAAATTTCCACACCATACAATGCCCCCGCCTTTACTAGTGAGTCCATTAATTGGAGTCTTTCCTTCAATTTATCTATCTTTGCTCGCTTCAAGATTCCCCACACCGAATTTGCAGCTTTCGTGGCTTTCCTGACCAGCTTCCGCAAATGTTTCTCTCCTGTGTTTCTCGTTGAAAACCAATACCCCAGATATTTAAATTCGTTAACAACTTCGATCTTTTTCCTCTGAAATTTCCATCCATCTTCCTTCTTTAGGCTCCCACCGTTTCTGAAAACCAGGTGATAATTATTAAACCATCAATAATATTAAACATCCAGCCGGTCAATTTGTAGAACACCTTTTAATAAAAAGAATGAGCCATCACTCATCAAAGTTGACAAAAAAAAAAGATTATTCTTGGAAAAAACGGAACGAAAACGGATCCCATTGGAAAGTAACGTTAATTAGTTAATATGTATGCAAATCCGGCAGTATTAATCTTGCTCTGGGTTAAGTATACATGCTTTAATTCAAACTACTTTCTACTATTGTTATTTAATGCATTAAATTTTAATGAAACAATTTAAAAAAATTAGCACTGATTTGACTAGTGTAAAACGGTCGAACATCCTTAAGGGGCAACACCAC
Source organism: Ephialtes manifestator (assembly GCA_963970395.1). Lineage (NCBI taxonomy): Eukaryota > Metazoa > Arthropoda > Insecta > Hymenoptera > Ichneumonidae > Ephialtes > Ephialtes manifestator. Next base: position 9,082,093 of record OZ019968.1, on the reverse strand, counting down.
TTTGGTACACCTTTTTTTGACAATTTTTGGTGGGTAAATAATCGAAATGAAAAATTCGTTCAAAGAACTTTATTATACAATTAGTGAACTGTACGTTTTTTTTTTTCATAATGGCGAACATGGGAGTCCGTCGTAGGCCGTTATTTTTCCGTTGACGCTCAAACAGGCGGACAGTTTTCTCGTACATGATCAAAAGTATCCTATAAAGAGGATCTCATACCCTACAACTAAAAACCAAAGCTTTTTTTAAAGTACATATTAGTAGGTGTAGTACGTAGGGATTTTAAAAAATGATGCACATTTGAAAAAAACTTTCGATTTTGAAAAAAAATTGTTAGTAAATTGTTTACAAATAAGACAGTTTACGCCAAATAAAAAAATCCGCTACGTACTACCTTTGAGAATATGAAGGTACAGTCAAAATTTGAAACCAATCCATGCAACCGTTTTTGAATAATATATTCGCCCAGTATGAAAAAAGTGGTTTCGAGAAAAACGCGTTTAAAGTTTTACCAGCACTTACCAGATTCGGTGAATGTCATATAAGATTTGTATTTTTTGCCCACAACAGCTTGCGATATAGCGAAGAACACTGCTAAAAAATTCAAAATTCGGTAATCAAAGCCTTTTTATGTTTCAAAGTCATAAGGATCAATTGCTATTCATTTTCTAGCCGATGTGTTAACCTTCTCCATTTCGTAACGATTCAACGGCCGCCGCTCGATAATTGAATCTTTAACATTTTTTTTTCACCATACGACCAACTGCATATTTTTTTATGATTCTAAAGTATTGTCTGAACCGAAAAAAAATCGTTTTTTTTTCCAAAATCCTACAGTGGTGTTACACCTTAAGTGGGCCATGTTATTTTAAGCAAGTGGTATCAATTTAGCCATCGAATTGAACGAACGGTGTCACGTTGTTTATGGAATTGAAGAGCGAGCGGTGTCAAATTGGCCATTGAATTAAAGCTTGAGCGGTGTCAAGTTATCTATGGAATTAAAGGGCAAATTATGTCAAGTTGGTCATGGAATTGAAGGACGAGCGATGTCAAGTTGCCCGCGTAGAAAAAAAAGTATCTTGTGAAGAATCTTAAAAAAAAGTCTTGAAAGAATCTTTAAAGGAATATAGCGGCATCGTACGAAACACTGATATTCAATACTCCGCTAGATGGCGAGCGGTCGAAACGTTTCTCGCAAGTGACTTGAAGCCTGAACGTATATAAGACTGCAAAGCTGTCCTGAGTTCGGCTATACACGAGGGGTTACCCTTCGTTGACGTACCGAAATGTACTGTCTCGACACCAAGGGAAAGCAACAACAGGTTTCGCTCGATTCCTCTGAAGAATTTCATTATGATTCTTTCAACGATTTTTATGTTTAATGGACGGAATCTTTTCACGATTCTCTTAAGGTAGTCTGTTCATATTAGCTAGTCAAATCAGTGCTAAATTTTTAATCGCGTTTCTACACATTTTGGTAGTTCTGCAGAGTGGCTTGCTCACCAGCATTAGTTCTTAATATATTGTTATGAATATAGAGATTAGGTCTTATAGGAACACACGGTATGACGATCGACAAACGAATACTTGATATACTTCACAGTAAACGTGACAGAAGAAGTCTTGACAGGACTTTGACTGCGAGCAGACGTGCGAACAAAAACGTTAAAGATAAATAGAACTCTTTGTAATTAATAATATCCGCCCCACAAACAAATATCCGCTTTGTTCATTCGCTCGGTCGTAACAATATAAATCCACCCACAGACACGGTTTTTAATTAAAATACCCTAATACAAACAAATGTCGGATGAGGTTGTTGTCATCCAGTTTTATATTAGAAAAAACCATAATTTTTGTCAAACTTTGACGAACGATAGCTGATTTTGTTTATTAAAAGATGCTTCATTGATTGACCGGAGACATTTTCTTATAGTATTCTTTGTAAGAAAATTGCAACCGTTTTTTATCTACTCTAACCTATCATCAGATTTACACATGCTTGTAACTTGTGAATAACTAATACTAATACAGAATTTGTTCGGTCAATCAATGAAGCATTTTTTAACAAACAACCTAAGCTATTGCTCGTTATAACTAGATTAATATTGTGGTTTTTTCTAATATAAAACTGGATGACAACAACCTCATCCGAAATTTGTATGTATCAGGGTATTTTTATTTCAATCCGTGTCTGTGGATGGATTTATATATTAAGAACTAATGCTGATGAGCAAGTCACTCTGCAGAACAGTCGGCAAAACTACCCAAATGTGTAGAAACGCGATTAAAAATTTAGCACTGACTTGACAAGCTAATGTGAACAGACTACCTTAAAGACGCTTTTCAAGATTCTTTCGAAGATTCTTTGAAAGATTCTCAGAACGCTTTCGGATAGAAAGAATCTTGAAAAGAATCGTGGAAAGAATCTTGCTCCGGATCCTATACGTGATTCTTTTCAAGATTCCTTTAAAGATTCTTTCAAGACTTTTTTTAAGATTCTTTAAAAGATTCTTCACAAGATTCTTTTTTTCTGCGCGGGTGGGCATGGAATTGAGGAACTTGGCCGACAAACTTTAACTTATACAATATCTCTTTGTACAGATCGATTGCAGGTCTTTTGGAAATGTTTGTAGGATTAATTAGAACATTTTTCGGGTAACGATTAGTCTAAATTATAAAAAATAAAAATTTACATTAATTTAGCCGATTTTTTTTTCACTTCTCAGCAATTCCAAGTTGGCAAATCGACGTGGAATCGTTTGTAGGTAATGATCGTCATGATTGACTATTGAATTGATTGAATTCCCATTGAGTAACGAAGCTTGGCAATTCAAAATTCTTCACGGCTAATTTACCACGGTCATATGACCGGCGCGTAAAAATAGCACGAAATAGTTTTTTCGCTATTTTGATCGAATAATGATCCGACAAATATAATAATTGAATTATTCATGATCTACAAACGATTCCGCGACGATTCGTGACTTTGGAATTGCTGAGCAAAACTCCAGTTAAGGGGAGAGAGACAAGTAAAAAAAATTGATTTTGGAAATTCAATATCATCCAAATCCTATTGCATATAAAAATGTCCAATGCAGTATATTGTTGGTGCTCGATGAAAGGATTTTTTATTGTTGTCTGACTTGCATATGCTTTTCAATATTATCTTAAGCAAAGTTCTTAGGTTTCCCATTCTGCGCATGATTCAGATCAAACTACTAGGCAGATTGGAATGATTGACATCTTATTTTCTTCTTCATTAAAAGATACACCGGCTAAATGGAGCAAACTATTTTTTTTTCATTCTGAAAGCAAAGTTAATCACCTATTTAGAAAATAGCATAAAATTTATTTATTAGTAATTATGTCACTTACAAAATATTACCTTTTATTAACATTTGCTTCATTTAGCCGGTGTATCTTTTCATGAAGAAGAAAATGAGACGTCAACCATTCCAATCTGTCTAGTAGTTTGATCTGAATCATGCGCAGAATGGAAAACCTAAGAACTTTGCTTCAGATAATATTGAAAAGCATATGCAAGTCAGAAGACAGTAAAAAATCCTTTCATCTAGTACCAACAATATAGTGCGTTGGGCATTTTTATATGCAACAGGATTTGGATGATATTGAATTTCCAAAATCAATTTTTTTGACCTGACTCCCTCCCCTTAAATTATATGTAAGTGCTGCTATCATTCGAGTTTATAATTTACGATTGGGAATAATGGATTGACTAGCTCGTGGCGATCCTTAAGTTCAAAGGTCTATAGGTCGAAAAAAAATTTCTGAACAATCTTTTTCAGAAATTTTCCGGACTATAGCGTGTGCACATGATCGTCACTGTGAACGTCACAATCTGACCACCACAGATTACGTCAGACGCTTTTTATACTGATTTGATTGCAGACCGATGGACGCAACATTCGACATAAACACGTCATCAACCAGTCGTCCGATTTTTACTTCGTACCTGGCAATTCCGTCTATGAAATTGATAGGTTGATTGCAAAACGGATATCAAGCATAAAGGGGCTATCTTTTCTTTATTGAAGTTGTTTTTTATAGTAATTCAATGTAAAGAAATTTCCGGGTTTGAATTTGAGCTAAATTTAAAGGAAAAGGTTACGATTTAATGGAACTTTGAATTTTTTTAAAAGTTCTTGCGTATGTCAAAAATTAATATACTGAGAATCGTACCTGGAATCTGAAAAGGGACAGGGATGCGGTCTTGATTCATATACTGGCAAAACGTCAGTCAAACGCCGAATTTTTTCATGATTCTAGGATTCTGGAATCTCAGCTTCTTTCCAAAATTCGTTGGAGAGTCTATAAAAGCATAAAATTTATCCCTGATTCTAAATAGCCTCTCCTAGATTCTAAATAATCTATCCTAAATTTTAAATGAATTCCCCAGATTCCAAATAACTTATCCCAGGCTCTAAATAACTTAACCCAAATTCTAAATAATCTATCTCAGATTTTAAATAATTTCCCCAGATTCCAAATAACTTATCCAAGACTCTACATAATCGATTCCAGATTCTAAATAACTTATGCCAGATTCTAAATAATCTATCCTAGATAATACAGACCTAATCACATCTTTCTCTAAAATTATTTAATATCACTTTTGTCAAACATTTGAGCTTTCGAATACAATCGAAATATTTATTTCTGAAGTGGACTTCGATGTGAGTCGAAACGTAAAGGAGGAAAAGTTATAATTTTTTCATCCTACGACCGACCATTGCCGCATAAAACTCATCTACAATTCTAAAAATTGTTTACGAACCTATCAACTCAAATCTATCCTAGATTCTAAAGAATCTATCCCAACTTCGTTCATTCGCAAAAAATTCAAATCTGTAAATATATCGAATCTATCCTAGGTTACCTCCGGCATTCTAGAAAATCTATCCCAGCTTCATTCATCCGCAAAAATTTGAAATCTGCAAATCTAACCCTGCTTCGGGTGGGGGTGAAAATAGTGAATGACCAAAAAAGCGAATAGCTAAAATAGCGAATTTGAAAATAAGGAACGTCTAAATATAGAATGGCCATAATTACGAATTTCGCTATTTTAGTCATTCGATATTTTGACTATTCGCTATTTTTGTTGCATTTTAATAATATGAGGGTCAAAATGGCGAATGATTAAAATAGCGAATGGCTGAAATAGCGAATCTCATAATGATGGCCATTCTAGATTCAGACGTTCCTTATTTTTTAATTCGCTATTTTAACCATTCGCAATTTTGGTCATTTGCTATTTTGATCCCCACCCCCTGCTTCATTCCAAAAGCCGCCCGAAAAATTTGTGGTACCCCAAGTAGCACAAAGCAAAGGATATCTATTTGGTATACGAAAAGGTATGTTAATTTCTGTCCAAATTATATCTTTTGGATTTGGATATCTTTTAGACGTTCTTAAGATATCCAAATCCAAAAAAATATCATTTGGACGGAAATTAATATACCTTTTCGTATACCAAATAGATATCCTTTGTCTTTGTGCTACTTGGGACGTTTCACCGACAAATCATTTCGCCGACCGTAAATGATCCACATAACGTACTTTTCGATTAAACGATTTGTCGGTCAAGTGGTATCGGATAAATGTTTGTTGGTAAAATGATCGGCTTGCAGGCAGAGCCTTACAGATGCCTAATACTTATAGAAATAAAGATGATGAGCTCTATAATTATGATTTCATAATAATAACATGTAGTGTTTATAATACGATGACTAAACTTTTGAATAGCTGCAAGAATTATTATTGCTTCCTCATAGAGGAAGCTTTGTTTTCATGAACATTTTTTTTTCGAGATTTTCATGTCAGTACAGTCAGAATGGGCCAAAAGGTCGAGAAAAGTGATTTAGAAAAAATGTCTGTGTGTGTGTGTGTGTATTTTACACGATCGAAAAATGTAAACCTTTATAACTCGGGAATGCCTTGAGATATCAAGCTGAAATTTGGACTATAGATAGAGGGATCAAGCCTCATCATTCATACAGATTTTTGTTAAGATCCACTTCATCGTTAAATTATTACGCATTTTTTAATTTTTTGAAAAATGTCTGTTTACGCGATAACTGTTTCAATTTTCGAGATATTGATCTTAAAATTGGTATGAATGTGAGCTTTCATACGCCGGTGATCGCTATTGAATTTGGTTAAGATCGGTTGAACCGTTAAAATTTTATGATGTTTTGAATTCTTCAAAAAAATTGACATTATCGCTCTATTGTAACTTTTGCAAAACTTAAGATAGCGAGCTCAAATTTTGTATATAAATAAAACAATATTCAGCCATTATATATGGGTCATTCCACGGGATTTCGCACAAAAAAAACCCGACCGACTCCAATTTTCGCCTAATTTTTTTTATATTGTTGACTATGTCAAACGGAGCATCTGTGAATTTTTTGAGAATTTTATTCTTATATTTCGACGAGCCATAAAATAAAAGGTGAAAGAAATGAAAAAAAAATCTGACGTCAAGTGGAATAATGATATCGACAAAAATAACTAGTTCAACACAGTTTACGGTAAAAATAATCAAAATAAAAAATAAACATAACTTCTATTTTATTTATGTCTTCTACCAAGAAAAGGTACCATTTCGTTAATTTGGCCCTCTCCGATTTCAATACAAAAAATCCCGAATATACTACATGGAGTCCCAAACATTTTAAGTACAAGCCCAAGATGGAGAACGCATTTTACCCATTTTTAAAAAAACATTTCGGGTAATTGATTTTTTAAATTTTCTTACAATCTTCTGCGTATTTTTTTATGTAATTGGTAATATTAAAAGGAGCTTATGTGATTTTTTTCATAATTTTATATGTAGATGTATTCGATTCATTAAATGTAATCGAATTACAAATTTTTTAAATTTTAAAAAAAGAAAGCGATCAGCTGATCGCTTTCTTACTCACTCAGTGGCCGCTCGAGCGCTGGCGTCGCGAGATTCGCCTGGGGTACGCCTGGGGCGTGCGATCAGCTGATCGTCTCGTTACGCACGCAGTGGCCGCTCGAGCGCTAGCGTCGCGAGATACGCCTGAGGCGTATAGTAATTTTGTTATTTTTTTAACTTAATCGGAGAGGTCCATATAAGTGAAATGGTACCTTTTTTGTAAAAGACGCAACGTAAATAAAATTTTTTAAATTTGTAATTCGATTACATTTAATGAATCGAATACATCTACATATAAAATTATGAAAAAAATCACATAAGCTCCTTTTAATATTACCAATTACATAAAAAAATACGCAGAAGATTGGAAGAAAATTAAAAAAATCAATTACCCGAAATATTTTTTTAAAAATGGGTAAAATGCGTTCTCCATCTTGGGCTTGTGCTTAAAATGTTTGGGACTCCATGTAGTATATTCGTGATTTTTTGTATTGAAATCGGAGGGGGCCAAATTAGCGAAATGGTACCTTTTCTTGGTAAAAGACATAAATAAAATATAAGTTATGTTTATTTTTTATTTTGATTATTTTTACCGTAAACTGTGTTGAATTACGAAAATTTTGACCTAGTTATTTTTGTCGATATCATTATTCCACTTGACGTCAGATTTTTTTTCATTTTTTTCACCTTTTATTTTATGGCTCGTCGAAATATAAGAATAAAATTCTCAAAAAATTCACAGATGCTCCGTTTGACATAGTCAACAATATAAAAAAATTAGGCGGAAATTGGAGTCGGTCGGGTTTTTTTTTGTGCGAAATCCCGTGGAATGACCCATATGTATAATTTAGTGACGAACGGTATGAAATTTTTGATTTTATGGAATGTTGAATTATTTTTAAAAATATACATTATCACATTCACTTTCGAAAACGCTCTAATAATCACGAAATAACGTAATAACGAAATAGAAAAAGCGAATCCACAACATATATATTTATCTAATTAAAACAAGAATGCAAAGTAGAATGTTGCACATTGCTTGCTCGTTATTTTTCGCGTTTTACAAAGCTTCCTCTATGAGGAAGCCAAAAATTGAATAACATACTTTCTCATAGAGGTAGCTTTGTAAGAAGCGAAAAATAATGAGGAAGCAATGTGCAAGGTTCTACTTTGCATCTTTTTTTTTTTAAATAAAATTTCATGGTAATTTTTTTGAAAAAATGCAGAAACATAATTAATGCATTAAGAAAGCAGTGCATTAATTATCTCTTCCATTTTTTCCACTATTTCTTCCAATATTTAAGCGAAAATTAGTATTTTTTGCAGCTATTCAAATATTTACACTCTATTTTATAATCACTACATATTATTATTATGAAATCATAATTACAAAACAAACTGTACTGTAAACTATACTTCATGAATTATTGCGGATTTACAACTCTGCTTGACTCTGCTTTGAATCGTGTAAACTTTGTAAAGTTATTTTACATACACTCATTCAAATAGAAATTTGCTACAGGACCCAACCAATGTTCAGGAGTGACATGTGGATTTTTTTTGCATCATATACATTAAACATTCCGTCCTTAGGGAAGAAGTAAAAGGATCCAAGTATTGTCCGTAAGACAACAAAAAGTAAAAAAAAAACAACAGTTGTTGGTCATACTTATATTCAAAATATAAGGTACGTATCGCGATTCACTTACATCATTCGTTGTTGCGTTTCCTCTAAATCTCTCATCAAAAACAAAATCAACATTTTTTCCTTTCCTTGTGCCGTCGTAACATTTTTTTCTTTTTTTTTTCTTTTTAATCAACAAACATCAACAAGTTTAAAATACGCTGACACGTTTTTCTCTCTCTTTTTTTATACAGTTAAAATATATGTTAGGCATCGTTCTTTTCTTCCGCAGAATTATTACATATATATATACAATGAGTTCTCGAAAGTTTTTAACAGACTTTAACCCTCCGTTGTCAAGCTGCGTTAAAATGACCAAATTATTTTTTAAATAGCTGCTATTGCAAAACTATTAGGTTGGCACACATGAAAAGATTATGGGACATTGCTGAATATGTTTTCATAATAATAATCTAATCAAATGAAAATATGAAACAAAAAAAAGAAAAGATTTTCGATAAAAAATAAGTAAAGGAACATTATAATTTTTTATACTTTATAGTCTTTGCAGTAAGAACTTTTGCGATTTTTTTTGCACGAAATTAAGACAACAAAATACGAACAATTAATTGCATGAGTTGTTTCAGGAGAATTTTTTTTCTCACTAAGAATAAATGCAATTATTTTTCTATCTACAATTTCAACTTAAAAAAAATGTTCTTTGCCTTTTATTCCCAATGCAAATCTATCACAATTTTTTAAATTTTGGGCCGGGAAATTTGTTTGACACTCTAAATTGCATTTGATTTTTTAATGATGATTTTTACTGATGAAAAAATAAACTTCGATTTTTCAGTCTAAAATGGTAGAAAAAAACAAAAATGTTGTTCATTTTTGTTTATGAAAAAAAAATGTAAGAAATTCCGTAGGAAAATTATTTGTAACGGTATTTTGCTTATGGAAATCCCCTATAACAAATAATCAAGAGTCGCCGTAGCAACTCGACGCCAAGTTAAAAAAAAATTAATAGTTCTTTTTTACGTGGATTTCCGACAATTTTATTTTTTTTTGCTCCTCGGAATTCTCCGCTATAACGAAAACAAAGTTATAAACAATCAATGGCACTCGATTTTGATACAATTTTAAACTGCGAAAAAAAGAAAAAAAAATGTTATGTAAAATAATGGGAAAAAAAGAAAGAAAAACGCCGTTCTTTATTTTTTTCTCGATAAAAAAATATGTGCACAAAAACCCCACATTCCAATATGACAAACTGAAGGCCTTCCATATTTTTTGAGTATAAAATTCCTACAATTTTAAATATTTGTGTCTGGAATTTTCTATGCTATTTATTTAGTGAGAAAAAAATTAATATTTTAAATCTTTAATTGCAATTTAAGGAAAAAAATAGTTCCTTTAGTACACGTTTAAAAAAAAAAGAATAATCAGTCATTTTTACACAGGATGACTACCGAGGGTTAACGTTGCACAATTTTATCTTCCTACTCCTCTCCTCGGCCTATCTTTCAATCATCTCTCTTTTTTTTGTTTGTTTGTTACTCTTTAATTTCCTCTTTGAGTGTACGACTCTGGATCATAAGTACGCAGGCTTAGGAAGCGTAGCGAGAAGCAACAGAGCAGAAGATGCAGCAGCTTTAATTCGTCTAAATGGGAACAAATTGACGGACTGTTAAACTTTAAACATCCTCTATTGTAATAAAATCTGCTACGTGCTGCGAGTTTGTGTTGCGTCCCGCTCACGAGGGCCAATTTTGCTCAGACTTCTTTCTACAGGCTTGTGACGCATATATTTTTTTTTGTTTTCGCGACAATTTCGCTATATTTTGCACGTGGAATTTCTACGAATGGCGAAGATGTGCCAAAAAAGAAAAAAAAAATAGACACAAATAGCGAAATTTTATTTTTTAACAGACAAGATTTTTCTGCTATTTACGTCTAATTTACTTTGGGTTCTATTCAAGTTGAATTCTGCATAAATTTTTTAACAGTATTTCTATTATTATTTGTATTTTACTGAAATATTAACGCACGAAAATTTTAAAATCCTCATGCAGCTTTTGTTCAGTTCATGATGTTCGGGTCTATTCGTCAGCTTAGGTTTTTTTTAAGCTGCATTTTGTTGTTAATGAGTTTGTGAACATCTACAAAAAATATCAGCGAGATCCATTGTAAAATTAATAAGTAGTGAATTTGAGGAGATTGAAGGTTATGAAAAATCAGTGCTAAATATTTTTCACCGTTTTTACAAAGATTTACGGATTAATTTAACAGGATGAACGTGTTGTATAAAGCAATGAAAAATTCGCATCTGCGGCTTTGCAAAAAATATGAGCCGATTTATAGCAATTTTTTTTTTAAGTTTCGGTTTTCTTTCGTTTTTTAAAGAAATAATATGCAAATTTTTACCAATTTTCTTACGGCATTATTTGGTTTTTTTAAAAGATGTTGCAGAAAATGATCGTCCAGATATTTAATAGTGTTAATTGTTTGAAAATTATACACATCAAGCCGTAATTTTTAAAGTTTTGGAGCGTATTTCGAGAAACATAATCAACACTTAAAGTGGCAACAAATTTACGGATTATTCACCGACCAAAATAAGAAAACAAATAACAATTACAAAAATTTTTTGTTGTGAACTGAAATCGCCTATTTTTTTAAACCCACAATTTATAAGGAATTTTCCATTTTTAAATATTTTTGTAGTTAAGCAATTTCAATGCTATTTTTTCTAACACCATTCGATCAATAATCCTGAAAATCTTTGTAAGAAATATAGAAAACGGATCTGAAATTCTCTAATTTTATACATTTTTAGAGGTAATAAAAAAAAATCAATATTTAAAATCCAAAATGATTAAAAATGTTGTCAATAAATTATATATTTACAATAATCAGCGGAATGATATTAGAAAAAAAAATGTATAAAGCTTAAAACTTTGTTTTCTGTATTTCATTAATAATAACTGTTTTTTATTATCATTGTTATTTGAAATCAGTATTATTATCATTACTTTCGAGTTACTCAAGTTCTAATCTATTCAAACTTTTGATTAGAGCTTTTGATAGCAATCTATAAATCACCTCAACCCGTTCAAAATCATAATTTTCTTCGTGCCTAAATATCTCAGTAAATAACCACGAAATTTTTTTCAAATTCGCTCAGAATTCGCCTCAAACTAGACTCAAAGTGCATCTAAATTATCTCAACAGGCATAATTATTTGAAACGTCTCAAAATTGGAAAGTCAAAAATCCCACATAACAATCCAAAATGAAAAAGGTAATTCTTTTTTTGTTCCAAAACTATTCCACAATATTTCCAAAAGCGAAATTTTTCACTTTCCAGTTTAACGGTGTTTAACATCACGTTGCGTTATAGTATTAAAATTCAATCTCATTGCGTGACGTAACGCGAGAGTTGCATACAAAAAAACATTTGTTTTAAAGTTAGCTGTCGATTGAGAATATAGCTGTTTTTTTCCCGTACAGTTAGTTCTTTTCTTTTAAATTTTTTGACGACATTCTCGGTCAACTACAAAAAAAATTGAAAACGTCCCAAAACTGAAAAATAAAAAAATTCCACAAAACATTCCAAGACGAAAAAGTTCATTTCTTCATTGTTCCAAAAGTATTAAACAATCTTTTCAGAAGCGAAATTATTCACTTTCCAGTTTAACTGTGTCTCACATCACGTTACGTTGTAGTATAAAAAATCAATCTCCATTGCGTGACGTAACGCGATAGTTGTGTACAAAAAACATTAGTTTTAAATTTAGCTGTCGATTGAGAATATTGCTGCTTTTTTTTCTCTGTTCTTCTCCCGTACGGTTTTTAAATTTATCGTCGACCTTCTTGTTCAACAAGAAGAAAATTCGAAAGTTTCAAAACTGAATAATACAAAATTTCACAAAACATTCCAAAACGAAAAAGTTCCTTTTTTTCTCTTTCATTTTTCCAAAAGTATTCAACAATATTTCCAGAATCGAAATTATTCACTTTCCAGTTTAATGTTGTCTATCATCGCGTTACGTTATAGTATTAAAATTCAATCTCATTGTACAAAAAAAAAAAACATTGTTTTGAATTTAGCTGTCGATTGGGAACATTGTTCTTTTTTTCCCCCGTAAGTTGTGTTCTTTTTCGTTTTTTGTTGTCGACCTTCTCGGATGATATTTCTCAAAAGAATTTTGAGAAGGACGGAAGACAGAAGCCTGGCCCAGTACTCGTAATCAAGTAGATCGGTGGTCCGCTGGTTTTGTTTTTTTTTTTTTTTTCTTCACGTGTGTATAAATCTGCGAAATTGCGGCTATATAGAGTGACGGCGTGAGCCGCCACTTTGACGTCAAAGTACGTGTAGCCCTTCCGTAGTGGCTTTTAACCTGTGATGATCATGAAAAGAAAAAAAAGAACGTGGCGCGTATTATGGATTATTCCGCTTCATTACGAAGCAGTTGATTGTAGAATTATTTACTGAATGTTCTTATATATATATATATATATATATATATATATATGCGTAAGCGTAAAACGCACCTCTGAAGTTCTTCCTGTATGCGATCGGTTATCGCTTTTCTCGCGTCGGTCTCGCTCGCCTTGGAGGCCTTAAGCTCGGCTAGCATTTCACTGAAGTCTATCGGCTCGCCGTAGTTCATCGTCACCTTTTTACGCGTTTTAATCATGTACGGTGGATCATTTGGCAACACATTATCCATACCCAGATGACATATCGGAATCACTAGTGGCGTCACCGGCGATTCTAGGATTAGCCGACCAACGCCCCATTTTATCCTGCGGATTTAGATATAGACCATTACATTTGAATCTTCTGAAATATCTTCTCAAGGGATTCAAAAATATTTTTATATTGGTCTAAAACGATGTTAGTGTTCTAAAATATCTACCTGACTGCTTCAAAAAGTGGATTTAAATATTCTAGAATTATAGAAACATTCTAAAAGATCTCCGTAACTTCCCCAAAAGGGTTTCTTAATTATTTTGAAACGATCCAAGTGTTGTACAATATCAACTTATTTGCTCTAAAAAAAGATTTATTAATTATTCTAAAATTTCTCAAATGCGATAAAACATCATCGTAACTGCTTCAAAAATATTTCTGAATTGTTCTAAAACGATCTTGGTGTTCTAAAATATCTACCTGACTTCTTTAAAAAGGGTTATTCAAATATTCTAGAATGATCTAAATATTCTAAAAGATCTACGTAACTCCCCCAAAAAGGTTTCTTAATTATTTTTAAACGATCCAAGTGTTGTAAAATATCAACTTATTTGCTCTAAAAAAAGATTTATTAATTATTCTAAAATTTCTCAAATGCGATAAAACATCATCGTAACTGCTTCAAAAATATTTCTGAATTGTTCTAAAACGATCTTAGTGTTCTAAAATATCTACCTGACTGCTTCAAAAAGGGTATTCAAATATTCTAGAATGATCTAAATATTCTAAAAGATCTACGTAACTTCCCCAAAAAGGTTTCTTAATTATTTTTAAACGATCCAAGTGTTGTAAAATAACGACTTATTTGCTCTAAAAAAAGATTTATTAATTATTCTAAAATTTCTCAAATGCGATAAAACATCATCGTAACTGATTCAAAAATATTTCTGAATTGTTCTAAAACGATCTTGGTGTTCTAAAATATCTACCTGACTTCTTTAAAAAGGGTATTCAAATATTCTAGAATGATCTAAATATTCTAAAAGATCTACGTAACTTCCCCAAAAAGGTTTCTTAATTATTTTTAAACGATCCAAGTGTTGTAAAATATCAACTTATTTGCTCTAAAAAAAGATTTATTAATTATTCTAAAATTTCTCAAATGCGATAAAACATCATCGTAACTGCTTCAAAAATATTTCTGAATTGTTCTAAAACGATCTTAGTGTTCTAAAATATCTACCTGACTGCTTCAAAAAGGGTATTCAAATATTCTAGAATGATCTAAATATTCTAAAAGATCTACGTAACTTCCCCAAAAAGGTTTCTTAATTATTTTTAAACGATCCAAGTGTTGTAAAATAACGACTTATTTGCTCTAAAAAAAGATTTATTAATTGTTATAAAATTTCTCAAATGTGACAAAACATCGTCATAATTGCTTCGAAAATATTTCTGAATTGTTCTAAAACGATCTAAGTCTTCAATCTACCTAACTGTTTCAAAGAAAGTCTGAACTATTCTAAAATATCTATATAATTGCCCCAAAAAGGTTTTTCAACGATTCTACAATCAACACAATGATCCAAAAAGACTCTTCAACTGTTATCTTCATAATTGTTCCAAAATGTCTTTGCATGTCTTTATAATTTTTAAAAAATACGACATTACTTCAAATGAGAATATTTCGACTCCTAATTTCCATTGAAAAATGTCTAAATCTCTCTAAAATGTTCAAACTATTTAAAAATATCTCTGCAATGGATAAATTACACGATGATGAATATTGAAAGTATTAAAATTCAGATATTCAGTTATTGAGTTATCGTATATGTAATTTGACTCGGACTTACGTTTAATCAATGATTACTAATGCACGCAAAGTGTAAAGTGCACTTTTCTTCTGAGGAATTAAATGGCCTGACGAATCTATAACGATGTAATTTATAATTACGATTATACGAACCTCATGTTTTCTTTCAGCATATTTACTTTGCCCTCTGGAAAAACGTGAACCCAATCGCCGGAGCCCAATTTTTCGATGCAAAAGTTCATCGACTCCTGATGAACTCCGTCACCTCTTACGATAGGTATGCACTTGCCGAACATAAAGAAGTACGAGTGCCACACGTTGGTAAAGCAAATATCGTGAGCAGCCAGCGACCATCTCATTTTTCGCCGATTCAATATGTGTCTGAGGTCCAAAGTTGCTGAAGAATATTTTTTTAAATTACTCAATAGCCTTCGAGGCTTTTCTAAAGCGTTTTTGGGAATTTCAACATTTTCTTTACTTCAAACGTAATAAATAACAGGGAGTTTTCTTTTTTTTTGTATGATTACAACACCGATAAGATTTAGGCTTTAGGAATTTTTCATCCTTTATTACCCATCGTTATTTCTTGTCCTCGTTGGGTAAGAATAAATTTGTATTTTATATCTTAGCGGTAGAATAAGATTGTGGAATGGTCAGGCGTACTTGTACGCTTTTTCCTTTCCGGTCTACGAGACCCTCGCTCTCTCTTCCATACACCCACCCCATATTCCAGGATCGTCGAAGCAGCTGTGATGATTCGATACTGTGATAAGCGGCACGTTCTTTGGTCTGTCGTCCAGTGCCTTTGACATTATGTGTTTGTTGTAGACTGTGGTCTTGTTGAACCATTCTGTAATATCGCAAATTTTCTATGGTTTAGTTTTTTTTAAGCTAAAAGTTATAATGCTTTATATGCTACTTAAAAAGATGCAAAGTAGAACCTTGCACATTGCTTCCTCATTATTTTTCGCTTTTTACAAAGCTCCCTCTGTGAGGAAGCAGTATGTTATTCAATTTTGGCTTCCTCATAGAGGAAGCTTTGTAAAAAGCGAAAAATAATGAGGAAGCAATGTGCAAGGTTCTACTTTGCATCTTTTTTTTTATACCTTGTGTCTCTTTTGCAGAGGTGTTTTATACAGCTATAAATCACCTCTGCAAACACCGTTACATCTAATTTTGATTAGATACAAATTTTTGTCGTACTTTCTCAACTTTTCCGGAAGTTATAGCGAAAATCTACATTTTTTTTTAAATGAAAAATGGTGTAAAATCCGAACGACTTTACCGATCATCACCAAATTTGGTACATGGCATTTCTGAATGTTATTTTTCGTCTGTACAAAATTTCTGTTCATTTGTTGAAATTCGACGTAATTTAGATCAAAATCTATTTTTTTCGAAAAATTCAAAATTCTATAAAATCCGAACCGCTATACCGATTTCGTCGAAATTCAATACCATACAACATTGAACGTATCTTCAGTTATGAAGAACTATTTAGCCAAATCGGCGAACTTTTACGAAAGATAGAGCGACCACGCCCTTTTTTCAACAAATTAAAATCAATATAAAATCTTAATGACTTGACATATTTTGGCAAAAATCACAACATTCAAAGAGGGGCAGCTACTCTACTTGCGTGCCAAATTTGAGCCGGATCGCTCGAACGGTTACCGAGTGAGAGGAGATTGAATTTTCGAAGCCCAGCACACACACACACACACACACACACACACACACACACACACACATACATACATACGGACATTTTTTCTAAACCACTTTTCTCGACGTTTTAGGTGATTCTAAGCATACTGACATGAAAATCTCGAAAAAAAAAAATTTCATGAAAACAAAGCTTCCTCTATGAGGAAGCAAAAAGGATGCAAAGTAGAACTTTGCACATTGCTTCCTCATTAATTGTTTAAGGGGTTAGGCCACTCTAGAGGGCCACAAAAAAGGTTTTTTTTGGGAATTTTTTTCAGAAAATCTATTAGAGACATCGATTTTTTGAGAAAGGGTATTTATTGTACATATCATTAACTATATATAGTAATTTTTTCATAGTTATTAATTTAAAAATGGCGGCTGTACAGCGTTGTTGCGATGACATCTTTTTTTTTGGAATCCACGGCTGGACACACAGCTTTAGTAATTTTTGAATTATGATGAGTTTTTTAATGGTTTTCACTTATACATAACAGTAGCTACAGAAGTACGTAGGATTTTTTCGATACAGGCATTTTTGACAAAATGGCGAACATCTAAAGTGAAAGTTCAAAAATTTGGCTTAAAAATCGTTCGAAAATTGTCAATAACAAAAAAACTATGCAACTAAAAAAAAAAATCCTACGTACTTCTGTAGATAATGTATTTTTGAAAATATATCCAAAATTTCAAATAAATCGGTGGTAAACTTTTTGAGTCATGTTTCCGGCCAACTTGAAAAGAGCAGTTTTGAGATAAACGCGCTAATCTGCCGTATAGCTGCTTTAACCCTTCTCAGTATCTTTACCGAAGCGCACACAAAAGAGGTTCCCTCCCAGGTAGGTGAGGCCTGGCACGAGGTTACGTCCCAGTACTGGCCCGAGACTGTGCCAGTACGCGAGGCTCGGCCAGCCTTGGGCCAGTGCTGGGATGTAACCACCAGCCGGACTTAACCCCACTGGGGCTGCTAACCGGGCGGCCTCCCATTAAAAATCGAAAATGGGGCATTTACAAATTTTTGCCTGCAATAATCTTTTGGGACAGCATTCTAGAAACCCTAATGAGTCATTTCCAAGGAGAAAAAAAAATCAATTTTTCGAAAATTCTAGAGTGGCCTAACCCCTTAAGGGGAAGCTGGAGTCGAGTGCAGAAGCAGGTTTTTACCGACCGAAGTCGGTAAAAGCTTTTTCGTAGTTTTGATTATTCTTCGTTAATACGCTACAGATATGCTTCAAATTATACACGATTGTAATATCAACATAAACAAGTGGACGTACATTCGAATATTGGGTGAATACGTACAATGAATGAAGATATTCGTATATTACTAAGCCTGGATCATCGCGGGGATCGCAAACAGACTACGTGATCGTAGTTTCGGTTTTGCGTGGATTCCTTTTGTGTAATTAACTTTTCGACGCTCGCAGAATATTCAGAGAACGCTAAAGAATGGACGTACATTTCGATTTAACGTATGTGAATTCCAGAATCTTTTATATCGTACCAAACAGGCGATGCTGTCAAACCCTGGCGGCCATTTTGATTTCGGGAGGTTTAGTATTATACGATTTTTTTCATTTATTGTACGTTTTCACCAAATATTCGAATGTACGTCCACTCGTTTATGTTGATATTACAATCGTGTACAATTTGAAGCATGTTTGTAGCGTATTAACGAAGAATAATCAAAACTACGAAAAAGCCTGTTTTTACCGACCAAAGTCGGTAATAAAATCTACTCCAGCATCCTCTTAAGAGATTAGGTGTTTAAGGTAGTTCTGTCGCTTCACGCTCACTTCGCATAAGTTTCCGAAAAATGAGAGCGAATTGCAAGCACTTCTTGATGATATAAAAATCTGAAAAAAATCATGCATATTTAAGATATTTAAGACATTATTTCGACATAATAATAATTCCAAAATGTTATTAACAAATTGATGAAAAATAAAAATGTTCAACAAATCTTCCGACAACCTAATTTTTTTGTTTCGATGAAAATGATTCGTTCATTTTTTTGTATACGTATGAATTTTTTCAAATTTTTTTCTTTGCTTTGAATTTTGTGATTTTTTCCATGTAAAAAATCGAAAAATTCAAAGCAAAGAAAAAAATTTGAAAACATTCATACGTACTCAGAAAAATGAACAAATCATTTACACCGAATCAAAAAAATTAAGTTGTCGGAAAATTTGTTAAACAATTTTATTTTTCATCAATTTGTTAATAACATTTTGGAATTATTATTATGCCAAATTAATGTCTTCAGCATTTTTAATATGCATGGTTTTTTACAGATTTTTTTATCATCGAGAAGTGTTTGCAATTCGCTCTCATTTTTCGGAAACTTATGCGAAGTGAGCGTGAAGCGACAGAACTACCTTAAGAGAAGGTTACTGCGGCACCTCATGCTGCTTGAGGGGGCCGTCGAGCCTGGTGGTTAGGCTGGCGTATTGTTGTTTTAAGCTTTCTACTTTTTGTCCTAGTCCTTATTTTTTGCTCGCCTCTCATTTTCTCTTTTGTATCGCCTCATTTAGGTTAAGATTATTTTCTGTACTTTTTCTTTGTCTGCTTTTGTTTATGTATTCTTTCCTGGCTCAGGTCCTTAGGGGGTTCAAAATCCCAGGATCTTAATAAAATCTAAATCTAAATCTAATTCAAATTTTCATTTTTCGCAATGCCGCCTCTATGAGGAAGTTTCTTTATTTTATTTTTGGCTTCCTCATAGAGGAAGCTTTGCAAAAGATGAAAATTATTGACGAAGCCATGTGCAAAGTTCTACTTTGCATCCTTATTTTAAATACAAATTAAAGAAGTACCAAAACAAAAATTTTCAAAAATTCACAATTCTATAAAATCTAAACCGCTTTATGTATTTCGCTTAAATTCAATACCGATCGTCATTTTTCATTGCTTTATTCATCAAAAACTGTTTAAGCTCATTATCTAAATAATTGTGGCAGCTAGATAACATACAGAGATTTTTTGAAAAATTCAATGTCTTATAAAATCTGAACCACATGACCAATCTTCACGAAATTCGATATCTACTACAACTGGATGTTAATTTTACCCTGCAAAAGATTTGAACAGGTTTGGTCGAACTTAACTTGAATAATAACGAAAACAACATTTTTTCGAAAATTCAAAATTGTATAAAACCTAAAAACGCTTTATGGATTTCGCTGAAATTCAATACCGACCTTCATTTTTCATTTCTCTATTTGTCCAGAACTATTTAGCGCATTAGCTGAAAAATTGCGGAAGCTAGAGAACATACAGATATTTTTCGAAAAAAAAAAGATGCAAAGTAGAACCTTGCACATTGCTTCCTCATTATTTTTCGCTTTTTACAAAGCTCCCTCTGTGAGGAAGCAGTATGTTATTCAATTTTGGCTTCCTCATAGAGGAAGCTTTGTAAAAAGCGAAAAATAATGAGGAAGCAATGTGCAAGGTTCTACTTTGCATCTTTTTTTTTTATACCTTGTGTCTCTTTTGCAGAGGTGTTTTATACAGCTATAAATCACCTCTGCAAACACCGTTACATCTGATTTTGATTAGATACAAATTTTTGTCGTACTTTCTCAACTTTTCCGGAAGTTATAGCGAAAATCTACATTTTTTTTAAAATGAAAAATGGTGTAAAATCCGAACGACTTTACCGATCATCACCAAATTTGGTACATGGCATTTCTGAATGTTATTTTTCGTCTGTACAAAATTTCTGTTCATTTGTTGAAATTCGACGTAATTTAGATCAAAATCTATTTTTGTCGAAAAATTCAAAATTCTATAAAATCCGAACCGCTTTACCGATTTCGTCGAAATTCAATACCATACAACATTGAACGTATCTTCAGTTATGAAGAACTATTTAGCCAAATCGGCGAACTTTTACGAAAGTTAGAGCGACCACGCCCTTTTTTCAACAAATTAAAATCAACATAAAATCTTAATGACTTCACATATTTTGGCAAAAATCACAACATTCAAAGAGGGGCAGCTACTCTACTTGCGTGCCAAATTTGAGCCGGATCGCTCGAACGGTTACCGAGTGAGAGGAGATTGAATTTTCGAAGCCCAGCACACACACACACACACACACATACATACATACGGACATTTTTTCTAAACCACTTTTCTCGACGTTTTAGGTGATTCTAAGCATACTGACATGAAAATCTCGAAAAAAAAAAAATTTCATGAAAACAAAGCTTCCTCTATGAGGAAGCAAAATTGAAATGCTTATAAAATCTGAATTTTTTTTTCAGTTTTTTTGAAAATGTATACATAGGAAGGGACGTTGCTCTTCTACCAGCATGCCGAATTTCAGCTTGATTGTTGAAGCCGTTTTCGAGATACAGCGGTTTGAATTTTGCAAGCGTGTCACACACACACGTACATCCGGAGATTTTTTTCTAAACCCCTTTTCTCGACGTTTTGGACCATTCTGAGTGTCCCGACATGAAAATCTCGAAAAAAATTTTTTTTACAAAAACAAAGCTCCTCTATGAGGAAGCAAAATAAATGAAAAATGTAGACATTTACTTGCAAAATATTTTGATATTTTTCATTATCAATATTTTGATGATTTCCATCGACATGGTTCATTACCAGAAAGTGAAAATGTTCTAAAAACTATAAAAATATTTTTGTTTTCATGTATGGTGCATTTTCGTCCAGAATTTTATGTAACATTCTAACTTTCACCTAAGCTTGTATAATTTTAGAATGATATTAGAAAAATCTTTGAAGCAGTTAGGAATATTTAGAACATTTAGATAATATTGTAACTTCTAAGAAATCTTTCGGTAAAGATTTATGCTATGTAGTTGATACAAAATAAAGCCCACATTTTGATCCAAAGTATTTTTATAATTTTTTTCATCATTATGTTTTATGATGGTAATTTCAAAATGTTATTAAACAATCTCAGGAATGAAAATAGTAAACAGTTTTTGATTGATGAAAGAAATATTTTTATAAAATATTTTCTACATTTTTGTTCAACCTAGCTGCAAAATAGCACCAGGCTTGAGCTTTCAATTAATGTGAATTTTTCAAATGTTTGTTGCATTTTTGTTCAACCTTTTAAGTAGCACAAGGCTTGAGTTTTCAATGAATCTGATGTCAGGCAATGCACTGAAGGTCTTGGCATGCAGTCAAGGCTTTACCATTTTTCAGATTGGTAAAAATGTTTCAATGACATGGTAGCCGTTTTGTTTTCCGGAAAAAATTCCCTGACTTTTTCCTGATTTTTCCCTGGCTAATTTATCAATTTTCCCTGACCGAAATTTTAAGGACATCTACTAAAAAATTTATAACGCGAATTAAAAAAAATGTATTAAAAGCAGATACGTGTTTTTGATAAGTCATTTATTTCTCGATCAACAACGAATAGTACTTTTGAAGATATATTTTCCCTTTCAAAACATAAACGTTCTTTGGAATTATAATGCTTTAAATCTGATTAAATACTGATGTGAAGTGTAATACTTATTTTAGTAATATATAATACTTTTTAAACTTTTTTGTTGAGTGCTTCGATTTGTTCGAATAGATTTATGTTGTAATGTTTATATCAATTTTTATTTGTTTTTTTTTTCTTTTCAAATATTTTTCGGTTGTTTTTTTTTTCAAGTCTTTCTTTTATGGATTTTTATTCAGTTATTGAAATTTTGGCAACAAACTGCTTTTTCCCTGACTAATTTCGATATTCCCTGACTTTTCCCTGATTCCCTGATTAATTTTTTATTTCCCTGACTTTTCCCGGTTTTTCCTGACCACTGCCGCCATGAATGATTATTGCCAATCTAAAAATTGCAAATGCCAAACTGTACTAAAGAATTGCAAAAATTGGTTTCATTCATTCATTTATGATTCATATATATTTTTTAGCTCACAATTAAAATTCATTGTAAATAGACAGGCAGATAAATTGCAAAAACAAAAAAAAAAAAAAAAATAATAATAAAATGGCTGCACAGTTAGAATTATAAAGTTGTAATTAAATAATTAGAAGCTATGTTGAATGAAAGAAGAAAAATTTGAAGCATAAGATATATTTTAACTGACTATTAATTGTAGAATTCTTAATATGAAAAATAACAAGAGAAAGTTTGAACTCTATATCAATAAATAATAAGAAAATGGTAACAATAATAATACAATGGTTGGTAAATAAATATTTTTACTTGTTAGATGTAAAAGGTACAATTTTTAAGAAACGCATGAAATTCCACAAGCTAAAAAATTCTTTTACCTAGAAACTAAATTACAGGTCTGTGATTGTATTAATAAAAAAAAGATTTTTCTAATGTTTAACTGATTATCAAAGTCCCTACAGTCATGAATGTATGAATCAAGAAAGCAAAAAAAAAACCAATGCACTGCAGTACAAATGGAAATATAAGAACAGAATAATTGAGCATAGTGAACAAAAATTTGGAATGAAAAAATTACTGCTTGCAGTTAATGATTCCATTTTTTAAGCAGTGAATGACGCAATTCATATTCTATCATTAACTGGCTATAAAAGCCTCTAAAGTTTTAAATCTGCAACTTAAGGAAATAATCAATCAATCCTCAATTGGAAAATGAAAAAAGTATATTGTAAATATTCAAAAATTGAGCTTATTCTAAAAAAAAATAGTAATAATAATAAGAAAATGATTTCAAAATAAACAGTGATGTTCACAGTGTTCTATAAAATTTTATTAAATTCTCTCAACTTAGTAAAAAACTAAAACCATAGAATAATAACTTTAAATTTTTTTAAATTGTTTTCCCAGACTATTTTGCATTTACATGAATGTTTCACATTGAGAATGAATTATTAAGTGATTATAAAAGTCTTAATTTTACATATGCAAATTTAAAAAAAAATTATTCTAAATTAAGAAACACAAAAAAAGTGCACTATAATCATAAAAAATAGTATTAGTAACAATAAAATGGCTATAAAGTTCAGGCAGATAGAAAAATAACTAGATAGCGTGTTAATACAAATACTATGAAATACAAAAATAAACAAAAATAGTTGTGATAGTAATAAAATGATTTCAAAATAAACAGTTTTCTTCACAGTGAAGAACATACTTTTATAAGATTTTATAAAGTTCTTTCAACACTGTGAAAAATCTAAATCACAGATAATAATGTTCAATTAAAATGTTGTTCCTCAATATGAAGCACATTTGCATAGTAGTTTCACAGTGAGATGCAATTATTAACTGACTATAAGCCTATAAAACTCTAAATATGCAAAACAAGAAAAAAAAATCAATCCCAATTAGGAAACTAAAAAAGTGCAAAGTAAGCATAGGCAATTGAATATAGTGACAAAAAGCTATAAAGCTATATAGCTACAAAGTACAGGTGATATAAAAAGTAAATAAATAGCATACTAACTTTAGAAAATTTTATAAAATTCAGTCAACTTAGTAAAAAATCAAAACCATAGAATAATAATAACTTTAAATAACAATATTTTCCCAGACTAATTTACATTCGCATACATGTTCCACTGTGGGAATCAATTATTAAGTGATTATAAAAACCCCTCAAATTCTATACATTCAAATAAAAATTGAAAAAATTAATTCTTATTTAAGAAACCAAAAATAATGCATGTAAGCATTAAACAATATAGCATAATTATAAAAAAAATAATAATAACAATAAGATGGCTATAAAGTACAGGCAAATAGAAGAGTAACTAGATAGCATATAAAAACAAATGCTATGAAATGCTACAGCCAATAAAAATAGTTATGATAGTAATAAAATGATTCAAAAATAAACAGTTATGTTCACATTCAAGGACATACTTTTATAAAATTTTGTAAAGTTCTTTCAATACAGTGAAAATCTAAATCATACGAAATAACTTTAGATTAAAGTCTTATTTCTCAAAATGAAAAACATTCACATAGTTGTTTCATAGTGAGATTCAATTATTAACTGACTATAAGAGACTATAAAGTTCTAAATCGGCAAATCAAGAAAAAAAAATCAATCCCAATTAGGAAACAAAAAAAGTGCAATGTAAGCATAGGCAATTGAATATAGTGACAAAAAGCTATAAAGCTATATAGCTACAAAGTACAGGTGATATGAAAAGTAAATAAATAGCATGTCAACTTTAGAAAATTTTATAAAATTCAGTCAACTTAGTAAAAAATCAAAACCATAAAATAATAATAACTTTAAATAAAAATATTTTCCCAGACTAATTTACATTCGCATACATGTTCCACTGTGAGAATCAATTATTAAGTGATTATAAAAACCCCTCAAATTCTATACATACAAATAAAAATTTGAAAAATTAATTCTCATTTAAGAAACCAAAAATAATGCATGTAAGCATAAAACAATATAGCATAGTTATAAAAAAAAAAGTAATAATAACAATAACATGGCTATAAAGTACAGGCAAATAGAAGAGTAACTAGATAGCATATAAAAACAAATGCTATGAAATGCTACAGCCAATAAAAATAGTTATGATAGTAATAAAATGATTCTAAAATAACTAGTTATGTTCACATTCAAGGACATACTTTTATAAAATTTTGTAAAGTTCTTTCAACACAGTGAAAATCGAAATCATACGAAATTACTTTAGATTAAAGTGTTGTTTGTCAAAATGAAAAACATTCACATAGTTGTTTCATAGTGAGATTCAGTTATTAACTGACTATAAGAGACTATAAAGTTCTGAATCTGCAAATCAAGAAAAAAAAATCAATCCCAATTAGGAAACAAAAAAAGTGCAATGTAAGCATAGGCAATTGAATATAGTGACAAAAAGCTATAAAGCTATATAGCTACAAAGTACAGGTGATATGAAAAGTAAATAAATAGCATGTTAACTTCAGAAAATTTTATAAAATTCAGTTAACTTAGTAAAAAATGAAAACCATAGAATAATAATAACTTTAAATAAAAATATTTTCCCAGACTAATTTACATTCGCATACATGTTCCACTGTGGGAATCAATTATTAAGTGATTATAAAAACCCCGCAAATTCTACATACAAATAAAAATTGAAAAAATTAATTCTCATTTCAGAAACCAAAAATAATGCAAGTAAGCATTCAACAATATAGCATAATTATATATAAAGCATATAAAAACAAATGCTATGAAATGCTACAGCAAATAAAAATAGTTATGATAGTAATAAAATGATTCCAAAATAAACAGTTATGTTCACATTCAAGGACATACTTTTATAAAGTTTTTTAAAGTTCTTTCAACACAGTGAATATCTAAATCATACAAAATAACTTTAAATTAAAGTGTTGTTTCTCAAAATGAAAAACATTCACATAGTTGTTTCATAGTGAGATTCAGTTATTAACTGATTATAAGAGACTATAAAGTTCTAAATCTGCAAATCAAGAAAAAAAAATCAATCCCAATTAGGAAACAAAAGAAGTGCAATGTAAGCATAGGCAATTGAATATAGTGACAAAAAGCTATAAAGCTATATAGCTACAAAGTACAGGTGATATGAAAAGTAAATAAATAGCATGTCAACTTTAGAAAATTAAAAAATTCAGTCAACTTAGTAAAAAATCAAAACCATAGAATAATAATAACTTTAAATAAAAATATTTTCCCAGACTAATTTACATTCGCATACATGTTCCACTGTGCGAATCAACTATTAAGTGATTATAAAAACCCCTCAAATTCTATACATACAAATAAAAATTGAAAACATTAATTCTCATTTAAGAAACCAAAAATAATGCATGTAAGTATTGAACAATATAGCATAATTATAAAAAAAATAATGATAATAACAATAAGATGGCTATAAAGTACAGACAAATAGAAAAGTAACTAGATACCATATAAAAACAAATGCTATGAAATGCTACAGCAAATAAAAATAGTTATGATAGTAATAAAATGATTCCAAAATGAACAGTTATGTTCACATTCAAGGACATACTTTTATAAAATTTTCTAAAGCTCTTTCAACACAGTGAATATCTAAATCATACGAAATAACTTTAGATTAAAGTGTTGTTTCTCAAAATGAAAAAACATTCACATAATTGTTTCATAGTGAGATTCGATTATTAACTGACTATAAGAAACTATAAAGTTCTAAATCTGCAAATCAAGAAAAAAAAATCAATCCCAATTAGGAAACAAAAAAAGTGCAATGTAAGCATAGGCAATTGAATATAGTGACAAAAAGCTATAAAGCTATATAGCTACAAAGTACAGGTGATATGAAAAGTAAATAAATAGCATATTAACTTTACAAAATTTTATAAAATTCAGTCAACTTAGTAAAAAATCAAAACCATCAAATAATAATAACTTTAAATAAAAATATTTTCCCAGACTAATTTACATTCGCATACAAGTTCCACTGTGAGAATCAATTATTAAATGATTATAAAAACTCCTCAAATTCTATACATACAAATAAAAATTGAAAAAATTAATTTTCATTTAAGAAACCAAAAATAATGCAAGTAAGCATTAAACAATATAGCATAATTATATATGAAGCATATAAAAACAAATGCTATGAAATGCTACAGCCAATAAAAATAGTTATGATAGTAATAAAATGATTCCAAAATAAACAGTTATGTTCACATTCAAGGACATACTTTTATAAAATTTTTTAAAGTTCTTTCAACATAGTGAAAATCTAAATCATACAAAATAACTTTAAATTAAAGTGTTGTTTCTCCAAATGAAAAACATTCACACAGTTGTATCATAGTGAGATTTAATTATTAACTGACTATAAGAGACTATAAAGTTCTAAATCTGAAAAACAAGAAAAAAAAATCAATCCCAATTAGGAAACAAAAAAAGTGCAATGTAAGCATAGGCAATTGAATATAGTGAGAAAAAGCTATAAAGCTATATAGCTACAAAGTACAGGTGATATGAAAAGTAAATAAATAGCATATTAACTTTACAAAATTTTATAAAATTCAGTCAACTTAGTAAAAAATCAAAACCATCAAATAATAATAACTTTAAATAAAAATATTTTCCCAGACTAATTTACATTCGCATACAAGTTCCACTGTGGGAATCAATTATTAAGTGATTATAAAAACCCCTCAAATTCTATACATACAAATAAAAATTGAAAAATTAATTCTCATTTAAGAAACCAAAAATAATGCATGTAAGCATTAAACAATATAGCATAATTATAAAAAAAAATAATAATAATAACAATAAGATGGCTATAAAGTACAGGCAAATAGAAAAGTAACTAGATAGCATATAAAAACAAATGCTATGAAATGCTACAGCCAATAAAAATAATTATGATAGTAATAAAATGATTTCAAAATAAACAGTTATGTTCACATTCAAGGACATACTTTTATAAAATTTTCTAAAGCTCTTTCAACACAGTGAATATCTAAATCATACGAAATAACTTTAAATTAAAATGTTGTTTCTCAAAACAAAAAACATTCACATAGTTGTTTCGTAGTGAGATTCAATTATTAACTGACTATAAGAGACTATAAAGTTCTAAATCTGCAAATCAAGAAAAAAAAATCAATCCCAATTAGGAAACAAAAAAAGTGCAATGTAAGCATAGGCAATTGAATATAGTGACAAAAAGCTATAAAGCTATATAGCTACAAAGTACAGGTGATATAAAAACTAAATAAATAGCATATTAACTTTAGAAAATTTTATAAAATTCAGTCAACTTAGTAAAAAATCAAAACCATAGAATAATAATATCTATAAATAAAAATATTTTCCCAGACTAATTTACATTCGCATACATGTTCCACTGTGAGAATCAATTATTAAGTGATTATAAAAACCCCTCAAATTCTATGCATACAAATAAAAATTGAAAAAATTAATTCTCATTTAAGAAACCAAAAATAATGCATGTAAGCATTACACAATATAGCATAATTATAAAAAAAACAATAATAACAATAAGATGGCTATAAAGTACAGGCAAATAGAAGAGTAACTAGATAGCATATAAAAACAAATGCTATGAAATGCTACAGCCAATAAAAATAGTTATGATAGTAATAAAATGATTCCAAAATAAGCAGTTATGTTCACATTCAAGGACATACTTTTATAACATTTTGTAAAGTTCTTTCACACAGTGAAAATCTAAATCACACATAATAACTTCAAATTAAAATGTTGTTTCTCAAAATGAAAAACATTCACATAGTTGTTTCGTAGTGAGATTCAATTATTAACTGACTACAAGAGACTATAAAGTTCTAAATCTGCAAATCAAGAAAAAAAAATCAATCCCAATTAGGAAACAAAAAAAGTGCAATGTAAGCATAGGCAATTGAATATAGTGACAAAAAGCTATAAAGCTATACAGCTACAAAGTACAGGTGATATGAAAAGTAAATAAATAGCATGTCAACTTTAGAAAATTTTATAAAATTCAGTCAACTTAGTAGAAAATCAAAACCATAGAATAATAATAACTTTAAATAAAAATATTTTCCCAGACTTATTTACATTCGCATACATGTTCCACTGTGGGAATCAATTATTAAGTGATTATAAAAACCCCTCAAATTCTATACATACAAATAAAAATTGAAAAAATTAATTCTCATTTAAGAAACCAAAAATAATGCATTGTAAGCATAAAACAATATAGCATAGTTATAAAAAAAAATAGTAATAATAACGATATGATGGCTATAAAGTACAGGCGGATAGAAAAGTAAGTAACTAGATAGCGCGTAAAAACAAATGCTAGTTGCAACGCACAATAGGGGAAAAAAAAGCAGCATAGACATCGTGAGAAGGTGGGATAAGACGTGCAGCTGAGGTTGTGCATTAGCTCACCTATGATGATCTTAGAGAATAGTCCAACTGCGGCAAAAGTAAGACTGCTAGCGAGGTTCCATAGGCCTCCGGTGTTTCTCAACCTGGGTATAATCCATCTTATGTCGTAGACCATCCTGCTTGAGCTCGCGTACGCACAGATAAATATTAAATTGACGGGCCGACGTTTTCCGAGCGAAGCGCAGGGCTTGCATAGGAAACCCCCCCGCGTAAAATCGTCTGCTCTTTCGTAATTCGAGTCGGCCATCGTCACGCCATCATGTTTTCGAGAGCCACCCGTCACGTGGCTCGTTACGATTTTTGCCGAAGATATCCGATCGTGCACGAACTTACTGCGCATGCGCCATTATTCGGCGGGAAGAATTAATACTTTTTGAATATATCGTCACTTTTTGAGGTTTCCTGGCAAAAATAAATTAAAGAGACTGATACAGATCGATGGAATTTGAATGGGATTAAATCGTATTTTATCGTGTCTATATATTCGGACTTTGATCAATTTATACAAACTGAATCTTATTAGTTTCCTATAGTTTTCGTTTTCTATGGGTTAAGTACGATTGATACGTCATCGGTATGAATGGTGCACCAACAGATTTATAATATTTTGTATTAAATTTACGTTTAGTCACTTGTAAATTTTTATTCGTTTGAAGTGTGCTGTGTTATATCGTAAATATATGATTTAACATTAATCGTTCGCAATCAAATAGGCATCAATAGAGTAATCCTATCATTTTCTATCGGCTCACAATTATAGAAAGTATATCGGAATAAATCGTATGTGTTTAGACTGAAAGAATTATCATAATCTATCGTAAAACCCTCATACAAATGAAACAGTAGTAGTAACTGTTTGTTTATTGACGATGCGTAGAAATTATTATTAATATTTTTTTTTTCGTATAACATTTATATATAGGGTAAAACACGTCAAGGCGGCGACATGAATTTTTCATATCAATAAAAAGTTTTCAAATTTCTTGAGGATGTTGGTCTGGCTGAAAACAAAAATTGCAAATTTTTTCCGAATTTTTTATTGCGTATTTCAGCCATTACAAATAACTGAAAATAATAATCGTTAATTTTTTAACGTCAAAACTACGGCTCTCTCAAAAAAAATCATGTTAACAAAAAATTTAATGTATCTAACGTAGTTTTCAACAAATTTTTTTGCAAATTTTCCTACTCCGTTTTATGCTATTTTTCAATTAAATAATATTTCAATAATTTTTTTCTCGGAAACTGCGTTCTCGATTCAGATGAGATTTTTACATTTTGTTCCTTAATATGTAAAGAATCTGAAAAAAAATTGTCGAGATGGGCGGCGACTTCGTTCCACAGTTACAGCTCTTCGAATGATCGAACATAACGGTAATATAATGTGTAATTGCTCTCTGCGTTCAACAAGTTTGAGACTGTCAATAGAAAAAATCTAAAGCCCGCATCACTTGTTTATTTTTTTGTTATTTTTAATTAAATTTTTTTTTTCAATTAGGTTAATTGGCAAATTCCCCCGTACCTGTCGTCCACACTTTGTGTTTACAACGCAGAACGATGGTCGTGTAACATTGAGCACGAGAATATTGAACTCAAGAGACATTCATTCACCACGTTTTGCCAATTTTCGATTGATCAGAAAAGAGCACGATGATGAATTACGTGTCATCAGGAAAAATGTTTCAATTCCATCAGTCGATAAAATAAATAAATGTATTAAAAAACCCAAAAATTGAAGAGGGACAAAATATCCGATGCAAAAAATGCAGTGCGGGCTTTAGAATTATTATGTAGACAGTCTGTTGAACTTACAGAGCAATTACACATTAGATTGCCCTGGTATTCGATCGTTTGAAGAGCTGTAACAGTGGAATGAAGTCGCCGCCCATCTCGCCAATTTTTTCGCAGATTATAGACATATTAAGGAACAAAATGGAAAAATTACAGCCGAGTCGGGAACGCAGTTTTGGAGAAAAAAAATATTATAATTTTATTCCATTGAAAAAAAGCATAAAACAGAGTAGGAAGATTTTGCAAAAAATTTATTGAAAAGAACGTTAAATACCTTAAATTTTTTGTTCACGTGATTTTTTTGTGAGAGCTGTAGTTTTGGCGTTAAAAAATTAACGATTATTATTTTCAGTTTTTTGTAATGGCTGAAATATGCGATTAAAAAATCTGAAAAAATTTGTAATTTTTGTTTTCAGCCAAACCAACATCCTCAACAAATTTGAAAACTTTTTATTGAAATGAAAAATTCGAGTGGCCGACTTGACGTGTTTTACCCCATATATACAAATGTAAGATACGCAAGGCCAATTGGCCATTGGCCGAAGTCCTTCAGCTTGGTTATTATCGTTAAGTAGGGTGTTTAGGTTATTATTTGATAATAAAATCGGGTTTACAATATTTTTTACGAAACAATGTTTACCTTTTTAAAATGTTAGTATAAAGACAAATATTACTAAGTGCATAGATATGTTACTCTGGTTTTGGTGTTATCATTATTTAGACGGATAAGGTGGTGATGATTTCGAAAAGAGATTCTGTAGAATGTTTATATTTTCTATGAGTGTCCAATGAAACCGTTTTTTATCATATATACAATAATTCCGCTTAAGCGCCCGAGTCTCTTTATATAAGTTTTGACATTTGACATAAACAAAAAAAATGTATGCATGATATTGGTTCCAATCGCAGTGTGACTGACTGACGACACCTCCGACCAATGACAGCACGAATAAAACGATGACAATGACTGCGATATTTTCGAGATATCTCGAGCCACCAACTTTTTAAAAGAGGCTCTTAAATATGATAAACATTTGAATCCAAAGATTTGTGGATGAATCTTTTTTTTAAATGAAAAATGTAATATTATTAACATTACAACTTCGATCGTATTTTTTGTTATTAAATTTAATACAAAAATTATATTATTTATAATAATATTATAAGATATGGAAGAAGCATGTAGGATTTTGGTTCGTAAATTTATGATAGTATTTCGTAAATTCTCGAACCAAATTCCATATTCGGAACGATAGAATTTTTAAAAATCATTTCCTATTATTTATTTTTACCAAGACACAGCCATTTGTATGCCTGATTTTACACCAGGATAGGATAATCTAACGGTTGTATTTTGTTAACTATTAATACTGTCATATCATTACGGTTTACTCTTAAAAAAAATAAAAATTCAAAGTCGTGCCTTGCACATTGCTTTCTTATTTTTCACCTTTCATGAAGAAGTATGCTGACCTAATTTATCTTCCTCATAGAGGAAGCTACATTTAAAATCTAGTATTAGTGAATATTAGTTTATTCCTATAGACAATTTTAACTCGATTTGTCGAAGAATATTTGATTTAGAATAACAACGTCAATTTTTCAAAGAGATTTATCGAATGCTCCAGTGATTTCCGCATTCGACGAAACTCTTTCCGAAGCTGTAAAAGGTCAATATGCGTAGAAAAAGTTGATTACAGTTTTTGATACCGATTGAGACAGTGATGGTCGGGGGGAAGGGAATTCACGTGCTTTTAACCGTGGTCGGGAATTTCGGAACTACAGTTTTTGTTACCGTCCGTGTAGTGTATCTGTTTAACCAACATTTTCATCGCGAGAGATAAAGCGATGGACGGTAAAACGAATTCCTGTTAAAATTAACAGGAATTACCAACTGCAGATACAATCGACCCACTGGAACAATTATAGGGTAGGAAGTGAATGTTAGTACTCCCAAAAAACACTGTCTGACGTTGCGGCCAAATTATGGTAGGATGGATCTCTTGAAAATAATTTTTCCGATATTTAGACACGCTGATTTTTTATTATGTAAAAACATACAAATAATAATTATTAAGGCTTAAAACAAATGAGTTATTTTATAATGCATACATTAGCGACCAACAGTTCGATTCGACTCGGTTTTTAAAAATATGTAATCTCTAAAATATCGACGTCGTTAACGATTGTTTTTGAAAAAAACTTTTAGAAAACTTGATTGATTTGTTACGAAATAAATACATATGGAAACATTTTTCAGATAAATATAATATTTTACAGAATTGTTATACGATATTGAATTCTCGATTTTGAGAAAGGAGTTTATTTAATAAGAAAAAATAAAATACATGTACTTTTGAAAAATTTGTGGAGATTTTGTTATTTTCTAAAATCAAAGTATCAGTAGTTTCAATGTATGTATGCAACTGTTTATTGTTTCCCCGATGGGTTGACAAGGTTGTAGTTCCAATGGTGTTGCTTATTTTCATTACATTTTCGTTTTGATAAAGTATTTAAAATTTAACGCCAGTCAAACTTTCGTTTAGTTGTACGTCTAATACATATATAGAAACTAGGATAATTATTCTTTTTATTTCATACCATACCTACAAAAATGGAATGTTCTAATTTGCATTCTTGGTTTACATAAATTTCGAAACTGAAGTTTGTCGAAATTTTAGTCGTCACGAAATAATGAAGAAAAAATCAGAATCCTATAAAATTCGAACCCATTTACCGATTTTCACTAAATTGTGCGTCTAACATTACTGATTATTCCGTTCTTTTCTAAATGAATACAATATCGAAATTTTTTCGAAAAATTGGAAACTCCATAAAATCGGAACCGGCTTACAGATTCCAGCCAAATTCATCACCAAATAATATAGAGTGCATCTGCTCTTATAAAAAACTATTTAGCGAAATAGATTAAATTTTATCAAAAATTTCAACAATCAAAGACATGTTGCTGCTTCATATGTGTACTAAATTTAAGCTCGATAGCAGAAACGCCGCACACGCACGACCACATACATACGCATTTTCTTTGTAAATCACTTCTCTTAATGTTTCGGACAACGGAGTGGCTCGTCGTCCGGCAACCGGACGAATAACTGTGTTATTCATCCGACAAGTTCTCCTTATAAGGGAATTACCCAGAAGTACGCGCTTTTCGTTCTTCTAACGCCGTTGCGTCACGACGCGTCGACTACACATTGTTTGAGAGTGCGGGCAAGGATTTTCGTTGTAGCGTTTCGCACGCGGGTTCTTTAGATTTTTTAGGTTCGTTAGGTTAGTTAGGTTAGTTAGGTGTGCGCGCGCGTGGCTTTTTTCAAGTTTTTACCTCTTTCCGGACGATTAATCGTATGTTATTCGTCCGAGTATGTTTGTTTTCCAGGTTGTTCCTCTTCCCGGATTTGCCGGACGAATAACACACAATTATTCGTCCGGTTGCCGGATGAGGAGCCACAGCCGTCTCAGGAAATCGTAGGCATCCGTTGGGGTACCAGAAGATTCCTAAAGTAATGCGTGACCCGTTTGTTGGCCAAATCTCTGGTCAAGCTTGGGCATGTCCTGGCATAACGTTATTCTGGTACTCCAACGGATGCCTACTATTTCCTGAGCCAATGTTGGTTCATTGCTCGGTTGATATTTGGCGATAGTTTGGCGCTGAATCTTAGATTAGAGACTGGCCCATTGACGACTTATTATCCCGTTGAGGCTTCGGCCTATCCTGAGAGCCGGGTGTTGTCTGCTAATACTGGTCCAAGACAGACGGTTGTCCAAGAACGGCAAGAGATCGGCATTCGTACATGAGGTTATGTTTATATTTTAACTAAGAAATGTACATTCAAGTGCGTTACGGATGAAAAAACACCGATTGTGTTGGCTAGATTAAATGCGGATGCAAGCAGTGAGAATTTATTTGAAGAAATGGTGATTAAAAAAAAAAACACTCGGGACGATAAGAGTTCGTTGATGAATCCACCTTCCGACCGTGTCATTCCTAGCCTCCATAATGAAAGCGAGAATTACGACTAATGTAAGACAGGAGAGATAAATCTTCCAACCAGCGACGAAGAATTATCGGAGGCGGTAACAATTTTCTCGAATGTATCAATAATATTTTTCATTCTTTCCATGGTATGGCTTCAATCGCCTTTTACCGCCCATCCCACCCTTCCGCCTATCACTCCCTACCCGCACTTCACTAAGCTAACCTAACTTTCCATGCGGCCGCAGCCGACTTAGCTACACTGTACCGCATTCGCCATGAACACGGGGAAACTGCGGAAAACCCGTGCTGGTACAGACGGTCATATATTCTTCTGATCTCCCGGTGTATATACGAAAGTAAAGTACTTAAGTGTAGACACCGAGGTCTCAGAAAAACTGACCTCCCTCTCACTGATTGGATATGCCAGCCGGTGCACGGCTAAACGGTCACCCATCCAAGTTATGGCCGCAAACAATGCTGCTTAACTCGTGGGACCGCCAGAGCCGTACATCGACCTCACAACCATCAGTGTCGGTGAATGTATCAATAATATTACACGCGAGTAGTGTTGGAATTTCAGTCACTAAATCGGTGTCCGTTTTTGCAAAACTTAAGAACTTGGCCTTAGAAAATTGAACTTGTCTTAGCAATCCGGTAATCAGCGATTTACTTTTAAACTTACACAGTGAGGGACACGCTGATCTACCACAAACTGCACGCAGACTACTGAAAACGCAGCGTATTAAATATGAATAAGTATTCCAGTCGCATTTATTTCTCCTGTCTTTAATAGAATCTAGCCTCTTTTATTTTTAATTATTAGTTACAAATACGAGTCAGTGTTTGTAATTAATAACCTAGCTTGCATTTGATGTCTAGTCCAAGCTAATACTGGTTTGTTGCCAACCTTGGGTCGCGGGCTAGTACTGATTCGGGGCTGGCTTGAGTCTCAGGCCAGTATTGGTCTGCAGAAAACGCAGTACTGTTTCGGGGTATCTATCTGGTATTGGCACAACGTCGGCATCGGATTTGGTCCGAGGTTAAAATGCCTATGCCGATAAACCATCGGGCCAACTCTGGGAGAGAGCATCAGACCAGGAATGGAAGCACAACGCCCAAGACAACACTGAAAAAAAATGTCATTGATTCAATAAATCCATAGTTTGCGGGATGCCAAAAACAAGCGTTATCAACTTAATTTGAATTCTAATTCCTCCAATTCCATACGAGATCGAAACAATAACTCTAAAATAAGAAAAATAATAGTTTATTATTTCAATGTTAAATGGGATTGAACGAATAAGAACTAGAGTTAATTCAAAAATACTTCTTTTGGCAGCCCGCTAACGATGGATTTATTGAATTAATGACATTTTTGTTTCAGTGTAGCCCAGTGCTCCGCCAATCCTCGAGCCCTACTTGGGTAATGACTTAAAATCAGTCGTAGGCAAAATTTTATAGTGCGATAATATTTATTGATTTATACATATTTTTACTAACCCTGGCAATTTTGACAACCGTCGTTATCAGCTGATTCACCGTAAAAGCCACCGTCAAACAACCGGGTGGTTTTTTGTAAAAAATAAACCGGAATTCGGTCGTAACAACCGCGAAAGCAACTGCCCTAACAATGTTTTTTGGTTTTCCATGGTAAACTAAAAAAACCGACCGCATGAAATTTTTGAGGACAGTCGTTTTCACGGTTGTTACGACCAACTTTCGGTTTTTTTTTCGCAAACACCACCCGGTCGTTTTTAAGGTAAAACGGTAAGGTAAATGTCCCCATTCCCGTCCATGCTCCCTCTGCCGACCACTTCGACGGAAATAATTATTTACACGAGTGCTGCGCAAAAATAACAACGATTGAGCATAGTACAATATTCCGCGGACCCTGTGTGTGAGAGTATTGCAACGTAAAGAGTAAGTACAATAATACAATCCAAGTTTTGTTCGTATTTTCAAACGCTTATTGCAAACCGAGCGTATTCTTAACAGTGAGGTTAAGTTCCGTCGACCGCTTCAATAGTCCGTACTGTATCCGGAATTTGTACAAATCGAATAATTTTTATTGCAAACGATAGATTATGAGTTCATTTACTGATGCAGCAAAAAAAAAGTTATAAATAATTTATTTTTCATTTTTTTTACGGTGGTCGAAGTTAGGCACAACGAAATGCCTGGCTGCCCTCATTACCGTAAACGTTATTTAGGCAGTCAAAAAATTTCTTTATTACAAGGTTTACTTTCCTGCTGAAGAAAGAAAACGAAAGATGGAAGCGAAAAAAGAAAGAAAGCGCTTGGACCGAGAAGAGAAGGCGAGAAGAAGACAAGAAGAGTTGATGGAAAAACAGAACAACAAAAGC
This sequence comes from Ephialtes manifestator, assembly GCA_963970395.1. Lineage (NCBI taxonomy): Eukaryota > Metazoa > Arthropoda > Insecta > Hymenoptera > Ichneumonidae > Ephialtes > Ephialtes manifestator. Next base: position 9,044,316 of record OZ019968.1, on the reverse strand, counting down.
GTAAACAAAAACTGTATGTGGAGACGGAAATGTAACATAAGTTCCGAAAAACGAAGTTTTTTATAATTATGCAATAAAAATAGTAGTAGTAACTGTTTGTTTATTGACCATGTGAACAAATTTTTTTTTTTTCATATAACATTTATATATATACAAGTATAAGGTACTCAAGGCCAATTAGCCATTGACCGAAGTCTTTCAGCCTGCAATAAAAATATTAATAGTACAATCCCGGATCAAGTTTATTTTATTTTTTAAAATTTTATTACTCTTCGGAATCTCCGTTTCCCTAGTGGTCGAAAATGGGGTCATCGCTGGTCGAGATTGGGCACAGATGTGAATTAATCAGCCTCTAGGTGGCGAAATAATTGGCGGAATCGATTGAATAAACCATTTTTAGAAAGAGAATTAACTGAATTTTACAGTAGTGCAAACAAATCTCCAAATTTACATTCGTCGCAACGAAAAAAGCCATACAGTTGTCTGGTTGGCCTTATAGGGTACGGGAATGGGGACATTTACCTTAGTTGTTGAGATTGCTAGAGAAATTAATGTAAAACACGAATCATACAAAATAAACAGGGTTGAAGGCTTCGGTCGAGGGCTTATATTAACAATATGTAGAAATTGTAAATTATTAAACAAAGAGTTAAAAAAAGTTGCAAAGTAGAACCTTGCACACACACTGTAAAACATCTGCCGGTGTAGACAGCCACAGTGGGCGGGGTATAAATCCGCAATATTATTAACAACACCATTATAGAGTAAAATGTACTCGGTGTAATGTGTAAAACGGGATCCTGGTGTTAATTTGCTACAGGTAACACTGTATGGTTTCACTTTTATCGGTGTACATATAGGTCCATCAATTTGGTGTCGAACCGAATATAATGTTAACACGACTGCCAGTGTACATGTAGGTCCATCAATTCGGTGTTAAAATTAAGATCTCTTTAACACTGTATTGGTGGATATATCGGTCTATCTGTACAGTGTTAAAATAAATATAATTTAAGCCCTACTGTCAATGTAAATATTTATTTATGCATTTAGTGATAAATTTAATATAATGTTGATTTTAGAAATGTTTATCAATTCGTCAGTTTATTTTCCAAAAATGTATGGCACATGCGTGCGAGTAATTCATTAAAAATTAGCGATTTTGTGTTCGCATTACACGTTCAAAATGAGGTTACTGTAGCGAAGTCGGACATATAGTTTCCATATTTAGCGTTTCGTGTACACTCTAACGATGTTGATTCCAACACGATCTTGATTGTATGGTTATCACGTGACATAATTTTCTGTGCCCTGATTGGCATATATCCGTACGATATATCCTATATATCTGCGAAAACCCTAAAAATCCCTCAACAAGCGCGAAGAACGTCGTGCTCAGCCATGGTCGACAGTTAGTGGAAGTTCGGCATAGATATCGGAAGTGAAAAGTTTCGTTTATGGAGGTGAAAAGTTCCGAAGAGGAAAACGGAAGTGGTGAAACCAGAGTTAAAACCAGAAAACTTAGAATAGAGGACTTTCAATTTAGAAAAATAAAAGTGCGCGAAGAAATAAAGTGGCTAAAAGTTGTCGGCTATGTAAAGAGTATTTTTTTCAAAAATAATACCTAAAATATTCCATTCCTATCCTGAGAGTGTGCTACCTGCAGCCACTCTTTTCCAATGCAGTATTATTTCAAATTTGTAGGTCACGAGGAAACTGAGGAAAACCTGATTGATTATTAAGCAATTATTGAGATTTAAAAAATAATTTGACAGTGATGCGCATAGGTGCAAAAAATTGCCCCGACTTGAGTTCATTTTTTACACATTCAGGAAATTTCATTCCCATAATTACGTCCCGTAATATTGGAAATCAACACCGTACGTGCGTTAATAAAGAATCTTATAAGATTTATATTAACTCACAAAAGTGTCAAGGGTTACACTATATTCAGCGATTCTTCAATCCATTCACATATCTTACCAAACATCATATGGTGTTAATATAAATTGGTGTTAATTCTACAGTGTTAAAGTGAAATTTACACCAAGATTCTTACACCGTCCGTTTATACCATGACAGTGTACTAGGTTTACACAATATCGATAGACCTATATTGGCTTAGTGCGTTAAGATGCCAGCGCCGCTTGTGGCACACCTCGGCAACAGGTGATATAAAAAAAGCATTGATTCTTATGGTAGAATATAGTTTACCTAAGATTTTCCGATTATACTAAATGAACAACTGAAAAGTATTTTTATAAATAAAAAATGGGTTGTTTAATTTATTTTTTTTGTAATTTCGGTTATGGTAATAGCTTTTTGTTATTCGATTTATTTCATAAAAAGGGTACATAAATTTTCGTGTGCCCGGTGTCGTCTGCACTTTTCGCCGGTGTTTATGTTTATGACAGCTGACAGCAGCATTAAAACGGCATTGAAAGATGGAATTGATAATCAGAACGGGATTTAAGGCGATAACGCATGCAATTGATTTTAATCCACAAGGTATTATAAAAGGAAAGGCGTTATCTGTATGCCATGTGCGTCGAGTGGAGGAGTAAACAGATTCAGACAAACGTATCTTAACAAAGTGCAGCGTTATTCGCCAAACGTCAGTGACACTTCCACTACTACACCGTACAAGGTGAAATTGGAAGTAAGTATTGTAAAGTTTCAATCCTAGTAACAGTATTGTAGTCTATAACTTTTTATTGATTAGAGAACATTTAGTTCGTACAGTAAGTCTGAAACTTTTTTTTCGTTTAACCGAGGCAATCCAGTCCTCGTGCCTTTTCTGTTTGAAAACTTGGATCTTTCCTGTAGGGAAACTGTAGAAATGTACACCCGGTAAATTGACAGAGGTGTTTTTACAATTCACGACGCAACACGGCATTGAGGCCTTCCCTTTTGGCGCACTCATAGTGTCGATTTATTAAAGAAATATAAATAATATCGTTAATTAACGTACCCTAGCATGCTTTACTGTGATAATTTTTTATCAACTGTTGCACAATTTCGCCGCTTCGAACGCTAGCTGTCCAAAATGGCCGCGAATGAAGGTCACGCACGAAGCCAATAGACACTGATGCGGTTTTAAAACGGTGTTATTATTAACACCGATTTTTTACAGTGCATTACTTCCTCATTGATTTTCATTTTTCATAAAGCCACCTCTATGAGTAAGCTTATTTATCAATTTTTGCTTTTTCACAGAGGAAGCTTTGTAAAAAATGAAAATGAATGAGGAAACAATGTGCGAAGTTCTACTTTGAAACTTTTTTCGTTACACGGAGAGAAATGGATCCGCGAATATAGCTGCCACTCGCAGAAAATATTGTACGGCGGTGACACATGGGCTCTATTGTAAAAGCTCATATAAATAACTTACAGCTTATACGTATAGTAATCGTAATGACTTATTCCTTAACAGTATAGTAATCCGTTGTATCTGTATCTTTTTGAAAGCTGAAAACATTGGAGTAATCTTCATTTACATGGGACTTATTACCGCCGATTAGTATTAATTTCCTATTCTGCTTTGGGATTATCAACATGTGGGGATTTTTTAGATTCGCTAATAAGAACATGGTTAATGATGACGCCGCGAATTCATTCATCCACTACGTATGTAAAATTTTCCTAACAGCGTACGTTTGTTGTTTGAGGTTTATTTTAAGTCTTTCTTTTCTTCAAAAGTGCTGGTTCGTTACTATTTAATAACGACCCGAAGAGAGCGACAAAAAATCGATATATTGCTCTGCGGTATAATGCCACAGGACGAATCGGCATGAAACCTCCCCGCTTGTATGCGCCTCCGTAGTCACTTCCATTTACGAGAATTGGTACACGAATTCGCCATCTAGCGACAGCACAAATAAGTAGAACTGTGAATCTAGAGTGTATAAGAAATGCTGTAATTACTATACACCATAAGAAACATTGACCTGTCATATTTATATGGTAAATAAACCCAGAGAACATTTAGTGAGTTTTCAGCCGCTAGATGGCGAATAACCACGACTTTTCTCGTAAACGAAAAGATCTACGGCGATGCATATAAAGAGCAGTCTTTTCGCCCAAAAGTGTCTTTCGTGGGACATCGAAGACATGGCAGTGAAGCTGCCCAATATTTGTATTTTTGGTCGAGTTGTCATATGATAAGTTACAACTGACTTATCGACCTACTTTGGCTAGCGTGTTGCAGTTTCAACACAACAGTCAGAGAAACAAAAGTAAATTACAAAATATGATGGCGTCTTTAAAAATGTTCACATTTTTTATAAACTAACTTGCAAAGCATATTCAATATATTTCACCTTCCTTCCCTAAAGTACACGTAAGGGAACGCATAGAAAATCCTTCTATAATTAATTCCAGTATCATATTGAAAATAGAACGAAAAATTTACTTATTGTTCCTATGTAAAAAAGGAATACTGTCATACGTATATGTATAAGTAAAAGTTCGGTTGGAAACATTAATATAGGAATAATGAGCATAGTACTAAAGCAAAATCAGAAAGATTACAATACACATTGTGAAAGCTTCTACGTGTATAGGAACAACTTTGATGAAGGCCTTGTGTCACCGCGGTACGCAAGTTATAGTAATTAACAACAGAAACCCGCGTAAATAGACACAGACTTTTCTCTCCGTGTACTTATATATTTCTTGAAAAATTCAAAATTTCGTAAAATCCAAACCACTTTATCGATTCCGACCAAATTTGGTAGGTAGCAGCACTGAATATTATTTTTTATCTGTAGAAAATTTCAGTTTATTTGGTGACATTTGACGTGAGTTAAAGCAAAACAAATATGTAAAAAAAAATCGAAGAACCATAAAAACCGCCATTTTTTACAGAGTTATTCCAAATTCAATACCGATCATCCTTTAATATAGCTTTACTCATAAAAAATTATTTAGTTCAATAGCTAAAAATTTGCAGATGATAGACAGCGTACAGACATTTTTCGAAATTTGCAAAGTCAAATAAAATTTGAACATACTTTTAATTTTTTTTGAAAATTACCATAAACAAAGGCGTCGACCTGTTTCACATATTTGCTAAATTTGAACCCGATTGTTAGAGGAGTTCTTGAGATATGTTTTTTGAGGGACGGCCTCACACACACACATATCTATTCATACATTTTTTCTAAACCACTTTTTTCGACGTTCTAGACCATTTTGAGTGTACTAACTTAAGGAGGTTCGTCAGTACGTGCGGGAGGTGAGGAGTGCGAGCGGTAGTCCTATGCTTATACAGGGGCCTATTTCACGATAGCCAACGGCATAAATTATGTATCTTGATTCGGAGAATTGTCAAATTGGGACGGATAATGTAATTTCAAACGGATATATAAATGTTTTTAGCAGTATAAAAATAATCGATATAAGTTTATAATGCTCAAACATATAGAAATTACAATTTGTTGCATCGCGAATTTGTGGAGAAGTGCGGCAACAAGGTCCGTATTTTATGCAGTTGCCTACCATGAGTGTCATGGCGGCGACTACCAGCTGACTACCAACAGTTCAGCAGTTATGCTTTTGCAATCATGGCAGGTCGACGTTACAGGTGGAAAGGGAAGCTTATTAGCGAAAAGTACTATGAGCATATGTTAAAACGAGTACAAAACGGAAAGGATAGGAAAAAAATGAATCGAATATTCGATTTTCGCTCAACCACGTCTCGTTTATCGATATAAGATCGTCTGAATCGCGCGCTTGTCGCGCTGAGCCTAGCCTAACTCTCAACTCTCCAATGTTGTCGTACTTCCTGCCTGTTATATCGGCAAGCTGCAAACAACTGCGAAAGTCGTACTTTCATTCAATAATTCTCATGAACACGGTAGACAATCAGTCTGATTTTTTTAGTGGTATTTACCCAAACTATAACTACAGTGAAATAACAAGGTTTGCATTTTTTCTCTGCATTTTTCTCCGAGTTATAAAGCGATGGAGCTGTCATGTCATAAGAGCCTATATTAAACAGTATGCAAAAAATACTTTAATTTTATGTGAATAGTGTAGGTAAAAATTTCCAAATAATTCAGGTACATTCAGCACAAAGTATCGACTATGCGATAATATTTTCAGATTTTTCTCTACATTTTTATATTTCTGATGAACCTCCTTAAAATAATTGAAAAATAAATTTCGCACAATAACAAAGATTCCTCTGTGAGGACGTAAAACAAAAACTGGACTATGTATTGTTAATAAATAAACTTGCTACTAGGAGTATTAATATTTAGAACAAGGTTGTAAAAATCGGTACTTACACATTACGTTCTCATAGTCCATCTTTTTTTTTAAATGTTCTATGAGGAAGCGAAAATTGGTCAACACGTAGCTCTGAGAACGCTAGAAAGTAAGAAAGTAATGTGCACAGTTAAACTTTGAAAATTGAAAAAAAAGAAAATGTTAAGAATCCTGACGTGTAAATCTACAAAAAAAAAAAAAGAAATGCGAAGACAAATCCTTCATAGTGAAGCAAAAATTGCGCGGTCCGTTCAAATACTTTGACCACCGTTTCAAAATGGACACGTGATAATCGAGGAGGATGGCAAAGGAATGAAAGCGGATACGTGTCGGTTCGAAGAAGTCAGCGGACGGAAGGCAAATACCATGTTCCACGCCGAGAAGAAGATCGAGTTACAGGAGTTCCTTTTTTTATTATTTAATTTTTTTTCGATATCGCGTTACACCCGATCTCTTCGCTTCATATGCTACACAGAGTCGCATTTCTGCGTTCGGATCCGCGTAAGTTTGAACGGTTTATCTTATATTAAGTAGCTTTTGGGGCTCCTACTGAAAGCTGATTCTTCGGACCTCCGGGCCTTGTCGTACTATATCTTTTTGCACAGAATTAATATGGTAACTTGTGTTAGATCGATACTTCGATACACCTGCGAAATGCAGAGAAATTGCTACAAAAACAAATAAACTTAAAATTCTCAAGAAATTTTATGTGTCCTTGCTTATGCTGAGGTACCAAATACTTTATCGAAAATAAAACATACATGGGATTTTTTAGTACGCATATATGATAGATTTTTGAAAATTCTTGTCTTTCCTCCCGTTTCATAATCTTAAGTATTAAAACTACTGCGCAATAAATAGTGATAATAATACACGAGTTATGATATCCCGAGAAGAAAAATATTAGGGTTGCCCTAAGATAACTTAGGGCCCTATCGGGCTTTAATGTGGACACCATAAAAGAGAGTTCCATATCACTTCCAATTAGGGACCTACTAAGGAAACTGTGGGGTTTCATGCCGATATTTAATGGGGCTATATAAGAGAAATTAATTAAGGGCCCAGCAGGCTTAATCATGGCACCAAGTAAATAAATCAATAATAATTTCGCCACCTAAGACCCTCATAAGGCAATTATAGGTTGCCACTTAAGGGCCCAGTCAGGCTTAATCATGGCATCAAATAAACAAATCAATAATAATTTTGCCAGATAATCCACATAGAAAAATATATATGTAACATATACGTTAAATATATGGCGCCAAAAAGTTCTATATGCTGCATATATTCTGCATGTATGTGTGCAAACATATATTCAAAATATATGGGATATATGTATGGAATATGTGTAAAATATATTTCATATACGTTTAGCGCCAAAAAGTTCTATACGTCGAATATATCGTGCATATATATCTATTTCCATGTGGGACGGTCTCCTTAGGCAATTCTAGGTTTCCATGTCGAAGTTCAATAAGGGCTTGATAGGGTAATTACTTAAGGGCCCAGTCAGGCTTCATCATGATACCAAGTAAGCTAATTAATCATAATTTTGCCAAAAAAAAAACCTTATTAAACTTCACCTCATAAGGCCAAGGTGAAGTTTAATAAGGCCTTGATAAGTTAATTAATTAAAGGCCCAGTCAGGCTTAACCATGGCATAAAGTAAACAAATCAATAATAAATTTGCCAGATGAGGATCTTATATGGCAATCCGCGGTTTCCATGGCAAAATTGGTGGTCACCTATCCAACTAATGAACGTCAAAGTCAGCCAAATGGTCACCCGTTCTAATACTGGCCCTCAGGTTAGTCAGATAGTCATGCACCTAGATACAAACGAACTAATTCGCGCAAACGATAAAACAAGCAATTTTGTGGAATATAATTATAGATGACAACAACGATACAATGTACCCTATTCGATATAACCAATTTCTGTAAAAAAATAACTGAATGTGCTTTTATTTTTAGACATCAGACGCAGTCATGTAAATCTATCAACTTCTGACTATATTACATTAATTCTATTTCATATTTCATATTACAGTCATTCAAATAGACAAAAGCAATTGCATATTCATATGATTTGAATGGCCAAGAGAGCTAAGGCGCAGCGCAACTACACCATCCGGAGGGCTCTAGGTTCGATTCCCATCAATGTAAACAAAAAATGTAATATGTTTTTTCACCGATTAATATGTACCATCGTGTAGAGACAGACGAAATATCTAATTAAAAGTGCAGCATTATTCAACTAAATAATAACAAATATACAATTTTAAATTAAATTTCTTTATTATTTTGGTAAGGACTTAATAGGGCAGCCTTAAAAGGTCCTCATTATTTAGCCTTTAAAGGTCCCGAAGAAAAAAGCATGACCATCATTTGCGAAACCCTATGAGGCTTCCACATAAGGCCCCTAAGAGAATTAGGGAATATTAATCGGGGCCTTGGAAGAACCCTGATAAGATTTCTTCACGGGATCACATTGTTGACTGCAAAACGTTTTACTTGATTTTCCCGAAACAAGAATAAAAAAAGCTTTGTTTTCATGAAAAGAAAATTCTCGAGATTTTCATCTCAGAATTGTCCAAACCGTCGAAACTAGTAGTTTAGACAAAATGTCCGTGTGTATAATGTGTGTGTGTTTTCGGTTCTGAAAATTCAATCACTTTTAACTCGAGAACCGTTCCATCGATCGAGTTAACATTTAGCACACAACTGAAGCCGTAACCCTTTTTTGATTGTTGTACATTTTTTTTACAAAATATATGCAGAAATTTAGATTTTATAGCTTTTTAATTTAAAAAAGGCGTGGTCCTCACTTTCGTGAAATTTACAATGTTTTGTTAAATAGTTCATCATAATTACATTTAATGTTGTTTGGTTTTGAATTTGGCGGAAATCGGAACAGCATTCTAGATTTTATGGAGTTTTTAATTTTTTGAACAATTGACGTTATTTGGTTAATTTTTGCAAAACATAAAGTAGCGAGTCAAAATTACGTATATAAATGGAATAATAATCACTGTTTTTATACGAATAACAATTTTTCTTTATCATTCCTTGGCGACTCCAATTAAGGTAAATTTTCGTTTTAAAAACTTATTTACAACGAGGATGCAAAGTAGAACCTTGTTTATTGGTTCCTCGTTATTTTTAACTTTTTACAAAGCTTCGTCTATGAGGAAAACCAAATCATTGAGTATAATTCTTTATACAGGTAAGTTTGTAAAAGTTGAATAATAATGAGGATTGTGCAAGATTCAACTTTGTATTCTTGTTTTTTCATTTGATGCGACACCATTTATTTGGCTGATAATTATATAAAATATTCGGTAGTACAAGCAGCAAACAAAAATTTAGCAATATAAAAATCTATATGGTTTATAGAAAAAAAAATTATAATATAAATATAGTTTATCATATTTATTTCCTCAATGAGAATTTCAAGTTCCATATTCCCAAATTTTTTGCAGGCTTTTCACATGCTGCCAAACATTCTGTGAAATTTACAGCAAAATAAACGTTATCACTTTGTATGAAAAAAAAAACATCTATGGCAACGAATAGTTCATGGAAAAACAAATCTTTTTTGTCCTTATACTTTTTTCTGTTTATTTGTCATTTCCAGACACATCGGTCTAAACAAACGTATTTTCCGAACAAATTAAGTAAAAAATCTGAAAGGGTTCGAGAAAAAAGTGAATGCCTCATATTCGAAAAAAGAAGTTATTAATTATGGTATAATGTCACGTCACAGATAAGAGAGAAAAAAAATCATTTTGCTGACCGACCCAGAAAAAAGTTTATATTTTAGAGGGGGGGGGGGGGGGGCTCCTTAATATTTGACATCAAAGTAATTAACAGATAATAAAACCGATGAGCATCCCAAACATCGAAAGAGAAGCAGAGAGAAAGAAAGAGAAAGAGAGATATGAAACCGTCGTAGGTCCTATAGCAGGTGGTGGTGGTAGAGAGAGAATCGAAGGAAGAGGAAGAGCCAGCGCGCGGATGGTAGGAGAAGGTCCCTCGCGGGGCCTTCATCTCAGCAGTGGCGGCAGTTCGACTCCGAGTCCGGCTGGAGTCTCGCTGTATCGCCGGGAAGCGAACGCGCCTTCTCTCTCAAAAGTCTTCATATTAACCTCACATTTTGTCCAAGTTTCCTACCAAAACACCCGCTGTTTTTAAAATTCCCTCCAAATCCACTTACTGCGCATCACTCTGCGCAGAATTCCACCGTCGCGACGTACGCGCATGTGTCAGTTTAATTCGAAAAATATTCAGCCAGTGTCTGTGAGTGCATTGATGTGGGTTTTGTGCCATCGAGCCAGTGCACCGAGTCGCGGTGCACCGCTTCTTCGGAGAACGAGCCTTCGCTTCTACGGGTGGAATGCACCGTGTGTGTTTTAATGCTCTTGCCGGCAGCAGCAGCAGCAGCGGCAGCAGCAGATTCTCTGGATAAAGAGTACAGCAGTGGCAGCGTCAGAAAGCGGACGAGTCGTCTTTTCCACGTCCCAACAGACCGTTGAAGACACATCCTTCACGTCGTGCCCCTTAAGACTGTTTATAGATGTGACTTAAGGAAAGAGCGTAAAAAAAGGACTCTTTGACTGATTCCCCAACGAAGAACTTCAAGGATAGCCTTCGGGACCTGTACGATATCTTCCTTTTTCTTCTTTTGGAACGGCCGATTCAACGGTCATTCGTTTCCGTCTTGAGAGGGGCAACTTTCTTTAGCTTTTGCATTCACTTGGTGCTACTAAACGGCGCGAAGTACGGCCGAAGATGTGTCACCCAAGTAGCCATGAAACCGTTCCGGCGTTTCGCAGCAGGCTCTCGATTCTACGGAGGCAGGTGCATCCCGATAACCGGCGGTAGAAGCAGCGGCAACGTCATTGAGAATCCTCACTTAATCCTCGTCGTTGTCGTCGGGAACTTTGTCTTCGTCGGCTTCAGCTGTATTCTTCTTGAGTTTTTTTAACGTCACTTCTACTGCAGCAGTCGCACCACTGATACGTGGGCAGAATGATTCCGAAACGTCCTGGGGATGTCCTCTTTAGGCTCCATCCACTTTCTAGGCTACCTGATGTCGATCATACAGCTCTAAGCCCGATTGGGCCAGTGGTGATTCGTTCTGGTGAATTAGAGAACAAGATCATTGGGACTGACACCATTTCTTCCTTTTCATTGCCCCGTGCTAGTTGTCATATGTGTTTGGTTGACTTCTGACGCTAAACTAATTCGATTATTGGAGATTTGTTGGATCGGGCACATTGGAGATCAACGTGTCTAAAGGTTGTGGGTTCTTGCCAGTGCGAAACGGATTATAAGCAACTACTTTGCAATCTTCTTTCTTTCGTCTTCAGCGTTTCGTGCCAGTGGATATTTGTGACAGTGTGATGTTCGACGATCAACTGATTCGATCATACGAGACCAATTTGTTGCATCGATTGGAATATATTAGACATCAACGGTCCTGAACATTGTGGGTTCTTGCCAGTGCGAAACGGATTATAATCAACTACTTTCTACTGTAATTCTCCTTATCTTCATCGTCTCGTACCCATTGCCATTTGTGCCAGCCTGTGGTTGGACCATCAAGTTATTATTGTCCTTGAAGTGAAAACAACGGGAGTGGATGATTATTGTGGGTTGCTGGAGGTGCGAATCTTCATCGTTGTTGGTACCTGCCGGTGCCATTTGTACCTTTCTGTGGTCTGACCAAGAATTCCATTACTGTCCTTGAATCGGACATCAACGTGATCAAACTTCCATCCTTGGTACCTGCCAAACGGATTACTTTGGATTTCCGAATGTCCTTGTCAAGATTCACAGTGATCGACGTTTTCGTTTGTGTGTTTTAAGTGTTATTGTGGTATTAGATAAAACCCACATGCTCTCCAAACTTGTCCAGTCATTTTGTTTGCATTGCGACAAAAGGGCTACAACTTGTCCTCAAGTTTTCGAGAATTTTTATAATTGGACTACGATGAAAGAGCTACAAATTGTCCTTATTGACATTTAGAGAGTTTTTTCGTATCGTGTTGAGATAAAAAGACGACAAATCACCGTTACTAAGTTTTCTCGACCAAACAGTAACAAATTTACCTCAAAGTTTCGGGTGGTTTTTCGATTGAGCTGCGACAAAAGGGCCATCAATTGTTTGAGAGATAAGAAATTGTCCTCATCCACGTTCCGAGAGGTATTTTGACGAGCTGTCTCATTTTTAAAAGAACGTTTACAAATACGATGTTTGTAGATCAAATAGAAGACAAAGGTGCCAGAATCAATTACTATGGCCATATCATCGTTTTGTTCATCTCGTGCCAGTTTCCATTGGAGCCCGTTTGCGGTGCAGTGACCACGAAATCGATTTGTGTTCCAGTTCCAATACCTGTGCCTGTTGATCATATCAATCGTCGTCATTAAACAACCGTTACTATAACCATCGATTGAATTCCTGTGAGTGCCCAATGGATTACTTCTCTCATCGTCCCCGACAATAAGGGATAACCAAGTTTCTTGTGTTTATCCATTTAGTGTCTTTGTGTATGGAAAGTGTATTTTTAAGTTTCTGTGTGTAAGTTAAAAGAGTCATTTGTGCCCAAAATTGGATCTACGATAAGTGAAGTGCATATTTGTGGTTACCGGAGTAATTCGACGCCGTATTGGAAGCTGAACTTCCTTTAAGCACGTCGTATTTTACAGCAGTTGCCTGCAGCATCAGCAGTGAAAGTTTCCCGAGGAACTTAGCTGCATCTTCTTCTTCTTCTTCTTCTTCTTCTTCTTCTCTGGTGTACAAAGAAGCAACAGGTACGTAGTCGCCGCGTTCCGATCCTAAAGCGCACTAACGAATACCTTCACTCCGCACTTTTGTAGGTTATAATCGTGTACACATCTTCTTTCGTGGCTGCTCATAGTGTGGACTCTTGTATTCGCGCTTATACACCAGAGCTCACAATGCAAACGAGCGCGGTCTCGTATTCAATCGCAAAAGTCTCCATAATGAAGATAATCCTCGCCAGTGCACAAGAGTGCAGCAAAGTCCCTTGCGCAAAATGCTCTAAGGATTTCAACTAAGGGAATCCGATGACGCGGCACTCGGCACTCGGGAATCAACCTGCTACGACGCGAGATAACGAAGAAACGAGATTCTCCGTCTTTTTCTCGAATACTGCCGGTTTCTTCTTTGGCGGAAGAAACCGGAATATTCAGACGATGCCAAGACTATTTTTTGGGCAAGAAATGGAGAAAAGAGATATTTTTTTTCTTATAAGTTATTTTAATTTTTGGGTTATTTTTTGGTAGCCTGATGTAATAAATGGAGAATTAAGGATATCGTTTTGAGAAACGCGAGTGAGAAACTCGTGCTAACGACTTTTTTAACGACTAATCTTATGGGCAGAGAGTCAGAACCAAATTTCTGACATTCATTTACAGGTAATTCACTTATTTATTTGCTGAGGTCATTTTAAAAAATTGCAAAGTAGAACCTTGCATATTGCTTCCTCATTACGTTTCGCTTTTTACAAAGTTACGTCAATGAGAAGGCTTAGTGAAAAAAGGCAAAACATAATGAGGAAGCAATGTGTAAGGTTGTAGTTTGCATACGTTTTTAAATTAATAAAAAAATTCAATTTTAGTGAAATTTTAATCGTCAACGTGTAATAAATAAAAAATCATATTCCTATAAAATCCGAATTCTTCTACCGATCTTCACTAGATTAGATATGTAGCATCACTAAACATTATTTTGTTAGTCAACATTATCTACATTGGAAAAATTGATGCAATAACGTCAATATTTTGAAAATTACAAAACTCCACATAATTTGAACTGGTTTACCGATTTTGTCCAAATTCAATACCAAAGATCGCATCACTTTGTTCAATTTTCATACAATGTTTCAGCCCGATATCTAAAAATTTGTTCGAGTTACAGTGTTGATAGACATTTTTCAAAATCTTAAAATTCTCATGAAAACGGAATGCGTTAAATGATTTTCATAAAATTAATACCAAATAAAGATTGACCATATGGCATAAAAATTCGAACTGACTCGGTCGAATAGTTCATGAGTTATGGTAGAATGAATTTAAGGCACTTTATCACCCACATACATATATACAACTGTACAATTTTTCTAAACCACTTTTCTCGATGTTTTGGACCATTCTGAATATCTTGACATGAAAATTTCGAAACAAAAATCTTTTCCTGTACAGAAATCGTCCTCTATGAAGAAGCGAAGAATCATAAATAAATGTTGTTAAGAAAATAAAAACTGAACATTTCTTCTACAACACCCAAGTATAATGGCAAATGATTTACTACTTCTTACAAAAAGAAGGTTCCGACGATAAAATTCAAGGGGTACTTAAATTATATAATTATTTGGTAGTTATAGTAACTATTAGATACTTGTGGCAACTATGAAAAAATTGGTCGTACGAACTAAAAATGAATAGTTGTTAATTTCTAGTTACTAATACCATAATTTTCTCTCAAAGCATCTCATAATCTGCAGTTTCAGTGATACTTCAGGGAAACAAATTTTTTTTTTTTTTTTAATTCCCTCTGCCCATCTCTGGAAAATACGTAAGGAAATAAAAGTTAGGTGTTTTAATGGATTCTGTAGAAAAACAGAAGTAGAAAGTTACCGATAATTTAATTAATTCAATTGATGTCAACGGCTCAGTCCGTGACGATGTAAGGCGACCCTCTCACTCTGCCCATGTAAAACCATCGAGTAAACGAGGACCTAACGAGTGTCGCAGTTTGTGACGCCACCATTTACGAATTACTACCCGTGCAGAAATTAGTTCGGGCAGCCGCGATTAAATAAGCGGCCTTTTTAGGTATAAACGTGGCATCCACAAGAGGGAATCTACTCTAAGAACCCTACTAGGCTCAATAGAGGCGGCCACGACACACTTCGGGGCCTAATCAGGCTTAAATGTGGAACCTTCACTAGAGTCGCCCATATTGAGCCTTTAAAGGCCCCGTACTTCAAGCGTGACTAGCCTCGTTGGGCCCCTAATAGAACTGGGACAAACTGGAAAGGGCCAGGTCAGAGCCCCAACTATTTTTCGACACGGGTATTGGCTGTTTCTGGAATGGTGGGGGAAGTCGCCTATGCTAAAATCCCGCGTCAGGAACTGGACCAGCGTCAGAAACAGGGCCGTTTACCTTAATCGTTTATCAAGAGACGCGATAGCCTCTCGACGCCAAGTATTAAAAGAAAATTAATATGGCTTCCGCACCACGATTTTTCTCTTCTTTCGTTTTTGACTCTTATTATTTTATTATCCAGACTAAGCGGAGACCATATAATAATTTTTATGTTTCTCCTTATATCTAGATTAGCTAGATAACAGTTTTATCAAATAGATTAGGTTTATATTATTAATTAGCTTATTCAGTTTTTTATATGCCTGTCCTTACATTCGTTGCATATATTAGACATAATTAACATTACTTTTAAAATATTTGATAACAGTTTTACCATTGAGACGATAAAAGAGCACTACGAATGCAAAACACAGCATCCAAGTTGTGATAATCTTATGAACGCTGCAAAGCCTGCAAAAAATATTAGTGAAATATCGTCAATATTACGTACTTGCTCGAGTACGAACATAACAGTCCAGAAATAGGTTGAAACTTATTACTGCACGATCCAGTTAAGGTGAGCCTCAAAACCGATAAAAACCACATCAGTAGAAGAGAGACAACATCATAGGAGTCGCATATGTGTGTATGCGAGAGAGAGAAAGAGAGCAAAAGAGGATCTTGTGCTTTTCATTAGAACAGAGTGAAACATATTCCCAGTATTTCTCTCTCACTTCGTTGTAAACGCCATTAGTCCTGTATCTCTTTTGCATCTAATTATTCTTTACCTTTGGGGGGAGGGGGGCAAGCGTGCAACGCGATAAAAAAAACAAGATTCACTTTCTTTTTTCAACAAATTATAATTCCCTACGAATATGAAAGATCACTTATTTTGAGATAAACCGGAAGTAATATAATTAACAAACAAATTGGGTAAATAAAAAATGGTGAAATTATAATCATTCGCATATTATAGTCGAGAGATTATCACACTCTTGACAAATTAATCTTCTGACTATAATATGCGAATGATTATTATTTCTTCGTTTTTAATTTTCCCAATTTGCTTATTAATTACACGCATTTTTTCAATCGGGAGTTTTTTAATTTTTATAAAAGTATTTGTATTTCATGGCTCAGAATGGTTCAAAACGTCGAGAAAAATAGTCTACAAAAATGTCCACGTGGATATTTCCGGCTTTGACAATTTAATCATCTATAATCCAAGAATCGGTCCAGTAATAGAGGCGAAATTTGGCACACAAGTGGAGTAATAGCCACTCTTTAATTGGTGTGGTCTTTAATTTTTAACAGAATGTATGCAGAAATGAAAATGTTACAGTTTTTTCAATTTTTGTAAAAAAAACAGTGTGGCTGCTCGACCATTCGTAAAATTTCAGTTGTTTTGCTACATCGTTCTTCATAAGTACAAATCCTCTTAATAAAGATATTTGGCAATGGATATTATGGAGTTTTGAATTTTTCGAAAAATATACGTTATTATATTAACTTTCGTAAAACTTGAGATATCGAATCCTAATTTTCTATGTAAATTAAATAATATTCAGTGATGTTAGATACATAATTTAGTGAAGATCAGTAGAAGAGTTCGGATCTTATAGAAATATTATTTTTTCTTTATTTCTGCATGACTAAAGTTTCACTAAACTTCAGTTTTTCAAATTTATTTAAAGCTTGGATGTAAAGTAGCGCCTTGCTTATTGATTCCTAATTATGTTTCATTCTTCACAAAGTTTACTCTAGGATGTAGCTTTGTAAAAAGTGAAAAATAATGAGGAAGCCTTGCATCCTTTTTATTCGGCGAAACCCCGTGAAGAAAACTTATCGGGCAAGGCACAGATTAATCGTCCCGAATTTTCACGCTTTTTTATTCCGGATCGTTGTAGAGTATGTGTTGAGGGCTTTTAAATGCAGAAGATTGAGAATCTTCAAAGGCTGACCTACTTAAACCCCTACCACACGGAAAAAAAAGATTAGTTGCCATAACCAAGAAATGAGTTGACATGACCAATCGATTATTCTATTTTCCTAGCAACTCAAATGGTAATACCAACGATTCGAATTACCATTCGAATTCGGTATTACCATACCGACGATTCGAATGATAATACCGACGATTCGAATGGTAGTCCCAACTATTCGAGTGGTAGTCCCAATGATTGGATTAGTTAACCTAACTAATCCAATCCAAACGATTGGATTAGTTAGACTGTAATTGGTTAAAAAATACATCGAAATGTATTTGCCGTTGGTGGGTTTCGAACCTGGTTTCTCTGAGTGACTGTTGGGTGCACTGTTAAAAAAAAATGAAGTTTACAACACAAATATTGGAAATTACTATTAAAATCACAAACTTTGTGCAGTAAATGAGAATTAATACACATTGTGTTGGAAATTTCCAAATAACCCGTAAATTTACTATACGTACAGTAAATTTACAACACACGGCGGTAAATATAGTTTCGGTATAATAAAATTACAACACACGGAGATAATTTTAGTATAGGTATAGTAAATTTACAACAAGTATATCGGAAAATACTATTCAAGTGTATATTAAATTCACAAGCTTTGTGTAGTAGATGAGAATTAATATACATTGTGTTGTAAATTTCCGAATAACCCTTTATTTTGCTACACGTATATAAAATTTACAATACACAACTTTGAATTTTGAACGACAATTTATGAATATTCGTATACAGGTAGTGTAACGGGACGTCCTTACTCCCGGCGAGATTTTGGCAGTTGACCACTAGGTGGCCAAATGAGCTCGCGTTTCGCGCAAGCGGAGCGCGGCAGTGGCGGTTATTTAGACCCGAGCCAGCCGTCTTATCGGGTCCTTTCCTATCTCTACCAAAGTGTCCACACCTCTTACATGAGGCAATCCCTAATGGGACCTCGTGTAAATTTTACCTACACTGTTAAAAAGATCTGTTGTACATTTACAACACATGCGTATGAAGTTTTTTTTCACCAAAACCGTTTATGAAATTCCAACTGCGACGTTGAATTTAACAACACAAATGTGTTGTAAAATTACAATACATTGTATGAAATTCCAACTGTGGCTTTGAATTTTACAACAAAGATGTGTTCTAATATTACAATACAGTAACGGCAAATTTTATATACCAGTGTTGTAAAATTCAACGTCACAGTTGGAATTTCATAAACGGTTTTGGTAAAAAAAACTTCATGCACATGTGTTGTAAATTTACAACAGATTTTTTTAACAGTGTAGGTAAAATTTACACGAGGTCCCATTAGGGATTGTCTCATGTAAGAGGTGTGGACACTTTGGTAGGCAGATTTTTTTAACAGTGTATACACTGTTAGAAAAGATTGGAAATTTTTATTCATAAACTCGTCATCACAATTTAATATACAATTGTGGTTTAAAATTCATGTACTTTTCCAGTAAAATTAAAGCAAATTATTAAAATTCAAGTACTTTTACTGTAAAATTAAAGGAAATTATTGAATGTGCTGTACCATACATTAATTTTACATTACACTTGTATACTAAATTTAATATACTAGTTTATGAATAAAAACGTCCGGTAAAAGTACACTAAATTTCAATTAAATTTTTTTTACAGTGTAGCCCACTCGACCATTGATATCTTAACATATTCATTTTCTATTTGAAATGTACTAAAAACGAAAACACATCGAGACTATATTCATTTATATGATTGCGAATCGAAATATTTAACATAAGTGGGGTGGTCACCCATGCGATTGCTGACCTTCGAGTAATTTATTGTTAGAAAAATTCGCCAGTCGGCCGGTTACCCATCCAAGTACTGGCTCTCGGGTAAATTCGAAAAATTCGGGAGTGGGGTGGTCACCCAGCTAAGTACTGATCCTGAAGGGACTTAGAATAAGAATTTGGGCGTGAGGCGGTCACCCATCCAAGTACTAACACCGGCGGCGGTGGAAAGTTAACAACGTGGCGCAATATGGTTGATTGGAGCCTGAATTTATTTCCCTATCAAAGCCTCATTAAATTTCGCCATGGAAACCTAAAATTTCCTTGGTAGGTCCTTAATCGGTAGTGCTACGAAAATATTTAAGGGCATCCCTAATAATTTTTTATATGGGTCGGCCAAAATTCGTAGAAATTTACGATTTTTTACCGTATGTTTATATCATAGAATCAAAAACCATTTTAATTAAAAGGTTTGAGTTCATTAAAATATAAAAATTATTTAATAAATACGATTATTCTAAATATTCGTTCATGTAATTAACCCAATTATTACAAACAAAAATCAATTTTATTTGTATGTTCGATTCAATTGCGTAAAAAAATTCAACTTACATAACCATGACAGAAACAATAGATTAATATAAATATTTTTTATCTCATCGTACTTTTTCATTTCGACGTAAAAAAAATCACCTGTTTTTGTTTAGCATGGCACACAAGTTTCCTCTTTAAGAGAGTATTGCGTTAGCAAGATCAAGAGTTCGAGTGGTTGTGGCAGCAATAATTGCAGCAGCTTTCAGTTAAAAGATCTCTGGTTGGCGTTCGAGTCAGATAGAGGGAGCCCTCGACGAGTAACTTAACTACGTGTACCAACAGGCAATTCTCGAGGGAAAAGAGCGGGAAAGAGAAATCAGAGAGATAATACGAGTGAAAAAGTGAGATAGAGGGAACGTGCTGCACGTATATACAAATTTATTCGGTCTCGATAAAACGAGCCTCTCGTGTCCGAGTCGATGTTATGCTCTCACGGCGAGAGACTCTACCTCAATACACATCGCGCTCTCTGCCGTCGGTATAGTCAGTTGTTTCTCTTATTCGCTTCTCTCGTTTCTCTCTCTTTCTCTCTCTTGCTCCAACATTTTCTCTCCTTTTTCTCTCTTTCTCTTCATGTTTTCTCTCTTTTTCGCTCTCACTCGTCTCTCATTCTCTGCGTCGCTCTCTCGAGACTTGTAAATTCGAGGAAACTCGTATGCCGATCACGTACCTCGTCGCGGATACGTTCTATGGGGTTCCCGCGTTCCTCCACGCGCCTGAGTCTTCCTTCTTCTTCTTCTAGCTATCCCTTTGACTTTCTTTTGTTTATAACCTTTTTTACGTCTTTCCCTTGTTGCTCGGGGAAGAGAATCAACGTAGCGAGAGTTTTGTTCCTCCGGTGCTCGAATTCCTCACTCTTGGTCCAGCAAAATCGCGACGTTCTTCATCGGGAACTAACGGAGGACTTGGAATAGTCGGATTGTGCCACACAGAGACTTTTAGATCCATTAGCAGTTCGACATAATGACTTTCATGGTAATTACGAATTTTGGGTGATCCGATGTAATTGTAGCGTTTAAGCATGTAAGTATCATGCATATCACTGTTTAAAATATTTTGAAAATTAATATATGTATTGGAAGTTCTTTTCCAGATACGATATATTAAATTTCATTTAATATACAGATATATTGTAAAGTTCCAATAATTATATTATAAACACAACTTTTATGAAGTGTTTAGTATACTGTATATTCATTTTGCAACAATTTTTTTATATATTAATTAATATTTATAATAACAAAAAAACTTCCAGTACTTTATATTAATTTTCATATAAAAATTTCAAACAGTGTACACTGTTAAAATGTTTGGAAATTTATATTCCCGGAAATTTTATTCATCAGCTGATATGTTAAAATTATTCATGATCCACAAGTGGAGTAAAATTTTTATATCAAATTTCCTAATTTTCATAGGATTTAGTAGAAAGTATTGTAATTTTACATCTCACTTGCATATCAAATTTAACACACCAGTTTCTGCAAAAGAGTTTCCTTTACCTGTAATGGAAATTTACACTAAATATTTTTAACAATTGACATTTTCAATCAATAGTTTAATTTTTTAAATAAGCCTCGCTGATATATTGATTTTTTTAAAAGAACAATACCAGAAAATTTTTAATGAGTTAGGAAAAAAATTGTTTGTAAAATGTTGAGAAAATTGTATAATTTTTTTTTGCTATGATGTATTTGAATAGATATGATTTTTAAAGAATTTTTTAATGATGTTCTATAAAACTTTTTGTTTAATGATTCTGAAACCTCTCAGATAAAATGTGGCATTTTACTATGTAAAATTTAGTTTAAAGAGCAGTATGTATAAAATTGTAGCTCAATTAGGCCATTCTTGTGGTCAACACATTTATATTTTGGAAACAATTATTATTGTTTCAGATCATTTTAAATAAGCCGTTAAATAAGTGCACAAAGTGCAACATTTTCATATGCAGATATTATTTTGCTACCAATTTCATGCATGCAAATATTTTTTATTTTTTTTCATGGCAGTTGCAATTTAAATTCTACTCAAATTGTAACACCGGACTAAATTGATGTTGAAATGTTCCATTCTCTTGAATGATGTTGAAATGTCTCTACATTCTCTTTGTAGGCAGACTGTTCAGTTCAAGTGTAAAAACTTCCATTTAAAGACTTTTCACAAAAGCTATGATGAAATTTGGTAAAAAAATTAAGTATAAAAACAAATGTATTGTAAAATTATCTTCTGCAAAAGTTCATTACAAAGAAAGTTCTATGTAAAGAACTTTAGTGCAAGCTAAACTCTGTGTTAGGTGCAAAAAAAAATATATATATATTTGCAGCAATGAACTTGGTTTCAACTAAAAAATTGTAATTATGAAAATGGTGCCAAGGAAAATGAAGGGCACAGTATTGCCTCTGTGCCCTTAAGTATTCTGATATTAAGAGAGTTTCTATCATTTGATTTGACGTGAAATGCCCCATACGTTACACAACATTTAACACCAAACCTTGGCACTTTCATGCACCTCACAGCTAAAATAGAAAGTAATCCAGTAAACCAGTCCAATAATTTAAAATAAGGTTAATATCAATAATTTTTAAAAAAAATATGATGAACAACAAAAAATACATATGTTTGAACAAATGAGATTGGTTCCAAGAATAAAATTCCTATTAACAAAATTTTTCTCTTTTTGTGCTTGCCCAGTGGTGTTTTGTATAAAGGTAAAAAATTGGATATGGGCAATTACAAGGTCATTTGACTTTCATGAATTTGTGTTATCTCTCTGCCCATATTTAATGATGCACTTCTGAAATTAAGGGAGTTTCTATCATTCGATTTTACGTGAAATACCCCATACGTTACAAAACACTGGAATCCAATGCTTGGGGTCACGTGCACCCCATGGCTAAAATAGAAAATAATACAGTAAATGGGTTGGTCTAATACCAAGAAGAAGAAAATGATGATGAAGAGCAAAAAAAAGGAAGAAGTCACGGATCGAGTAATTAGCGAAGTTTTTGCGAGGAATAAGAGTCGTTAGTTCTCGGAGTTAGCGATAGCTGAACCGAGTCGCTCGCTTACGGTATGTTAATGGTCGCGATATGAAGAGAGGTCCCCTTCTTCAAGAGAGTAGGCCCGGGCCCTCTCTCGTCTCTGTGTGGGTAATTCGAGAAACGACCAATTAACATTCCCAGAAAGGAATAAGCTTCTTGCTGGTGGCGAACGTCAGAGGGCTTCCTCGACTCTGCGACCAAGCCACAGAGAGCAGATCTCTTTTGTAATTGCTACTCTCCGAGACTCTCAGCACATCGAGAAACGACTCGAATGACGTGCTCTACTGCATTTTAGACTTTTAAACGCTTGTCGCAACCATTTTCAACTAATTTTTCGGTCATTTAGGTATTTTATTGCATAAAACATTCAGGAACATGATAGTTTCGAATGCAGTAAAACAGGGTTATGTGACGATGAATTATTGAGTTGGTAACATTGATGTCAGCGGTGCTATATTTTATAAATGGCGGCAAAAACGAATTTTCTCGTAGCTGTCGATTTTTAGAGCTAACGTAGTTACTGGTGACACATCATCATTAGTAAGCAATAAGATAACGTTTAAAAAGTTACCCACAACAAACGCAACCGTGGATATTAAAACTTTTATTTTTTTTAAGCTGAAGTCAGACTCCTAATGAACTGATAAGGGCTCAGACTAAGAGCCGAAATCTTTAAATATTCATAAGTCGATGTATAAACTTATTGCCGAATCATTTTTAAAACTGATTTCAAGTTATACGGCGAAGTTCATATAATGTCAATAATTATTAATTTACGAAGAATCCTAAAGGGCCGAGTCTCATAAAAATTATGAAATAGTATATTACGATACAAGAGCACTAAAACTTTTTCTGATAAGCTTTGAAGCACGAGCTGAAGGCGAAAATTTGAGGAGAAGTTTTTCTAACGAGTATTGCACAAAATTATACTGTGTGAAAATGGGGATTTTACGCACGTGAGGCATTACCGCACCAAGTGAAGTTATAGAAATTCTACAAGGGAGAGAAGTGCGTGATTTCCGCCAAGTGTGAAGGTAGCATTTGAGACATTTTGTATAACAAATAAAAAATATAACACCTATTAAAATATATAGTTCATGGAAAAAGTTTCAGACTTACACTTTTTTAAAAACCAATTTCGTCTTTTCGAGGTAAATGAGTTTGAAAAAAATGTGTTTTCTGAAGAAGCTAAGTAAAAAATCTGAAAAAAAAATCATAGAGGGTGCTTTGAAGTACTTCCCGTGCAGAAATCTTCTCTCCCGATTTACGATCGGATTCCCATTTGTATTTGGTGGGGTTTCCTCAAAAGTGGTACCCTTGTAAGAATCCAAATGGATCCCAATTTGGGGAGTAAAACTAATTATTAGCGTAACTTGGGAAATTACCCCGATGTAAAGTGTCCTTATAAGAATCCAGGGCGATCCTGATCTGGGAAGTAAAATAAGTTATTGGCGCAACTGGGGAAATTATAAGACATGTTAAAATAAGGTCATTAGTAAAGTCGGGGATATCGCAGGGACATCGTAAGCCGAATATTCTTATGAGAATCCAGTCAGAATCCGACTTGAATTTAAAAATCAGTTATTAACGAAGTAAGGGACATTGTAGAGACTTTTTACTTGTGGTCAGAATTGGTTCGAATTTTCTAAAAAAGGGGTGCTTGTAAGATTTTAGGCAATTGCAGGCGATTATATTTGAATGATACCACTTACTGTTGGATATTTTTGATAATATACTGAGAGTCGACTTTTCAAGCTAGCTTGCAGGCGTACGCATAAAAAAATTCGATGACATCCGTATCTCTCTCTATGTGTACGCGTCAAGCTACAAGTCCTCACCATACATACAATGAATTAAGTATCAAATTAGTATCAACATCTTCTAAGATCTGGATAGCCGGGTGAGTTAAGGTACAGCTATCGCACGGAGAAAAGGGTGTAGTTGTAGGAACTATGGAATTGATACGTGCCAACCAACAGGCGTGGTCAAATATGGCATTAGCAAGTTATTGCGTATCAGAACCAACCGATTGGTAATGCCAACTAACCGATTGATGTCAACCAACCGATTGGTGGCGCCAACTAACCGATTGGTAGTGCCAACCAACCGATTGGTGGCGCCAACGAACCGATTGGTAGTACCAACCAACCATTGGTAATGCCAACCAAACTACATCTAACGTTCCAAGCATCTAAAGATTAGTTTTCTCAACTAACCCGTTTTCTCTGTGCGTGCTGTACAATCCGGAGGGTCGGTAGTTCGATACCCGGTTATAATTTCATTAGTTTTTCTCGAGGATGTTCTTGTGCCAATCAGTAGAGTTAGTTCGTACATCTAATTAAACGTGGAAGTAACCCCGTAAAAGTAAAGTCCAATATAATTTTAAATAAATTTTTGGATTTTTGGGCATCTTGGATTCGGACTGGATCCGGTCTGGAATCCATATTGGGATCCGATCGCGTATCCCGATCAGAATCCAATTAGCGACCATTACATTCATCTTCGGATTCTGACTGGATCTCTAACTAGATTCCAAGCTGCACAACAATCTAGTAAGTATCCAGCTGGATCCCTACCAGACTTTCTGTACGGGTTAGTACTAAATCTTAGCAAAGTATGAGAAAAACTGACGGGGTTTGGAATAAAGTGGCTCACTTCGCATATATGTTGGCGATGCTGGTGCCACCGTCTGCCTTTTTCGATTAAAAACGTTCATTTAGTTATGTCTACATTCTACATTTCTCTTTATAGTTAAGGTTTTAACCACTGGAGGTCTTATGGATAATTTGTGCTTACAATGTTCGAGTAACTTTGAATTGCCTAGATAAGCAAAGATGCTTAGAAATTTACACTGACAATCCTATCAGAAATCTTTAAGAAAAATGCTGGAATCTTTTTATGCATTAGTGTTCATGTAGAAATTTATTTTTCGCTAAGTTATTCATGTTTTCAAAATTATGGCTACACTCACACATAAATTCGGATAGAAGTCTTAGATGCCTGCGGTGTTTCTTGTTGACTATACTCTAGCACACGACTGCGTGGGTATATATTATACTTACAATGTTCTTTACTCTAAGTGGACTTGGTTCTCGTCGCTTCCTGGTTTATCTATCCCTACCTACTCTACATCAGCAGAAAACACTCATGGATCTTTATTTTTCTTATACTCTGTTGACTCCCTCATCTCGAATCAGCTCCGAAGACATGCTGCAATAGAATACGAGAGCACCAGCTCGACTTCACTAGAAGCCATCTCCGTCGTCGTACCTTAATGAATTCCTTCGTTAATGGACCTCCTCTTAATGCCTTCTGTTTTATTATAATTATCGGTGGTGAGTGGGTGGCTGGTATTCTATAGCTAGATCCATGTAACCAGTGCCAATTAGATTGAAAAAAGTATACATTAAGGAAATGAAGCAAAACTGAATTTGAAAACGATGATTATCTTACGGTATGTACCATAGAATATTGGAAATAGTAGTGGGAAAAAATCAAATACAAATACCTAGAATTTATCGACAGCAATGGACGCATAGTCTTTGTATAACTGGTGGATTTCATTGTTAAGCACCATATCGAGCTGCCGCTACTCAGATGGTGACAGTTTATTGGGATATTTCATTTCAATTAATCCAAAAAGTGTATACTCTATTTCCAGCGATTCAGAGTAAAACGAATATCAATAATACATTACGCTATAAGGGAGGAAAGTGCGTGATTTCAGGAGGAGCGGTGAAAAACCGCTCCTCCTGAAATCACGCCCTTTCGGCATACGATACTTTTTTCTATCTATGTTGAAAAGACCATATTTTTATGCCATCAACGGTGCAACGGCACAATTTGCAACTGTAGTGATAAGAGCAATTGAGGCCACGGCTCGGGAGTAAAGGTAGGAGAGAACGGGGGAATCGCAGTCACCGGGCAATGTCGGTCACCTTATTTTTGCATCAACTAGTGAATATATGAAACTTTTTTTTGCTCAATCAGCTTACCTATATACTAATTAACTAATTTAATACTCCGTGCCAATTATACTACGAAAAAATCAACAAATGAAATGTTTTTTTGGATTATGCACTCTTTTTTGCTTCCTCATAGAGGAAGCTTTGTTTTCGTGAAAAATTTTTTTTTCGAGATTTTCATGTCAGTATGCTTAGAATCACCTAAAAATTCGAGAAAAGTGGTCTAGAAAATATGTCTGTATGTGTGTATGTGTGTGTGTGTGTGTGTGTGTGTGTGTGTGTGTGTGTGTGTATGTATCCAGACACTGAAAATTCAATTGCCCATAACTCACGAACGGCACGATGGATCTAGCTAAAATTTTGCACGCAGGTAGAGTATTGACTCCTCTGTTATTGACGTGATTTTTAATTAAATGTATCAATGTAAACAGATTTTATGCAATTTTTAATTTTTTCAAAAAATGTCGTGATCGCTCTAACTTTCGTAAAAGTTCGCCAATTTAGCTAAATAGTTCTTTATAAATGAAGACACGTTAAATGACGTTTGGTATTGAATTTCAGCGAAATCGGTAAAGCGGTTCCGATTTTATAGAATTTTGAATTTTTCGAAAAAAATACATTTTGCTCTAAATTACGTCGAATTTCAACAAATGAACAGAAATTTTGTACAGACGAAAAATAACATTCAGAAATGCCATGTACCAAATTTGGTGATGATCGGTAAAGTCGTTCGGATTTTACACCATTTTTCATTTTAAAAAAAATGTAGATTTTCGCTATAACTTCCGGAAAAGTTGAGAAAGTACGACAAAAATTTGTATCTAATCAAAATTAGATGTAACGGTGTTTGCAGAGGTGATTTATAGCTGTATAAAACACCTCTGCAAAAGAGACACAAGGTATAAAAAAAAAGATGCAAAGTAGAACCTTGCACATTGCTTCCTCATTATTTTTCGCTTTTTACAAAGCTTCCTCTATGAGGAAGCCAAAATTGAATAACATACTGCTTCCTCACAGAGGGAGCTTTGTAAAAAGCGAAAAATAATGAGGAAGCAATGTGCAAGGTTCTACTTTGCATCTTTTTTAATAAGAAAAGCAGTATTTTAAATACGGGTTTTGCATAACTTATTGACGTTAAAATCACATCTAACCGTTTTTCATGTATTTTTCGGATTTGTAGCTTCAATTTCCCCATGTGAAAATGTTGATTCCGTAAATAAATATATTGAAATTTGATATAAAAAGTCTTCGCCGTTGTCGGGGTAACGACGATCACGTGCGCGGGGATATAGTCGAGGGACGCCAGTGAGTTACCGGCACAATTCGCCGGCGCACGTCAAATGAATTTTTCGCCGTAAACATCACGTTATGTATGCATTAATAATAGAAATTGAGTTCAACTAATGACTTAGTAATAACTTAGAAACGAATAAGAATTGACGAATTGAAAAATATACGTAGAAATGTGTTCAATCTGATAACGATTTCGGTGTTGACATGAGGCTAGAATTTTTAGGTTAGATTTTTTATTTTTTTTGTAAACCATAGATTAAAATTTGTACGTGCAATCACAGATGCCTCGCTGTAAAAAAAGGACGACAGAATGTAAGACAGTATAAAATGAGTTATATTAATACACTTTAAGAGAGGATAGATAACTGTTCCAAAAGATTGTAATTTATAATAGCTATATTGATAAGCGTTATATTTCCACGAGGAAATTAAAAAAAATCCATTTATACGATTGCTTTCGTGATTTTCATGCAGTTCATTTTCAATAATAGTTGATGAAGTATCCAACAACCATTACTTTTTGGCAGAAACGACGTTTTATTTACAGAAAAAAGCAAATATTCCTTAGTGACTGCGATTCCCTCGTTCTCCCCTACATTGTTTAATGATGCTTCAGTATGAATTTTGGACACTTTCTAATGGGATAAAAATTTGAGAAAAAAAAGTATTAAATCTGCCAAAAAGTTATTAAGAAATAGATAAAAATATTAAATAATCGAATTGCGCCCCGCTCTACTCCAACGGGACGAAAAGTACAGCAGCCGGAGGAAAAGTGGTGCAACGGGTAGAAAAGTGGTTACAAGTTTCCTGAAAGGGAACTCGCACTCGTACTGAAAAACAATTTCATATTTTCGCGAAGAGCTTACAAAGTTTTCGGGAAAAAAGCAAATTCTTTTGCCATTATTCCAAGATCATAGGAAGAAATATCCAAAATATCATAAAAGAACACGCCAAACTTTGTACACTCTTCGCGAAAATATGAAATTGTTTTTCCGTTCGGCGGAAAAACGAGTTCGCCGTCAGGAAACTCCACGTTGTAAATCAAGTTAGTATTGAAATGCAAAATTAATTGACGGATAATTTTTTTTTTTACTATATTATTGTTACGGCTTTATAAAAATTGTGGTGTCTTTTTTTACGGAACTAGAATTTTGGATTTCCACGATTATTTCAGAGACTCTCATCTCGGCTTTTCACGCCTCGTTTCTTTGGCTGAATTGACGGCGCGAATGGATTCGTGTCGGATAAAACATCTCTTCCCGTAAAGAAAACTTATGACGGTTTTGGGAAGGCCCAGATTAAGCGTCCCTAATTCTTTTAGGGACCTAAAAGATTGAGGACCCTCAAAGGCTGCCCAACTAAGTCCCTACCAGAAAAACGAAAAAATGATTTCAAAAGAATTATCTGCGCTCATTGAATTCGGTTTATCTTGCACTTTCAATTGGATATTCTGAATTATTTAGTAGACCTGTACATATTAATTGGTGAAAAAATATATGCAAATTTATTTGTCGTTAGTGGGACTCGAACCTGGATCCTCTGGGTGACTGTTCGGTGCTTTAGCCCACTCGGCCATTCGCATCTTAACATTTCAAATTTTTTACAGTCCATTTTTTATTTACTTGAAGTATACTAAAAACGAAAACACGTCGAGACTACATTCATTTATATGATTGTGAACTGAAAAATTCAACATAAGTAAATTATTTCCTAATTACTTTCTTTGTAGAATCATATAGAATCTTACTACTCTATCCAATTCTACTAATCTTGCTGAAATTCAAACATCTCCAGATTTCTTATCTAGAAACATGTCATCAATTTCCTGGTGGGTTCGACCACCGTGGTTTCAGGTTGAAATTACCGCAAAAAACCGCAAAAACCACCTCTGTGTTTTCTGCACTTTTCCGCACAGTAATTCACCGCAAAACCACTGAGCGTTTTTCGTTTTGTTTTGCACCGTCGGTGGTTTTGCTGTTTCGACCACCGCAAAAATACCGATGTAAATTTCGAAAAATCTCGAAATTTCGTAATGTTTTGTAATTTGTATAAATAACGGTAAAAATCACGGCTCGACGGAATACGTCTTGCCGCTGATAAATAACCGTAAAAATGACCCACGTGAGTACATGGGCGGACAATAACTTACGATCGCCCGTTTTATACACAGAACGGCGAACACTCACTTGCGAGAAACGTTTCCGCTCGTTCGCCATCTAGCGGGTTAACTTCGAGTGCACGTGCAATGACTGGCTTAGCTCCGCTAGATGGCCAACGACATATTTTTGTGCATATAAATATGCAGTTATCGGAAGTGCTGTGCTCTCATATAACTGAAGGATCATGTTTTGGAGATGTCCTAACTATTTGACATAAATGGCCTAGCTATTTAGAAATGGGGAACGAGAAAAGACGATGTTGTCTTCTCTTCGGAGTTTCAAATGTTACACATTTTATACACCTAAAAATAAAATATTGACCGTAACAGCATTTAACTGGCTTCACGGCAACGTGAAATCTGTCGTGATTTAAGCCGTGATTCGGTAATAATGTATGGGGAAGAAACTTTCGCAGGGTCAACGAGAGATATGGGAGGTTCTGTGGTAGCCTCAGCGGAAGAGATTCGCATTAGTGAAATTTGAATTAGGCTTCAGTTTTGCGCGCTTTGAATATAGCGATCATGGTTTCACACCCGAGAAATGCTTCGCAAAATTCCATTGTTAAAAATAGACCGTAAAGAGTCAATGAAAAATTAATAATAACAATATTCGGTCACGCCTATAACATACTAAGGTTAATATATGACTATAAATTAACTATTGTGAATCATTTCTGCCAGGGCCACGGTGGCGTAATTGGTAACGGACCAGGCTGGAATTCTGGGTGTTCTCGGTTCGGACCCGGGTCGTGACGGAATTTTTTCACAATTTGTTTGAGATAAATTTTGTCGATTGTGGCTGCTTGATGAATTAATTTAATTCATTATGCAGCTACAGTCGATATTTGTAAGAGATTCGCATTAGTGAAATGTGAATTAGGCTTCAGTTTCGCGCGCTTTGAATCTAGCGATCACGGTCTCACACCCGACAAGTGCTTCGAAAAATTCCATCGGAAAAAATAGACCGCAAAGAGTCAATGAAAAATTAATAATAGCCTCAGCGGAAGGTCTGGGAGATTCTGCGGTAGGCTCAACGAAGGGTCTGGGAGGTTCTATGAATGTTATTTAGGGTCTCCGTAATCCTCCGTTAAGTCGAGATATCTACTTTCTGCCATTTGGGGCATCTGTTAGGGTGAAATTCAAATGTTAATGTTGTTCCTTTCACCGCACAGGGTGAAAGGAACAACATTAACATTTGAAATTTCGACTCGGCTTGCTTAAGGTTGTTGATCAACGGCATTAGGAAGGGGATAGGTGAGGTGATGTGCGGGGTGTGAGGCAAGCACGGCAGGCGGAGCGACGTCAGCTCACTTCGCATAGTTTCACGATGTATTGTCTAACATTTTTTGTAACTTTTCTTCAAAAACACTTATAACCCCACAAAAAAGTTACACCGTCATAATCCTCATACTCTGCACTGTATAATATGCGTTTTTCATAAAGCTGGCAATTTCCACACGGAAGATATAAGTAAATAAATGTGGCTGATGATGCCTCACACTATATAACCAATGTATCTACGTGCTGTTTGGTGTCAACTTTAACGTTCAATATCTCGAAAAAGAATGTTATAATCGGATTAAACTTTTTTAGCAGTCGATGAAGAAAACCTTCACCTATGCACTGTATAAATTTCGAAAAGCTGATACCATTTTTACGTTTTTAATCAACAACCTTAATTTCAATCATCTCCAGACGTCTTAGCTAGAAACATGTTATCAATTCTTGCACCCGCAATCCCAATGGTCTTTTTTCCCATACTCCTTACAAATTCCACATGATCGCAACAAAATCATGCCTAAACATTTTCTTTGCAGAATTCTATAAAATCCTACTACTCTATGCAGCATTCCAAGATATTCCATTAATCTTGCTGAAATTCGATCATCTCCAGACTTCTTATCTAGAAACATGTTATCAATTATTCCACCCGACATCCCATTGGTCTTTTTTCCTATACCCCTTACAAATTCCACATAATCGCAACAAAATCATATACTCATCTACATTCTCGAAACTTGTTCCAGTATTACAAAATAATATAATTCATCCAGGCTCAGAATCGACTACTAATCAACCACCTCACGTGCCTCTTCTGCAGTTACTCTTCGTCTTCTTGGGTGTACGTAGGTGTACGTAGGACGAGCTCTGTGTGAGCTGCAAAGCTTCTCAGTACTCGTGTGCACATCAGAGAAAACTTGCACGGGATAGGATCACGCGTGCTACTCCGCACTCTTACCTTCCGTAGCCTGATGACTCCTGATGCTGTTGCTGCAGCTTCTCGTGCTGCCGCTGCTCTTCTCTGCGTGATAAGCTGAGCTACGAGCGAGAGTCGCTCTGGCTATACGGGAGATGCTGCACCAGCCATACAGAAAGAGATAGGGAGAGGCTACGAGGGAACAGAAGATAGAGAATCCGCAACGTAGGTGCTACGGTCATTACCGCTCGTTAATCTTTCCGAGCGGACCTTAATAAGCACCTACGATCTTGCTTTTCTACGTCCAACCTTCTCTCACTCGTCCCTTCCTCCTCTTATTTTTTTCTTCTTTATTTCTCGCCCTTGCTTTGTGTCTTTTCAGGCTTTTCTCCCTCCTTCTTTTCAATTAATTACACACAGATTTTTAAGGTTACAAAAGGGATAGTTTATTTGGGGTTACAGATTTATACATTTTTCTTAATCTTACTTATAAAAGCTTTGATTTTGTGAAAGGTATTTTTCGAAATTATTATGGCAAGATATTTAAAGTGGTTTAGGAAAAATGTTTGGGTGAATGTGTGTGTGTAGCAGACTTGTAAAATTTAAATTTCTATATGTCAAGGCTTTACTGTTTTGGCTTTCCAAAGACTTTTTTTATCTCATGCGCTATTAAATTTGAGTACAATCTATAAAACGGTTTAAATCTTGTGGAACTTACAATTGCTCAAAAATTAAACGTTGCCATTCTAACTCCAGTCAAGTTCGACTAATTTTGCTCATATTTTCTATAGGGGAGGACTATCCAGCTGTGGTATATATAAACGTTGGTAAAGTTCGGTAAAAGGGTTCGGATTTTATAGTAATTTGAATTTTTAATGGTTTTAATCGAATTTGCAAAATCTGACAAAATTGGCTAAACTGTAGACTTAATAAAGTTCAAGGATATTTATTACCAACTTTGGCGAATATCGATAGGAGAAGCTTTATAGTATTTTGAATTAATAAAAACAAGGTTGCACATTACGTTCTCAATTTATACCTTTCTTAGTTTCAGGGATGGTCAATATTCGAATATAAATGTATTTAGAATACTTTTCATTTGCATAAGTGTCAATAATACGTAACTAAGATCAATAATACGATTTTTTATCATGAATTAATTTAATCTGAAATTTATGAAAAATACAACGATCATACAATTTTCTTACAATTATACATCAAGAGTCGCGGTAGCGACTCGACACCAAGTTAAAAAAGAATTATACAGTTATTCAGAGCGAAATGTATTTTGAATACAATTTTATTCGAATATTGCCCATCCATGTTTGGTAACGATGTGTTATAATTTTCAATCATCGGATTGATAAAATCCATTGACGCATATTAAATTTACTGTGCAACTATACTAATGTTTATTTCGGAAAACCGAAAACATTATTAAATTATTAATTACTAAATGAGTACATGGAAATCAACATGCATTTTTGGAATTTCAGTGCCTGTTTTGAAATTTAATGCACATTGTCCAACAACAACAAAAAATTCTGCACTGGATCGCTAACACTTATCTTACGAATTATTTCGTTAAATTTGAAGTGATCACAATATTATACGATATAAAAAATGACTGCAAATTTAATGTCCAGAGGCGAGACCTTCACAGGCTGTGGATATAATTTTTTCTTACATCTCGAAATCTTTCGTGTCGTCAAAAAATGCCCAGTTCAGCCCGGGACCAATAAATGTCCACATTTTATGGCATTTCTAATCGTATCGCATCGATAACTGAAATTCCAATTTTCAGACCCCAAGTACTTATACCATCTCGAAATTTTTCGTGTCGTCAAAAAATGCCCCAATCAGCCTGGGGCCAATAAATGTCCACGTTTCATGGCATTTTTAATCGGATGGCATCGATAATAGAAATCCCAATATTTAGATCCCACGTACTTATACCATCTCGAAATTTTTCACGTCCAAAAATGCCCCAATCAGCCCGGGAACCAGAAATGTCCACATTTCATGGCATTTCTAATCGTATCGCATCGATAACTGAAATCCCAATTTTCAGATCCCAAGTACTTATACCATCTCGAAATTTTTCCAAAATCCATATACCTGAGCCTCTCTTCGTGAGAAAAAGATTCTGTTCATCCAGAAGTTATGCTCACCTAAAAATATTTCCAAACATGCTTCATGCTCTGATTGCAATCAATTGAACGTTTTGTGATGTCAATTATAAGTATGCTTGAGAGAATAATAGTTGTACAACTCTTATGCCATTTAGATATCCAAAATTACTAGGTCGTTGATTGCGTAGTTAGTAGCGTGCGTGCGTAGTCAGGTACTTAGATAGGTAGGCCGTAGGTTCAAACCCCCGTGTAGGCGAAAATTTTTTTTTG
Organism: Ephialtes manifestator; assembly: GCA_963970395.1. NCBI lineage: Eukaryota > Metazoa > Arthropoda > Insecta > Hymenoptera > Ichneumonidae > Ephialtes > Ephialtes manifestator. Next base: position 9,009,540 of record OZ019968.1, on the reverse strand, counting down.
GCAAATACCCAACAATGTCTGATGCCATAATATGTCTGAAAAAATAAAGCCCGAGTAATAGTTCTATTTTTTTTATCGTTTTGAAGTCCATTTAAAATTTCCAACGTATATGTGCTTGAACTTTAAGATACCGCTTTGCAAATATAGTTTGTGCCGTAATATTATTGAACATCACATTTTGTTCAATACGAATCATATGAAAATTCAATATAGATGTTTATGAAATTCAATATACAATGTAATTAAATTATCAAAAGTGATGTCTATGAATTTTCAAACGTGTTCATCGAAAAACATCTTACAGCGATGGAAAAACCAGAAATAATTGTGTCTTAATATAATCGAACGCAACATTTTTTCCCATACCGTTCATATAAAAATTCAATATAAATGTTTATGAAATTTAATTATACAGTTTATGCATATGGTACTTCCAATACAAGTATATTCATTTTAAGAAAGATTTATTTACAGTGATAAGGGTATAATATAACTTTTTCATCAGATCTGGCAACACTGCGGCAAACAACACCGTTTGCAGTGCTCTGCATTAAGAATAAGACCGGATGCTTCAGCGATGGTGCTGCCAGGAGGGAGTTTCGTCCTTCGCCCGTGAAAGTCCTAACCTATCTTCCTCTGCGAGTGTCCGAGTAGCTCCAAGATATTCCGGATAGCGCTGAGAACAGAGGGGATCTTTGTGCCTTGTGCACAGAAGGAACCTTCTTCCCATAAGCATATCGATCCATCGTTCGACGATTTATCCGACAATGAAATACGAGCCAGTTGCGCACTGCGATAAATTTAAGTTCTCGGGTAGATATATCGACACAGAGCGAAAAGAAAAAAAGCCTGCGCTATATACGCACCTCCGTTATTTTTCTTCCTCTTCCTCTTCGTGCGTACGCGGCTTTAAAACTCGACCTGGCAAGTTTTTTTCATGACGCCGTAGGATATCTACAGTAAGAAGAAAAAAATAACAGAGACTGCAGAAAAGAGCGGGAAAATAAGTGCGGAAGAGTGAAACGAAGATGATGGTTATAAATAAGCAGCTTAACGATTGTACTAGCAAGCATACGAGGATTTTTACGAACCCGTAAAAGCTCACATGCTGGTCAGAATACTGCAAATTGTAATCTACAATTCAGTGACGATGTTTTACATGTTAGGTTAAGCGCACAAGGAACCACGAATGCTTGCGCTTACGCATAAAGTCACCGACCGCAAAAGGAAATCTTACACGCTGCTCAGAATATTGCAGTATACCCATGCAAAAATTTCGGCAGGGATCCAGCTGGATCCTGTCTGTTATTCCCATCTTCCGGTCGGATTCCAGTCGGCCATCGGATCGGATTCCAGACATGGGATGTAACGCGCGGAAACTGGATTCCAATCGGGACTGAACTGGGATCCAATCCGATGGCTGACTGGATTCCAGCCGTTAGATGCCCATACTACGCTGGATCCACCTGGGTCCTTGTCGAAGGATGGGAATACCAAGCCGATTCCAGCTGGACCCCTGTCGAAATTTCTGCATGGGGCTTGTTAAAATTAACTTAAATAAATGAATGCATAAATTACATAAGGATCTGTAACTTTATTCTAAATACGAATAATAACAAAAACTGCAATAAAATGTGCAATAAATACGGCTTCAACAAAAGATCCCTGTTCTGTGTTGGGCAACGACCATCCCAGTAGTGAAGGATGATGAAATATATGAACTCGTGTACCTGTATTTAATATGTTTTCTACAACCCCGCACTACATATATAAATGCGTTTGAAAATTTACAAATTTGTAATACTTATCGGATAGATTGCATTTATGGAAAGTAAATAATAAGTGAAGTGTACGCGATACAACGATGACTTTCTTACTTTCATCCTGACTCATTTTCAGTGATAGTTTTACTATTTTTTGTTTAATAAAATTTATGGGACACGTTTGTTGAGGAACAATTGGCGAAGTTCCCACATGTTCATTTTGTCAGCCGCGGTAGGATAGGTAGGAATATTTGCCTTCAATTTCCATAAAGATCCCTTCTCTTTCATTTTTTTATGGCGTATTGTACAGCATTTTACCGCGTTAAGTGTAAAATAAAATTAGTTCCGCGCAAATCGTTTAGTAACGAGAAGACGATCAAGGATTCATTCAGAATTCAAGTTGGGTCCATCTTAGGGGTCACCCCTAACAAATCCCGATGCACGGTAATACTGCTCGCCGTTCAGAACTGGGACACGATCTGGAATCCATTCTGATTTCAAATGGGCCGTCCCTTTTAGGGTAACCCTGTCAAATCCTGATCCATGATGAACTGTCATTCAGTGAGGAAGTGGAAATCCATTTGGGATCTATTCGGATTCCAAGTTGGATAACTCATTTAAGGAAACTCGAGTCAATCCCGACCAGGATCGAGTCTCAAACTGGGACGCCCAGACTGATTTCTACATGGGTATAAACGACAATTTGGTGACGATGTTGTACAGATTAAATTATGCGCACGAGGAACCACGAATACTCACGCTATGCATAGCATCATCAAACAAAAAAAGGAAAGCTCACACGCTGCTCAGAATACTGCAGACTGTGAACTACAATTCAGTGAGGATGTTGTACAGTTTAAGATAAGTGCACAAGGAACGACGAATGCCCAAGTAGGGTTTGACGTTTGGCGGAACACTGAGCCAGTCTTAGGCGCTTAGGTGCTTCCACCCTAGTGGGTTCGACCACCGTGATTCAGGTTAAAATTTCCGCAAAAAACCGCAAAAACCACCTCAGTGTTTTCTAAACTTTTCAGCACAACAATTTACCGCAAAACCACTGAGAATTTTTTTTTTTTTTGTAGCGTCGGTTTTGCTGTTTCGATCAACGCAAAAACACCGATGTCAATTTCGAAAAATCTCGAAATTTCGTAATGTTTTGTAATTCGTATCAATCACGGTAAAAATCACGGCTCGACGGAATTTTCAGTGCCATGATAAATCGCAGAATCCGTCTTGTCACTGCTAAACAACAGTAAAAATGACCCACGTTAGTACATGGGCGGACGATAACTTACGATCGCTCGTACTTATACACAGAAAGGCGAACACTCACTTGCGGGAAACGTTTCGACGGGTTCGCCATCTAGCGGGCTAACTTCGGGTGCACGCGCAATAACCGACTTAGTTCCGCTAGATGGCCAACGACTTGAAACGTTTCTCGTAAGCGATTGTTCATTTTTTCGTGCATACAAACATGTTGCTATTATAAGTTGCTGTGCTCTCATATAACTGAAGGGCCATGTTTTTGAGATGTCCTAACTATTTGACATAGATAGCCTAGCCATCTAGAAATGTGGAACGAGAGAAGACGATGTTGTCTTCTCTTCGGAGTTTCAAATGTTACACATTTTATACAACTAAAAATTATATATTGACGGTAACAGTATTTAACTGGTTTCACGGCAATGTGAAATCTGCTGTGATTTAAGCCGTGAATCGGTCTGTGATTTCTACCATTATTTATACAAATTAAAAAATGTTACGAAATTTCGAAATTGACATCGATGTTTTTGCAGTAGTCGAAACAGCAAAACCACCAACACTAGATAAAAAAAACGATCAGTGGTTTTGCGGTCAATTGCTGTGCGGAAAAGTGCAGAAAACACTGAGGTGGTTTTTGCTGTTTTTTGCGGTGATAGAACCCACTAGGGCCGTCCTGGTTCTCTTTCAGAGTCGGCCCAGAGTCTGCCGGCATAGGCATTTTAACCTCGGGACAGAATCCGAATCCAGCCCCGAACCAGTACCAGCCCGGCCCGAGACCCAAGCTTAGCTACAAAGTAGTATTAGCTTGGACTAAACGTCAAATGCAAGCTAGGTTATCAATTACAAATACTGACTCGTATTTATAACTGATAATTAAAAACAAAAGAGAAGATTCTATTAAAGCCAGGAGAGGTAAATACGATTGAAATACTTATTCATTTATATTCAAACTCATAAAACTTTTAATTTATGATATTTATAATACGCCGCGTTTCCAGTAGTATGTTTGCCGTTTGTGGCAGATCAGTGTGTCCCCCAGTGCGTAAGATTAAAAGTAAATCGCTGATTACCCGATCGTTAAAACAAGTGGAGTTTTCTAAAGCCAAGTTCTTAAGTTTTGTAAAAACAGACACCGATTTAGTGAGTCCATTTTCCTTAAAAAATCCTTACAGTCGCAAACATACTTCAGGACATGTTTATTCCCGAATGCCCGCAGGGATAAAATACGAGAATTATGCGTTTGATTGCGATGAGCTGATCAATACGGTCTTCTGTGTCGCAAGTGTACTCGAAAACGACACAAAATTATTTAATCACATTTTTTAACTATGTGCTACGCTGTAATAACAATAAACAATTTTATCCAAAACGTGATTGAAAATTAGGTTTTTTGCAGCCATCCAAAAACTCAGACATAGTTTTATGTTCATTGCAGGTTATTATTACGAAATTATAAGTGCAAAACGAACTGTACTGCAAAGTTTATTTTTTAAGATAATGGAAATTTGCAAAGATTTTGAATCTAAAAAATGGATTACGGCTTTAACTCTGAAAGGTTTGGAAAAATCCAACGGAACATTTATAATCATACGTAATGAAAATAATATCTATCATATCAAAATCATATCTGCGCATAAAGTTAGAAAGTAAAAGAAGAAGTAACAAAAAAAATGCTAGAATTAAAATTTATACATTGCTACCTAGCGACAGCAGTACCCGACTAGAAATCTGGTAGGGCAGCCCTGCCGTCACATTTGGGCCTGATCTGGCATGGATAAGTTTGACCTGATAAGGTGTACCTTATTAGAACCGGATCCGGCATTGGAAAGGTTGCCCTGATACGGTGCACCTTATTAGGACCGGACCTGGCATAGGGAAGGTTGACCTGATAAGGTATTCCCTATTCAGGTCCAGATCTGGCATAGATAAGGTAGACCTAATAAGATGTACCTTAATAGGACCGGATCTGGCAAAGGGAAGGTTGACCTGATAAGGTGTATCTTATTCAGGGCCAGATCGGGAAATATTAAGGTAGACCTAATAAGGTGTATCTTATTCAGGGCCAGATCGGGAAAAATTAAGGTAGACCTGACAAGGTATTCCATATTCAGGTTCAGACCTGGCATAGATAAGGTAGACCTCATCGAAATATTGGCGGAATTAAGAATATCATTTATAAAATCAAAATATCGCATTCAATATGTTTTTAATTTTAAACCCGTCATTTTGAATTTACAAATTTTAAGTTCAAATTCCTAATTAGTTACGTTAAAAACTGAACTATTATTTAAATAAATAGTAAATTGAACTATTATGGAAATACTGTACGAGATATCCACATAGTCGGTTTGGTCTAGTGGTTAGCGTGCTCGGTTAGGTAGTTAAGTAAATAGGTAGGTCCCGTAGGTCTTAGGTTCAAATCCCGCGTGCATCACTTCCCTAATGATGTTACGAAAAACCGTATCTGAAGACGACTTGTTTTTTTTTTTTGTAATATTAATAGAATATTATTGTTCATATTGCGGCATAATGCGCGGAAATTAATAATTAATTTTTTAATTTAATATAAAGATAAGTATATGTATTTATATATCTATGATTATATTTATCAGGCCCTTAAATGGTTATTTTTATCAGGTCCTTATGTGGTAAACTTGAACTGGCCCTGATGTGCCAAAGCGTTACAATTCCAATCAGGGCCGTATAAGGTAGCCAGACAGGGGCCTTGGATTTAGAATCCGGTTACCAGGTCCGCCCCTGATATTCCCCATAACTGAATTTCTAGTCGGGTACACGCGTGGTCGATGTGTGGCTTCGGCGGTCCCCAGAATTAAGGAGCATTATTTTCGGTCATAACTTGGATGGGTGACCGCTTAGCCTTGCACTGGTTTGCGCGCCAACTGCTGAGCGGGAGGCAGTTTTTCTGAGTTTCTAATGTATTCTCATACAGTAGAAACTCAGTAAAAATAAAGCCGTCTGTATCGGCCAGGTTTTCCGCAGTTTCCCTGTGCCCTCGTGCAAATGCGATACAGTAGCGCATTAGGATGAGTGGCTGCGGACAACACTTTAGAGGGGTCTCTATGAAGGAACGAGGAAAAGGGGAGAGGGGAAACGTAAAAGCCTGAAAAAGGCATACGGAAAAAACCAAAAATAATTATACATTGCTACCTTATTTTTACAAATTAAATATTGACATAACTTCTTTTATAAGAAACTGAAAAGAAAGACGATAGCAAATATTCCCAGAGTAAATATTCATGCAAAAAAGAAACGTAAAACTAAAACGATGATTCGTTAATTAAATTCACATCAAACACAAAAAAAAACAAATTACTCTTAACTTGCTTATTCGACGATTAATAAATTGATTCTGTATGGAGGGAAAAATCTTCAATATCATTTAGTAAAAATTAAACATCACTGAGAAACAAAACTGATCCTTGAATCTGGATCAAATATCAGAACTGACTGAACTTTTTCACTTCTTGATCACCCAAAGGAAATAAATAAGATAAGTCTGAGACAGGAAAGGAGTAAAAAAGGAAGGTCGTAAAATAATTGAAGCAAGCGGCAGCTTCACAAACTCGGTTAATCGTTCCACGATCGATAACTTGAGTCTCGCTGGAAAAAAAAGAGTGAAAAAAGAAGGATGTATACTATATTTCCATCCCTTTCTCGTCCGTTTTATGCGACACCCGTTAATTATTATGTGCTTTGGTTATTAATTCCCGGGGATACGTGGAGGTGCAGTGAGGGTCCGAGACGATTCCTGGCGTAAACGCTGGTTTACCTCCTATTAGAGGCGAGAGCCTTAATTAATTACTTGGCGTTTCTCCGGGGGCACTTGGCCTCTTACTTCTCTTCTTCGCCATCACGCGGTTAATAGCGCCTTGCGCGTCGACCTTCCACGATGCCTCGTCTATCGATCATTGAGAAACGTGGACGACCCTCGTTGCACTAGGTTGCCACGTAGTTGAACCCAATTGCACTTGAAGCTTATTCTACGGTCAAAGGAATTTGTACCTCAACTTAGCGCCACAACATGTAATCAACTAAAACTTGGTCATTAAGCTCCTTCATACACCGAGAGAAAAAGTTTCCTTGATTCAAAGAAATTTCTTTAAAATCAGAACCTATGAATCATTTTCTTGGAGTCAATATTGTGCTTCTTTCTCTTCAAAACTCGATGAAAAAACTTCTTTTCTGACATTTGCATAAGTTGGTCGGTTATTTTTTCATATAAAAGATGGTTGTAAACGTATTTATACATATATTGAGCATACACGCGGCTACAGTTTTTTCCACGCCTTGAATAAGTCTGTTGAACTTTTAAACATTGTGAAAACGTTTAAAAATTTACCACTGATTCAACTGCTGTAAAGCCTGACGTTAATAACCACGACTTAATCCTCGCATACTGCATGCCCTAATAGCAATGCTAATATACTGCTTTGTTATCTTTTACAGGATGTTGTCGACGAGCGGACAGAGCAACGGGGGAAATGGCGGAAACGGATTTAGTAACAGCGTCCAGGCTTTCCAGGGAGCCCCGTGCAGTCAGTGCAGGGAGCTCTGCCCCTCAGGCTATGTGCCTCATTTCTGGCGGTGAGTACCCTCTTCCTTTTCTGCCTTTTATGTCTTCCATGGGAAAATTTGTACTGAGAAATACGTTCAACAATGTACCAGTGTCAACGTTCATTAATGGGCAAAATCCAATCCAATAAATGGATTATTAATCGGACACCCGGCCGATTCAACAGGCATCACCCTTAATCGTTCATATATCAATACTACACATACCAACCTTAAACATATCAGTACTACACATACCAATCCTTCATATACCAATCCTAGACATACCAATCATACACATGCCAACCATACACATACCAATCCTACACATACCAATCATACACATGCCAGCCATACACATACCAATCCTACACATACCAATTCTACACATACCAATCCTACACATATCAATTCTACGCATAACAATCCTACACATATTAATCCTACACGTACCAATCTTACACGTACCATTCCTACACGTACCGATCCTACCCGCAGCAATGCTACACGTACCGATCCTACCAGCAGCAATCCTGCACGTGCCGATCCTACACATATTAATCCTACACGTACCGATCCTACCCGCAGCAATCCTATACATACCAATCTCACATATACCCAATCCTATACATATCCACTCTATGCATGCCAATCCTACACATGTCAATTCTACACGTACCGAACCCACATATACTAGTCCTATACGTACCAATCCCACATATACCAATCCTATACATGTCAATCCTACACACATCAATCCTATACGTATCAATCCTATACGTGTCAATCCTACACACATCAATCCTATACGTATCAATCCTATACGTATCAATCCTATACGTGCCAATCCTATGCATGCCAACCCTACACATGTGAATTCTACACGTACCAAACCCACATATACTAGTCCTACACGTACCAATCCCGCTTATACCAATCCTACACATGTCAACCATACACACATCAATCCTACACGTGTCAATCCTACACATACCAAAACTACGCATACCAATCCTACATATACCAATTCTACACATATCAATCCTACACGTACCACACCTATGCGTACCAACCTGACACAGTCAATTCTACACATTTACTTTCATTTATGAATAGCTGCATGTTCAAAATCAAGTAGTACAATGTTAAAAAGTACTGCCGATGACTACTACCGACAAATTAGAAGCCCTTAAGGTAGTTCTGTCGGTACGCCGGAGTCATAAATCTCAGAGTCTATACGACATTAAAAAATAATCATACGCATCACTTTGACTGCCTCAATAATAATATCAAAAACAATCGAGAATCTTTCGAAATTGTCGTAATCAGATTAAAACGGTTATTTGTAAATAGTTGATATGTTTAGTGCGGATTTGACTTCATTTTTACGATAATTAGGTTAGGAAACGTCATTTGGCCCGGTATCGTGCAGCTTGATCTTGGTTCATTTAAACATTATTCCGGAGACTTCACCTTTTTTCATGATGCATCAATTCCTGAATGATTTGCGAATCCGTAGTACTTTTTATTTTTTCTCTATCTTTGATCTAAGTAAGTTAATTTTCGATTTAAAGATCAATTTTTCCAGTCCTCCCGTGAGCACCGTGTAAAAAGATCGATTTTCAAGTTTTAATTGTTCATTCAAATACTCGGTAAAAGCCTTCAAGAGTTTGTGCAAGTAAAATTGAATAACTAAATTACAACATGTCAAAAATTCATGCATATGAGTTTGGATTGCCTTCACGACAGAACTACCTTAATGGTATAACTTTGTATTAAATACGTGGCAATTTTTTTACAGATGTGAAAAAATGACTCGTTCGAGTATCAATGAACGGGCAAGTGCAACGATGACAAAGAAGCTCGTTACCACTTCCCTTTTGTTTGCGTTCTTTGGTTGCAATGCGCGTGGGCGCACGCGCAGTTTTACCTGAAGTGCGAATCGCTCTTTCACCGATTATTACACAGACGCTTGCGCCAAGGATTCAGCTCCCGGGTGAGAGAGGAATCCTGGCAACGATCGTCGGTAGTCGTTACTTCCCGCGCAAAAGTCCTCGCGATAAACGTTTCAGGGAAATAAAGCGAGAAGTGGCTATTTCTCTCGCGTCTATAAAGTAAACGTGGGCGGTTGAAGTAGCCAGTCGTTCGGTGCTGCCGTGCGGCAGGCATTAGGTACCTTCTTTTCCATACCAGGTGTCTCGTTTCCCTTACGTACTCACACGTACTTTCATACATACTTGCCTGCCAAGCTAACCTCCATGATCCCATAGCCTCCCAATACGGATTCTCCCTGCTTACATTCGCCACGTTTATTCACACTTCTATCTACCACCAGCGATATTATATTACTCTTGGACCACTCGGATACCATTCCTAACCCTTATGTACGTTATAACTTTCTGCCACGGCAATATGCTACTGTATTATGCGCGTGGCAGTGCGTAATATACATAAATATGTATTTAAGATCTCTGAGTAGCATATCATCTCGAGGATCATTAAAAATCGTAAGCTATGCAAAATGAATTGCCGACTCTGTAGTGTGGAATTTGAAATTGTCGGCCTTTGTAAAGATGCAATTTTTTTTCCGTTAATGTGTTTCAGTCATTGTAGTCGATTTAAGTATAATGTATTTATAATTTTAACGAAAAATTATCCTGTCGGAAAGAAGTTTGTAATCATTTTTTTAACGCTACGATTATTGTTATCTGTTTAATAATAAGGTTCAATCATGACGACCAATTTGCAAGGAATACGTTTAGTGCCTCCAACAAAAAAAAAATTACTTTTCAAAAATATTTCTAACATCAAAAGAATTGATATTTCAAGAGGTTTTGAAAATCCCTTATTTCTGTAATGAAGAAAACAGACTTTTTCATGAGAGAAAGATTATTTTTTTAGTATTTAATAAAATATTGTAATTAATATTCCATAGCTTTTTTGTTTATATAAAAAGATGTTAATGT